>ML675644.1:20239327-20274962 GCA_007922155.1 Mesoclemmys tuberculata | reverse complement strand
ACCTCAGGGGAAGAGGCAGAGTGAGGGCAAAGCCTTGGGGGAAGAGGCAGGGCCATGGTCTGGGCACCGGTGGCCCTCCCAGTTCTATGGAGCTTCGTTTCTGGCACTCCAAAGACGGCAGTGGGCCATGCACCTCTGGAGGGGTGAGCCAGCCCCAGGTCATATTCACAGCATTTCCCCTTGCATGGCTGGCCTTTCTGGGCGGAGGCTTAGCCTCCCCTAGCCTCTCAGACGTGCCACCCATGATGATCACAATGGTGCCTTCACATAATCTGTGACTCTACAAAGAGTGCCCTAACTCAATACAAAAAATAGAAGGATGTGAACAAATTTAACTTGGCCATGAACTTCCATAGTAATCTAATCTCAAACATCTGAAAAGCTATTTGTAACAACAATGCCAAGTGACCCTAACTAGAGTTTTCAGAATTTTTTAGACTTAAAAATGTCCAGTATGCAGCTAATTATGTAAACTACTCCACAGGGGTACATAGTAATAACCACGGGTGGCACCAACAATACTGCAGACATGCTTGGAACCAGTCCCTGGCAACAGTGATTCAAGCTGCAAAGCTTCAAAACATCCCTGACTCTCCTCTTTCCCTCCCCCTACTTCCCCTGGGATGTGAGGAGAGTTGCTTCTGGACTCTCTCATGACTGCCTCAGTGGTCAGAGTCAAGCTACAATCTTGACAGCACAGCAAGTTCTACTCAGGATATAGTGTGTGGAGATGTACTATTTTTATAGCAATTGGAAAATATTAAAATGTGAGATGTTGCCAGCAGAATGTGGTCTTCAGATGGCATCATTTGTCCAATTGCCCAAGAGATTAAGAAGATAATTCTTTTAACTGCACAGAAAGGAAATAAAAGCACAAAACCCCATGTCATAAAAAGAATATTTAATATAAAGGAGACAAATGCCACTAAACAATGCCTGCTAAAATACATCTTCATTGTTATTCTAGCTACAAGATGAAGCAAAAGATACAGTGAGGCTTATTTTATCCTCATGTGTTGCAAAACCCCTCATCCAGTCTCCCACTGGGAACTGCACCTTGGTATCTTGGGTGAGAATTGGGCTCCATAGACAATGGCACAAACTGCCGAGGCAAACTTGCAATAGGTAGGATGAAGTAACATGGGGGGTTAGAGCACTGTAAACATACATAAAATACATAAAAAGTATTTTTGATCATCATGAAGAACTAAGCCATCTCACTGTCATAGTAGTAGCAGTTAATACTACTGTATGTCCCAGTTTCATCTTTAGAAATAATCTAAACAGCACCTGTGTGCATTTCCACTTCCAAATCTGGACCAGAACCAGGAAGAAGAAATGCAGATGATGAAAGTTAACGAACACAATAACAAAGTAACGCTTTCTCTTCCACATTTCAAAGCTCCATGCAATGTTTAGTTGAAAGTTCCCAGCTTGGATGCTTGATCCAATCCAGTTACCAGTTACCATGGTTGCTGAGTAGAGCTGGTCAAAATGATTAATAGTTTTCCCATCAGAAAATGTGGTTTTGTCAAACAATATTTTCTGCGGGAAAAATGTCAGTTTCGATGATTTGATGGGAAGAATCTAAACCAAAAAAAAATTGTTTTGCCTAAGTTTGACATTTTGAAATGTCAAACAGTATCATTACAATCTAAAACATTGGAATTTTTTATTTCAACATTTCCATTTTGATACCGGGGTGAAGCAGAGGAACCATCCACCAGCATGAAAGGGTTTAAATAGAGCCTTTGGGTCCATTATACGAAGAAGACAAGGCACCACAGGAACTTGGATCATTGGGTATTTGGCCATACCCCAAATGGAAAGGGCAATGGTAGGAAGTAGCCAGGGCAGTGGATGTAGATGCCCCACTCAGAGATCCCCTACTCAGGAGTAAATTACACAGGCACCTGGTCTGGGACCCAATGGAGTGGGAGGGCCCAGGTCCCCCTGCCCTCCCTGCCATAAAGGCACCTCAACCACAGAAGCAGGGCCAGGAAGCCCGATAATCCAACCACTCCAACCTGACTGACCCTCAAGCCCTCTTCTTCCCCCACCCCCCCAATTGCAGATACTTTTCACACATTTTTTCTTTCTATAAAGCATGTGGCTTCAGAATTGAAATATTGAAGTTTCCCATTGGACAGAGATTCTGATTCATCCCAGCTCTATTGGTGACATTTGGGGGAAGGATGGGGGAACGTAAATGGGGGATGTCCCAGAATGTAGCCATAGTTCAATATGTGCCTTGGTTTCCCCTTTGCTGCTGCTACCACTCTTTATTTCAATTGTGGTAGCACTCTCCCCTGTTTCTCTCCAAGAGAGAAACTGAGGTTTTTTAGTTTAGGTCTTCTCTGCCAGGAGCGTGTGTTGTTCAAAACAAGGTCGGAAGTGCGCCTTACACTTGGAGCAGAAGGTGGTGAGGTTTGTGGTAATTCTTAGATACTGTGGAAGATTGTTTCACAGCTTCAGATAGACCCCCCCCAAAAAAGCTCCCTCTTACAGAGGTGAGCTTGATTTTTGCAGTGCACAGCTCCATTACGCAGAGTGTTCTGTAATCGTCCTCATTTTGGATCTTCAGGCAATCTTTTAGATATCCTGGATCTAATCCACGGAGCACCTTGGAGATCTTGACTTTTACTCAGTATTCAATGGGAAGCCAGCATAGAGAGAGAGGGGACAGGTTTAGTGTGCTCACAATAGCCCATGTTGCCAAGGAGATGCACTTGCTGGAGTTTCCCCAGGGCTGATGACTTCATGCCTGGATTTACTGCCCTGCTCTAGTACAGCTAGGAGCTTAATGAAGATATGTACAGCAGAGGTGAGGTCATCATCCTTGAGGATAGGATGGAGTCTCCTAGCCAACCAGAGCTGGTTGAAAGCATTATTCATAGTTGCTGCTATGTGATGGCTTAGTGAGGCAATGCTAATTTTTGGAAAACCCATTCCACGTTTTGCATGAAGACGTAATGGGCAGTTATGCAATTATGCAAATTTACATCCATTTCTCTTTTAAATCTATATTGAAGTTGCTTTTGCACTTTTCTTTCACGGTCCATTCCTCCATCCTTTACTCAGGCCAGACACACTTGCTTTGCCTCGGTAAAGACGGCACAGTCTCGTCTTCAGGATCAGAAATGTTAATTAAAGGATGTTTCTGGCCTTACCTCACTGTTTCCAGCAGTTGTTTTCACAGCACCTCCTTGTCCCAGACCTGGTACAAGATTTTGGGTACAATGCAGGTGCCTCCTCGGGAGCTGGCTGGCTGGCTCTCAACAGGATACAAAGAGCTGGGCTCCGTTCGGCACAGTGGTAGCCTAGGGAGTTACACCAGCATAATGCAGTGCTGAATCAGGCACAATACTGCCTAAAACTCTGTTTCAGCACAAGACAGACCCAGGTAGGCTTTGTCAGAGGGAGACTGTAGGTTACCGTACCTGCAGCAAAGACTCCAGCAGGAATTTTGCATCTAACCAACAACTTTCCATCTCTCTGTAAGGGGTAACTCGTGATTTTAACATGATGTCCGAATACATCACCCACTCACTAAATAAATCCATGCCAGCCCCCCCCATCAGCTAAATAAAACACAAAAACAATATTCCAGTGAATGTGAAAGAGGGGTAGCTGTGAATCATTTGTTTCAATAAGAGAAAAAAATAATGAAAAGGAACTGCTCTCACAGCTTCTCAAAACCAGCAAGGCAAGTGCACCAAAGACCTAATCCTTTACCAAGAACCCGATTCTGCAAGGTGCCCAGAGCTTGCAACGTAAAATTACTGGGCACTGAAGGGACTCTTCGAAGCGCAAGATTGGATTTTAATTAAAGATGTAGGATGACCAAGCAAGTCTCTTCAGTTTAGTCCTGTCTGCAACTCAACCTGGTCATCAAGTCATCAGCAATGTGTATATTAATACAGAGCAGAAAGAAATGTTGGTCACCATGACAGACGATTTCAAATCAAATTCAGTTAAGAAAATGGCACAAAATCAGCTATTATATTTAAGTACCTTTGAGTCTCCACTTTACAGAGCACTTCAGAGCTCCTAGAGAGTCTGAAGGCTGTTCTCCAGAGCCCTGGTGAACCTGTAATATATTGTATTTATAAGACCTGCTCTGTGAATAGCTCCCTAGATCCCAGCCTCAAATATATGACATTTCATTTGGTTCTGGTCTTCCATCCAGACACTAGAGGATATTTTATTTTATTCACCTCACTCTCAAAAGGTTTAAGATATAAAAAGAATGGTGTTGATTTACTGAAGTCATTTCCATCCATCTTCTACATATCAGACTAATATTACACCATTTTCAAGACTCATTCATTCAACTTCTGAATTATTCATGAAAGTTAAAACTAAAATCCATTACAACACCCCTATCTGTAAGTGGCCAAACAGAGCATCAGTAAAAATTCAGAATACCATAAAGCACAGACACTTTGAAATTAGGGACTAAAATAAACCATATTCCAAATCATGACACTCAGTATCAATTCTGAACGTCAGGAAACATGCCTGATCAGATAGTCTCCTCCGTACTCAGGCCCTTGCAATGCTCCTAACAATGCCAATGTTTGTTTGTTCGAATGCTTGGGGGAATATGTGAAAAAGTTGCAGGAATCATCAGGGAAGTAGATTTACATAGGATGCATGCAAGGAGAGCGTACCCTTCCTGCTACGCTGCCAACATGTGACTCCAACTCCTCTCTCAAACCAGTCATATTTATTGCAGAAGTTGCATCAAACTGTGTGACTGCTACTCTCAGAAGTAGCAACATCCCTTCTGTGGCTTTGACACCCGAGATCTACTAGACAGACCATCCATGTTTCACTTGCTAATCCTATCTGCAGATGCTCTGTGTTCATGTGATCTGCTTCTGCCCTTTCCCAGCTCCTCGCCATGCAACATGGAGGCAGTCCAGAAAAGGTGCATATTTCCTGGTAGGTCTGCCGCTTCCTCACCTTTGGATGTATTTAACCCACACTTACAATGTGGCTCTGTCCTTCCCTAGTGGCTGGCTCTGTGATTTATGAGTCTGTTACTACCTTTGGGAAAACAGACTTTTCTTTTCAGTAGAAGATTGTAGTTTTGTATCTCAGGGCGACAGTTTCAAACCCTGCTCTGAGGGCTAATCCTGGAGTGTCGTGTTACACTATAAAAGGGAGGACAGAGGCTTTAGTAAATACTAAGCAAGCATTTTTTGCCATCCATGTAGTCATGGGATTTTTGACCCCTTTCTCCTTTTGCACTTATTTAATCAGTTACCTAGAAAGCTAGACTGAAATAAGATCTTTGTTTACTTCCGAAATTTGGTTTGCTCAGCCCCGGAGTTCAGTACCCACCTAATAGTGCTCAAAATGGAGCAAGCGGTCTGGCCCACCACTCGGCCTAATTTATCATAACAGAAAGAAATGTTCTCTCATGTACAACCTTTGGAACTTACTGCAAACCAAGATGTACTTAAATGACCAACACACATTCAAATCTGCAGCTAGAAGTCAGTTTTCTCAGGTCAGCGGCTCTACACCGCCTCAGCAATATTTAGCAAACTGAATGTGAGTGCGGTAGAGCTACTGAAAAACACAAAACACCTTGGCAAGACCAATTCTAGCTTACTGAAAATAGAGTACAGTGTTGAACTGCACATTTTGATATATATAGCCATAAAGCTCTAGATCCAGCCAGCCAGGAGTTTCAGAGAGTGCTCTAAAGACACACTCTGGTACCCATCTCTAATGAAATTGTTCTGTCAGACACATTATGCGAAAAAGGGAAAGAGCTGAGCTAAAGTTCACAGAAAAACTAAGAGTTTGGGGATGAATTTTCAGAGACCAGCTCCATAGGGAATCCATGCAAAATGCTCGTGTTTTGTCACACTCAAAGCTTGCTTTTTCCACACGTTCACCAATTTATGGGAAAATAGTATTTTATCTGCAAGAGTTTACACTGAAACGCTGTGAAATATATTACCTGGAGATTAGTGGTAATGGAAGCTGTAGTGTATACCTATCTGCAGGAAAGTTGCTGAAGTGCTCCTTTTAGCAAGGAAATGAAGTGAGTATTCCACTACATGCACACTCTCATGGAACAGTACTATCACCTTTTAACTAAAGGTGTCTGAAAAACAGTTCCACTTAACAAAAAACTGAGATTTTGCTGGTTTTTGTTTTTGTGTGTGTTCTGCATCAAGGGAAAAAACCCTGCAAAATTAAGAGACCCTTTGAGATATTTCATGAACACCCCACTCCAGAACAGCCAGTATCCCACTGGTTCGGGCACTGGCCTAGGATGTGGGATAACCAGGTTCAAGTCCCTTCAAGCAGGGACATGAACCTGCTATCCCCCATGAAAGCTCTAACCAGTGGGCTATACCACTGGCATCTTTCTCTCTTCTGTAGGAGAGTTTGTATAACTAAATATTCATTGGGGCAGGGAGAGAGAGACAGACTCTGTAGCCTATTGGTTGGGGCACTTGCCTGGGATAGGAGAAACATGGGTTCCCTGAGCACAAAGTGTTTCTTAAAATTTCATCCTGGATCTCAGACTTTCCTGATGAGAATTTCATTGACAAAAGAATTTCCACAAAACATTTCTGTTTGAACAAAACTGCATTTTTGATGGACAAAAGTTTCATTTTTTCCCCTAAGCCAGTTCTACTTTTAACTAAATTTCTTGTAGAATAGTTTAACTGTTTACAAGTAGCAAAGACTTCAGAGTAAATTTATCACTTATTCTAATAAGAATGTTAACAGAACCATTCAAAAATATCATGCATAGGGAAGAAACCTTGTACAACAGAATTAATGTATGTCTAGAGTTCTGCAGCATAGTGATAATAGAAAGCTATTATTTGTATTTTAGTAGCATGTAGGGACCCCAATCACAGACCAGGAAACCATTGTGCTAGGCATGTACAGACATAAGGAGATAGTTCCTGTCTCAAGGATCTTAGATTTTTAGAGTAATTTTTATAGATTATTGATTTTAATCCCTATTAAATTCTTTAGGATTTAAATCATAAGACTAAGCAAGTATTACACAACCAAATCTTCTGTAAGATATAAGATGTTTCCTTAAAATACTTTGCTTTCCAATAACAGTTTTGCATTACCCAGTGAATAGGATCTTTCCTGTACTGAACCTGAAAAAGATCATATTAGAGCAGGGAGCTTGGTTTCTTTTCTTTTTTTTTTTTCTCGCAGATTCAGGCCATGATGCTGTGCCTAATATGACCTGTGGTAGAGGATCATTAACTTGTTCAACTAGTGCCCCAATTCATAAGAGCAGGAGTGGATTGGAGATGGGAATAAAAGGCCTTTGTTTGAATGCAGGTGGGCTAGCAAATGATTTCCCATACACTATATTGCCAAGTTAGGGCAGTAGCATAGATTCTAAGGCCAGAAGGGACCATTGATCATTTAGTCTGACCTCTTGTATAACAGGCCACAGAACTTGCCCAAAATAATTCCTGTAGTAGATCTATTATAAAACATCCAATCTTGATTTAAAAATTCTGAGTGATGGAGAATCCACCATGACTCTTGGTAAATTGTTCCAATGGTTAGTTACCCTCACTGTTAAATATTTATACCCTATTTCCTTCCTGAATTGGTCTAGCTTCAACTTCAGCCATTGGATCGTGTTATACCTGTGTCTGCTAGACTAAAAAGCTCACAGTCAAATATTTGTTCCCCATGCAGGTACTTACTATAATCTATAATAAACTATAATCAAGTTACCTCTTACCTTTCTCTCTCAAACTAAATAGATTGAGCTCCTGGAGTCTATCACTATAAGGCAGGCTTTCTAATCTTTTAATCACTCTCATGGCACTTCTTTGAACCCGCTCCCATTTATCACCATCTTTCTTGAATTGTGGACACCAGAACTGGACACAGTATTCCAGCGGTTGTCACACCAGTGCCAAATATAGGGTAAAATAACTTCTTGGTTCCTACTGCAGATCCCCTATATATGCATCCAAGGATTGCATAATCCGTTTTAACCAGTGTTACACTGAGAGCTCATTTTCAGCTGATTAGCCACCATGACCCCCAAATCTTTTCCAGAGTCACTGCTTCCCAGGATAAAATTCCCCAGCCTGTAAGTATGGCCAAACTTATTTATTCCTAGATGTATACATTTACATTTAGCTATGTTAAAACACAGATTGTTCTTTTGCACCCATTTTACCAAGTCACATAACCTGTCCTCTTCATTTTCTACCCCTCCACAATTTTTGGTCATCTGGAAACTTTATCAGGGATCATTTTATGTTTACTTCCAGGTCATTAATAAAAGTGTTAAATAGCATAGGGCAAAAAACTGATCTTGGAGAAACTGCACTAGAAACACCTGCTTGATGATGACTCCACGTTTACAATTACCTTTTGACACTTATCAGTTAGTCAGCTTTTAATCCATTCAATGGGTGCCATGTTAATGTCAGAGAATTCTAGGTGATTGGTTTTTTTTAAATCAAAATGTCCTGAAGTTTAAGAGAATTGTCAGCTAACCACATTACAGCATAAAGAGTCAGAAGGCCTCTGAATGCTACTGAGGAGCAGTGAAGTTCTGTTTTTATGGAGATAAGGTTCTCTCTCCACTCACTTCATCCACAAAGAACATAAGTTTCCCCCAACATTTGTACTGCTGTTCAATCAAACATGAGAAAAAGGCATGAGCAACACTTCATGCTCACTGTGTGGAGGCTGTTATGGTGCCGACTGTTCAGTGATGGCTGCATGGTGAGGCTAGGATGAGTAAGTGAGCAGGGTGGGAAGTATAGAAAGTATATTGTTTGAGGGAGTCGCCTGTGTTGAAAAGAAATGGGAGAGGGTATCTGGCCACATTTGGCGCTGTTCTCTCAGTAGGAGTCTTGATGTCAGCTTGGAGCATGTGCTAATGAAACGAATGATTTCCCTGGCTGGTGCTCTCTTACTGCAAGAGAATAAATCACTGTTCCTATTTTTAAAAGGGCATGCCTGAGGCCTAGATCTACTTCTATAGGAAACTAAGATAACTTTAACATAAAAACGCCTCATTTTTCCTCCAGTCCATTAGAAAAGAAATTAAATTTGGGCTGAGCTGTAGAGAGGTAATAAAAGGTCATACAAAACTCAGAGAGAGGCTACAGCCTACCAGATCAACAGAAAAGAGGGAGATAGTAGGACAGCGAGATTACAGCTCCCACAGTACAGCAGAAGGCAGAATACAGAATATCCTAGGAGACAAGTGATGCTTAAATCATCTCTTGATAACTGCAATGCAGTCACATTTAATGGCTTACAAAAAAAAAAAAAAAGCTCAAGCCCTTTTCAGATGTTGCAGTGTAGAGCAGCTCCAGCTTTTTCCAAACAGGAACAACAGGGTGCACCACTGTGTCTCAATTTTTATTTATTATAATTGGAGCTTTTGAATAGTCGGGAGTCTTGGCAACAGTAGTTAAGGACAGCGCTTGCAAAAAACCCACAATGCTAGAACATGCAATCACCACAGAAGAGTGTACGATAATTCTTTTAAACAACAATGGACAGGCCTTTTTAATTGGCTTCAATCATACAAGCTCTTAGAGGATGTACTGTAACAGCCTCTTCCTCAGTCTCAGCTGCGCAGTCTGCATGAAGCAGTCATTTTCAGCTCTTGGTAAGAGAGGTTTTTTGCTGGTAATCATTTATTTCTTCCAATGCACATGCAGAACTCATTATTCCTCAATTTGCCTCATTTTGAAAGGAAAAAGTTATCGTTGGCACAGTCAAATCAACAGTCTGATAAAACATGAAAGGGTTCATGGCATTTCCAGCAGCAGCTCCAGTTAGTTACTGTATCCCAGAGAATGGCTACCAGTTTAAAAATGTTTTCACACATTCGTTGATGAATCCACTGCTTTTTGTATTCTCACTGTATGCAGTTTGTTGCTTTAATCTCCTAAATAAGGCTTTTAGAGGTGCTTGGAAAAGCCAAATTCTTCCAGTGGATAATTCTGCATGAAAGGTATCTGAATTTATTTTTTTTTTCTAGAGTATGTTGGCTTTTCCGCAGGACTTCATTTCATTTCATTTGATTCAAAATGACATTTTCATTTAATCTTAAAATGTGGTACCCTTTTGGGTTTTTTGAAATAAAAATTTCTGGTTGAGCATTTTCTCTTCCCCCCTTTTTATTGAATTAAATACTTTCCCCCGCCCTTTCTTATCCACAAAAGTGAGAAAGCTAGTTAAACATAAATTAAAAAGAAGAGTGACAAGGATGAAATTCCTGCAAGCTGCATAGAAACTTTTTAAAAACACCATTACAGAGGCTCAAACTATATGTATACTCTAAATAAGAAACAAACAAACACAAACAAACAAAAAAAAAACCCACACAGCAAAAGGACCAAAAAATGCCACCATAACTAAATAGACTAACAGAGGTCGTTGGAGACAAAAAGATATCCCTTAAAAGTGGAAGTCAGATCCGACAGAGGAAAAGTAAAAAGGAGTATAGATTCTGACAAGTCAAGTATAATTAGGCAGGCCAAAGAGACTTTAATAGCAGGAAGCATGCCAGATAATCAATGGGGCCATTGTGGGACAACTGCGGGTATGTCTACACTGCCGGCGGTATTGTTGGCATTGTAGGATCGATTTTGCGGGATCGATCAAGCGACAGTGGAGACCCACTCAACTGATCTGAAAGTCAACTCAGTAAATCCACCCCTGCAAAAAGATTAATGCTGTGTTGACAGGAGGGCATTTCCTGTCAGTGCAGCATAGTGGTGATGCCATGCTAATTAGAATTTAGGAAGCTACTCTACGTAGCTTGCATATTTCCCATTAACTGCCACCAAATTTTGCGAGCAGCATAGAGCAGGCCTGAGATACGAAAGGAACACTCAAAAAAGATAAGGTCATTGCAGAGAAGCAAAATTAATTCTTTGCATTGGTCTTCACTGCAAAGGATGTAAAGGAGATTCCCTCACATGAGCCATTCTTTTTAGGTCACAAATATGAGGAACTGCCCCACACTGAGATGTCAATAGAAGAGATTTTGGAACTAATTGATAAATTAAACAGTAATAAGTCACCAGGATCAAAATGGTGTTCATTCAAGAGTTCTGAATGAACTCAGATATGAAGTCGTAGAACTACTAAATGTGGCATGTAACCTATTACTTACATCAGCTTCTATTTCAGATGAATGGAGGATAACCATCGCAACACTGATTTTTAAAAAAGATTCCAAAGGTGATCCTGGCATTACAAACCAGTAAGCCTCACTTCAGTACCAGACAAACTGGTTGAAACTATAATAAAGAACAATATTATCAGACACATAGATGAATACAGAAGAGTCCACATGGGGAAGAGTCAACATGACTTTTGTAAAGGGAAATCATGCCTCCCCAATCTATTAGAATTCTTTGAGGGAGTCAACACATGTGGTCAAGGGTGATCCAGTAGATATATTATATTTGGACTTTCAGAAAGCCTTTGACAAAGTCCCTCACCAAATGCTCTTAAGCAAAGAAAGGATTAATGGGATAAGAGGGACGGCCCTCTCATGGATCAGTGACTGGTTAAAAGAGGAAACAAAGGGTGGAAATAAATGGTCAATTCTCACAGTGGAAAGAGATAAATAGCAGGGTCCCCCAAGGATCTTTCCTGGGACCAGTGCTGTTCAACATATTCTAAATAATCTAGGAAAAGGGATAAACAGTGAGGAGGCAAAATCTGCAAACTATGCAAAATTACTCAAGATAGTTAAATCCAAAGCTGACTGCAAAGAATTATAAAGAAATCTCACAGAACTGGGTGACTGGGCAATAAAATGAAAATTCAGATGAAATTCAATGTTAGTAATTGCAACACAATGAAAGCTGGAAGAAATTATACCAACTACACATAACAAAGATGGGAGTCTAAATTAGCTGTTACCACTCAAGAAAGAAACCTTAAATTCATTGTGAATAGTTCCCTGAAAACGTCTGCAGCAGCACTCAAAAAAACTAAGAGAATGTTAGAATCCATTAGGAAAGGGATAGACAGTAAGACACTAAATATAAAAGAGTGTCACTAGATAAATACATAGTACGCTCACATCTTGAATACCGTGTGCAGTTCTGGTCATCCATCTCAAAAAAGATATATTAGAATTGGAAAAGGTACAGAGACAAACAATAAAATTATTAGGGGGATGGAACAGCTTCCACATGAGGAGAGATTAAAAAGACTTGGACTGTTCATCTTAGAAAAGAGACGATTAATGGGGGATATGATAGAGCTCTATAAAATCATGGAGAAAGTAAGTGTCATTTACCCCTTCACATAACACAAGAACCAGGGGTCACCCAATGAAATTAATAGGCAGCAGACTGAAAACAAACATAACGAAGGACTTCTTCACACAATGCACAGTCTACATGTGGATCTCATTGCCAGTGGATGTTGTAAAGGCCAAAAGTACAACTGGGTTCAAGAAAGAATTAGATAAGTTCCTGGAGGATAGGTCCATCAATGGCTATTAGCTCAGATGGTTGGGGATGTAACCCCATGCTCTGGGTGTCTGACTGCCAGAGGCTGGGACTCGATGACAAGGAATGGATCACTTGATAATTGCCCTGTTCTGTTCATTGCCTCTGACTGGCCACTGTCGGAAGACAGCCTACTGGACCAGATGGACTATTGGTCTGATCCAGTACGGCCATTGTTATGTTCCTATTGGCAGAGGAAAGGAGAGGGGAAGAAAGGTAGGAAAGCACAATCCAATTGACAGTACTTTAAGTCAAAATAGAAAATTGTTTCAGAATTTCTACTAAAAAATTAGTTTTTGATTTTCCAATCAAGTTCTGTCCTTAAAAAAAAAAAAAGAAAAGAAAATTCAACCAGCTCTAATCATTACTCATCAGGATATAAAATTCAAGCTATGCAAAACAGAACCATACAATAAGGACACCTCTCTGGATACAGAAGAGAACTCTCTCCCCCAAAGGGAGAATCTAGCCAAGGGAACCTATATTAAAACACCAGGCTGCTGCCCAGTAGACATCCTCCAAGCCCCATTGTTTATAAATGCACAAGATATACATCACTCAGTGGTGTTGCCATATTCTCCTTTTCTCTCACTGCCTATCGATTCACCTTTATTTAGGGGTCATTGGTCAAAGCCATGTGCTACCCACATGAAAATCAATTTTTAATATTTTAGTTTCTGGCTGTTCAGACAAGAAGTTTTCTTAGTTTCGAGCAATGTATTGTTAGATATTGCTTTTTCCTCTGGTAAGCTATACAGTATTTACTGTGGCCTTAGATGCTAAACAGAAAACAGAGTTATTCAAAAAACTGGAAGCCCGGCAGAGGGTGTTCAAAACCCTGAGGGTTATGTGGGAGAAGAAGCAAGGGCTGGGGAGTGAGACATCTCACCTCAGTCAGTCACCACTGGCCAGTTTTTAAACTACTCCAAAAACATTTTCTATAAAGTCTTCAGGCTCCGGGGATTCAGCCAAGCACGCATACCGCTGTACTTCCCCAAAAAGCACTTTAAGAATCTATATATCATTTAAATTATTAATGCATCTAACCCAAGAGCCTGCTAACAGGTACAGACAAGATACATAACTCTGCATTTCTGTCAATGCCAAGCATTCCCAAGGAAATTGAGGAACTTTTGTAACTGGCTTCTTTGAGGAGTGTTTCTGGCAGAAAAGTTTACATGGGGTTATTTTTAAACTCTCCTCTCCAACACAAAATTAAAATGTTGACTGCGCAGACTTTCAGAGTAATTTCCCCCCAGAAAGATCAGCATTATCTGTTTGACATTTGGAGTATTGATCAGGCATTAAGGCAATGAAAAATTTACCATGCAAAAAGAGAAAGTTTTGTTTACCAGTTTCTGATCAGGCAGCAAACAAGCTGCCCTCCCCCCCCCTTTTTTTTTAAAGACATGCCATTTCTAGGAAATGGAGTACTTGTTCCCCCCTTCTGTCTTTGGAGGAGATGTTCCTCACATCCTTTGCTGAAGTCACCTTATAAGCCCCGTTTTCAGACTTTGAGAAGAGCCTGACTAGAGAGAACCCAGACAGGACTTCTCTGGGAGCCAGTCAGTGCAGTTCCTCACCTGCTAGAAGAGAGCAAGTTTAAACACTGTCACACACACCTCCTCCCCACTCAGTAGGCGAACGCTACTGCCACAGCACTCCCAGCCTCTGGTTCTCTAGGGACAGAGAATGCAGCTGGCCCGTGTAAGCTGACTCAGGCGAGGGGGTGTTTCATTGCTGTGTAGACTTCCAGGCTGGGCTCTGGGCTCCAGGACCCTGTGAGACGGGAGGCTCCCAGAGCTCCAGGAAATCTAAACATCACTGAAACAACCCCACAGCCCAGGCCTGAGTTGGCTGGCACGGGCCAGTCACGGGCTTTTCTTTGCTGTGTAGACATACTCCAAAAGGCCAGGACTGAGAATCAAAGTAGGTTTCCAGAGGGTTCTTTTTCAGATTACAGACACTCTCTAAGGCCGGGTCCACACTGACGGTGGCGAATTTGCCGCCATCAGATCGATTTCTCTGGATCGACCGAGCGGTCTGTGTAGACCCACTCGGTCAATCCAGCAATCAACGCAGGAAAACCACCCCGATAAGTGGCGCAGCGCAGTGTCAACGGCACGCAGAGCAGATGCAGCAAAGTTGATGGGAGATATGCAAGTGATTTATGTCACTTGCGTATCTCCCGTCGACTGCTGCCGAATCCAGACGGCAAGTGTAGACCGGGCCTAAGTCATCACCATGCAAGATTAGATCATGTATTGCTTAACAGGCCTGGTCTTCACTGCTTAAAAAAACAGAGAGTGTTTCTTATGTGAGGTAAACTCGCCAAAGTCAACCCTTGGAGAAGGTATAGGGCTGTTTCTCTCACAGCAAAGCTGAAGTGCCTTGTGTTCATTCTGTTTTTACCTCAGGACAGGGAACACGTTATTTATCCCAAAGGTAAAAAGCTTTTTAACAGAGAAGCCAAGGCCTCAGTGAGTTAAGGCTCAAATGGGAATTCGACTCCTACGCGCCTTTGAAAATGTTAAGCAGAAAGCAGATATACAGCCCTAGGTTTATAACAGCTTTGAAGAGCTCTCCATTCTTGTTGAGCGTATACACCACATAGCATTTACTCTTAAAAATTCCAACCAAGGAAACTGTTAAGTACTTAACATGTATTGTGCTATTACAAATGTATATGGGTGCTGTTCCTAATTAGCCAAAGCAAGGAGGATAATGAAGACAACATGTACTTGCAAAAATGTTACAGTACTGTCTGTTTTCATTTCAATTTGGAAGGTGTAAGTTCATATTGTGGTAATAAAAGTTTCCAATTCATGAGCCATACAGGTAGTACTGTCTGCAAACTACAGCCAACAAATGAAAGGAAGTCTCCCCCCATCATAAACATGGCTAAGTAAGGAAACAAGCATCCTTTACAGAAATCTCATCAAGTCACATCTACATTTGTGACAGCCAGACAACTAAAATTAAAGGCCAAATTTACACTTAACAAGGTCATTATAGGGCCTGAACATTAACTCCTGTTAAAGAGTTTATTTATGTTAGGATAATTAACTATCCCCCACTTCTGTTCTCCTCTTCCAGCACAGGATATAATTTGAACTTCAACAACCTACTGGTAGATATTTCTAGATGCTATCATTGTGGTTCTTCCTTTGGAGTCTTCAACCAGCAGGAAATTGTGATGGGTGTATAGTGGTATCAGTGGTGTCTTGATGCTGCAAAATCTGTTTAAAGTATCTGAATCCAAGGCAACCCAAACCTTTACATTTCACTGTATTGGCTATGCAGTAAGATTTTCCAAATATGAAAATAAATTGAGAACAATGAGTGTTGTGTGCTTGGCACATGTGAAAGACTGAAACTAGCTTCAGATTAAGCTTTCAGAAGATCTAGATCAGATGCATTTCATCCAGAACCTTGCACACAAACTCTCCAACCTGGGTTTTACCAAATTAGTAATTGCAGAAGGAAGAAAGAAATTAAGAGGCATAAAGCAAAAGGAGCAAGATCTTCTTTCATATGGGACTTGAAGGAAGATGAAAATCCTGTAAGGGACGCAATAGATTTGAAAGAAAGGTTTGAAAAAAATCTAACCTGAAAAGCTGTATGCCCTGTTCTAGTCCAGTGACAGAGCAGAGATATTAAACCTCCTTATGGATCACAAAGAGATACCTCATCTGGAAGCTACTGCCACCAGACTTTGTTCAAACCAGGCTGGGGCTCCCTATGCCGTATCAAGTAATTCAAGTCTAGAAAAGACAAGAGTCAGTGTATAACCCTGACTCACTGCTATGCTATGAATATCCCTCACTGTAAAAGATGGCAGATTCACAGAGGAAGAATAGGGATCGTGTGCAGGAATAGCAGATGGGGTTTTCTTGTGAGAGAGAGACAAATTTGCAATGTTCCCCAGCCATTAATGGCGGAGACATCCTGATACACAGAAGGCTCTAGTTATTGCTAATATGCACCCAGTCAGCATGAGACACCTCGCCCTCCATAACACATGGCTGCAGCGCACAAGCAATTGACACTTCACTAGTATGTCAATCTATCCTAGCAGGCTGGGTCTCCATGTGGCTGCAGATCTAGCAGCATAAAAAGCTGGCCTCAACTGGCACTGTTATCACCACCCATTGAATCCCATTAAACATCGCAAAGACTAGGTTAGAATCCCTGCAAGGATCTCCCACTGCTCTTTCAACAATTCAGAGGGTAATCCCTGTGGAAATATTAATGTCCTGAATCTGTATGTACTTCAGTGATGTGAATATGGAAACCCAAGCTTTGGAACAGTCTCTGTATTGTAGCAGAGACTCATGGAAAACAGCCTCTCCAGTTGCACAGCTTCACAGGTGCAATTTCATTCTAGCTGGAATACAAACAGGATGTTGGTCCGCCATCACCCATGGTTGCTGTGATAGGACTCCAGAAGACAGAGCCGAGCATTGTGGAAGTGAAATCTTCTGTTTTTAAACGGCAGCCACATCTGCTCAGCAGATAACACAGTAAGCGCCCATGTGCAGAATGAGTTTTAATGATAAGTAGAACATTACTTCTGTTCTGTGTTCATGAAAGATTTGTTCTGTTCAGTAATAGTCACTGACTTATTCTTTAGAAAAGAATTTATTGTAGGAGTTATGGTATTAAAAAGCTATCCCTTTCCTCAAAGGAAAACATCAAAGTTTGGCTGTTAAATTTATAAGTCATCAACTGCTTGTTGTTCCCTACATAGTAGGTTAAAACTAAACAGGAAACCTGACTTTACTCTGTTCAAAAGTTTAATGGTCTGATGCTTCACACTCCAACCCTGAAAATTTCTTTTACTCAGATTAAAGCATTTCGTGCTAATGACGCTAGTTAAAAAAGATTTAATATGTAGGCACATCTGATTCCTCATTTTCATCTTTTAGCCCTGTGGAAATGTGCTCGATCAGGTCCTTAGACAGCGGCTCCCTTCTGCAGCCAGCAGGAGGGAAAGCCGCGAGCAACTCTGAAAACCCACATGGGCCACAGGTTGGGAACCACTGGGTTAGAGGTTTATTACAGGAGTGGATGGGTGACATTCTGTGGCCTGCATTGTGCAGGAGGCCAGACTAGATGATCATATTGGTCCCTCTGACCTTAGAGTCTATGAGACTATCCTATGGCAATGAATTCCACAGGTTAGTTGTGTGTTGTGTGGAAAACCATTTCCTCTTGTTTGTATTAAACCTTCTGCCTATTAATTTAATTGGGTGACCCCTGGTTTTTGTATTGTGCAAAAGGATACATAACACTTCTCAACGTACTTTTTCCACACCATTCATGATTTTATAGACATATCATATCCCCCGCTTACTCATCTCTTTTTTCTCAGATGAACGGCCATAGCTGTTAATCTCTCCTCATGTGAAAGACATTTTGAACCCTGGATAATCTTTGTTGCCCTTCTTGAACCTTTTCCGGTTCCACCATACCATTTCTGAGATGGGGCAATCAGCAATGGACACAGTATTCACGGTGTAGGGGCACCATGGATTTATATAGAGGCATTAAGATATTTTCGGTCAAGCCCCATTTTCAAAGGAGATGTAAGCTCCTAAAGGTCAGATTTTCAAAGGTATTTAAGTCCCGAAGGGTGTAGATAGACACTCTGAAAACCCCTTGTGGCACCTAAGCCATTTAGGCATTTTAACTCCCATTGATTTCTATGGGAGTTAGGCACCTTTGAAAATGCTTCTTTTGCATCTTTAGGCATCTAAGTACCTTTTAAAGGGAGCAAACTAAGTCTGGCCCATAGGAGCCTAAGTTTCAATGAAATTCAATGGGACTTAGGAGTGCTGAAGTCTTTTTTTGAAAATAGCATTTAGATATTTTTGAAAAAAATTTATGCACCTTTACAAAGTGATTCCATTTTGTGATTATAGTATGGTTTGTTGGCCCTACCTACACAGATGGGGCCCAGAGATATGCTTGGGGTACAGTCAGCCACCACCACCTATGTATCAGGCATTTGCTTGTCTAAATCAGGTACATGCGATTGGGGCAGATATGTCTGAGACCTTAAGCCAGGACCTTTTAAAGAGGAGACAGACACAGACAAGCCCCACTTTCCCCCAAAACATGCACACCAATCCACCCCTCAGGCAAAGTCCGAGGAGAAATGATGGCTCATGTCACATAGCTACAAGGATGGTCATGGGATGTGGGTTCCTAGCTATGCATCAGGTAGTTTGTTATTTGAGATACTGCCCCAAGTTTGATCACCGGGTTCTTTCCACTTGGTTTTGAATTTAGATTCAAGGGAACTTCAGTTGTGCAACCCTAGAATTGTAATGAAGAGAGCTAGGAAATAGCTAAGAAATCTAAACGGGGCACAGTATATTTCATTCCTATTCATGTATAAAGGCAGGTGACTTTTCCTCTTGCATGTGGTTCTGAGATCTCAGCTCAGACATTTTGCTCTAAATGTGCAGGTCTTTCATTGACTGTATAAAGGGAAAGCAACATACTTAAATTAAGATCTACTCTCTGAATTTGAAAGAATTTTGCCCTTTTATAAGGCTGAGTTTATTCCATGCATTCCTGGCTGTTACCACACAAAGACACTAGACAAAACCTGTGGCTTTTGGTTTAAGTAACAGGAAATAAGCATATTTGCAGTCCAAGAATGTCGATTGTAAGTTTAACTGGTATATTGGATGCAGAAAGTTTAGTTTTGAATTAAGGAATAGCCTAAGACCCATCAGAAAGGGAAAGAAAAAAAAATCCTCTATAATCCACTCTGGCAGGTGGCATGTATGTTTTGGCCAAATTATTTCTGAGCAGTGCACTATACACCCTTATGAGTCTGATCCAGAGAGCTGCTAAGCATCAGTAAATGCTATTGGTGCCAACAGGAGCTGTTGATGCTCAGAATCTCTTAGGGTTGGTCCTTAACTGTATCCCTTTATAAAATGTTACTCACAGGGAAGTTTTACATTAGATGAATCACTCCTATCAACAGGGGACTCAAGCAAAAGCTTGCAAGCTATTAAGAAACAGTTGAAGTTGGATCAGCCTACCCAAGAGCTATCAGCAGACAGTAATCACTCTAATCGCACTGCATTATTATAATCAGAGACTGACAGCTTTTAAACTACTACTTTTTTATATAATTATACATAGCCACCTACCTTTCTCTAAAGAACAAAGTAGTTCTAACAAATAACTTTCATTCTTTAAACCATTAGCAAATGGAACCACTTATGTACAGTGCACATTATTTGATTCATATGCATCCAATTAAACTGCATATTGACCTGTCCAGAAAGTAACAGGACTGATAGCAGCAAGTAATGGATCACTTATATATGTTCTCAACTTTAAAAGTGTACATGCAAGACTTGTGCTCTCATTACAGTTGACTTGCTCCTTTAGAAAAGGCTCCAGCGGCGATCCCAGCAATTACAGGCCAGTAAGCCTTACTTCAGTATCAGGAAATTGGTTGAAACTATAGTAAAGAACAGAATTATCAGACACATAGATGAATACAGTTTGTTGGGGAAGAGTCAACCTGGTTTTTGTAAAGGGAAGTCATGCCTCATCAATCTACTAGAATTCTTTGAGGGGCTCTATAAGCATGTGGACACTACCTGTGGATATAATGTACTTAGATTTTCAGAAAGCCTTTGACAGAAAATATCCTATTGCCTCTTTATAAATCTGTGGTATGCCCACATCTTGAATACTGTGTGCAGATCTGGTTGCCCCATCTCAAAAAAGAATATTGGAATTAGAAGAGGTACAGAAAAGGGCAACTAAAATGATCAGGGGTATGGAATAGATTCCATAAGAGGAGAGATTAATAAAACTGGGACTTTTTAGCTTGGAAAAGAGATGAGTAAGGGGGATATTATAGAGAGCTATAAAATCATGACTTTGTGGAGAAAGTAAATAAGGAAGTGTTATTTACTCCTCCTCACAACACAAAAATTAGGGGTCACCCAATGAAATTAATAGGCAGCAGGTTTAAAACGAACAACAGGAAGTATTTCTTCACACAACGCACAGTTAACCCATGGAACTCCTTGCCAAAGGATGTTGTGAAGGCCAAGACTATAACGGGGTTCAAAAAAGAACTAGATACATTTCTGGAGGGTAGGTCCATCAATGGCTATTAGTCAGGATAGGCAGGAATTGCTGTTTACCAGAGGCTGGGAAAGGCTGATGGGATGGCTCATTTGATGATCACCTGTTCTATTCATTCCCTCTGAAGCACCTCACATTGGTTGCTGTCGAAAGACAGGCTACTGGGCTAAATGGACCACTGGTCTGATCCAGTATGGCCGTTCTTATGTTAGTATTTTTGCAAAAGGTTGTAGCGCTAGCTACTACTTTATAATTTTATAGTCACACTGCCAGCAACACTTTGGTCTAGCAAAGCTTCCAACCCCATGTGGCGATGCTACATTGCATTGGTTTAAAGTGGTCAGTTGGATGGAGTAGGTGGACGTACCAATTAGGTACTTATGAAAGATCAGAGGACTGCTTGTTAAACTCCTCTCCTCTGCCCCAAATATAACCCATTAAGTCTAAGAATGCAGCAAAGGTGGTGCATTCCACTGAGCAGCTTTTAAAAAATAGTCACAATCAAGCATCACTTTAAAAATGTTATATAAAGCTGCTCCACATACAGTTCTGGAATTAAACATTCAAAACTTGAAGGGTCGTAACTCTAGGACTTTTTTCCGGGATGAGGCTGTGCTCAAGTCTGTGAAATGTTCTGTCTATCCAAAGGGCCACAAAAGGTTTTATATAAAGGGCAATAAGTAGTTTTTAAAAGTTGGCTTGCGTAAATGAAACGTTGATTTTCACGGCTTACAGAGCACATTTTCAGCCATGTGATTGGAGTGCGTTCCCCTTTGATGAACAGCCTAAGGCAGGATGCAAACTGCAAAGAAAACAAGTCCATTATCAAGTGATTGCCTGCTTAAAAAAATTCTCTCTGGGTTTATTAGACATACTTTACTCATCAATACTGACAATGAAATGTTAAAAACCTGGTATGGACAGTTCTTGAGAGATCAGTGGGGGTGGGGAGACTAATGGCCACTAAGAACTATATATTGTAGTTACATATTTGCCTCTTCAAAGAACCACTCAGATTTATGACCGAGACAAAACAACATGCCTCATTACAAAATAATGTGTGTCTATAACGGGAAGTCAAGCTTCTAAAAGAAAAAAGAAGAATTCTGATGAATCAGTAGTTTATAATTCCTGGTAACATCTACAGTCCTGGGAGAAAGTATTGATCAATGAAAGGGTATAAGAGTTTAAGAACCATCACATTAAGATACGGGCTCAGTGGAGTCCAGTTGGGTGGGAAATATTCCACTTTCTGACACTAATTCCTCACGGAAATTCTGAAAGCCAGAACACCTTTTCAGGCTGGATTTGATTGAGTCTGTGCATCTTAAATTCCAAAAGATCTTTCCATTGGGGGATCTCGAGATTAATGCAGACTAAAATCTGTGTGAACAGATGGAAGAAGGGGGCTCTGGGAAAGGAAGTCTGACAGCATCCAGTTAAGGTTTGAGCCCCCCATTTACCACCTATAGAATCAGATGCAGGGGCTAACACTCAAACTTGTAAAGCAATGGGAGGTCAGGGCCATCCATGCTCTAAATTCCAGCAGAAGCCCCTCAGCTTCAGTGCCACAATGCCAGAGACACCCCCCCGGTGTCACTTGCCCAGATCACTGTAGGAAAGAGAACTGGTGACCATAACTGAAGTCTATGGAAAGCAGGGGCACTACTGCTTCTGATAACGGCACTCGTTTAGCCGGTAGCAGCATGTGAGTAATTCATTGGCTTTAATGGAGAAGCTGCACTTCCGTATAGAATTGTCCCAAGCATCCTACACACTGGCAATTCCCTTAAAAGGCACCTAGGAACAGAGAAGGGAGTAAGTCAGAGGCGCAGGAGGAACATCAGGGTACCAGGGAGAATGCCCTATTTGTCAAATGCAAGACATGCTAATATAATGGTGTGGCACTTTGCGAGATTTTTGCTCTTTACACAAGAAAACAACATGCAGATACTGCCTAGGCATACGAGGGTACTTGTGTATTAAACATGCACAAACATGGCAGGCTAGCGACACACACACACACCGCTGCTCTGATTGGTTTCTGGAGGCTTTCAAAAACCAGAACACTGTGGGCACTACTAGAAGGCTCACTAACTATTTAGCAGGATACTTTGCTATCCCAATACAGTACAAATTTAGTGAAAACGTAAGTTTAGACATTTTGAGAGTTGGCCTCAGTCTCTCCCGCTGAAATCCTGTTTCCATGTCAATGACCAGTTTTCCTTCCTCCACACAAGGGGAAATCTACTCTTTTGCAGGAAGTCATAGAGCTTCATTAGGGGAGAAAGTGCTATTTTATATCCAGTCGTCATTTGTACATTGCTCACTGTATAAATTCAGAGCTAGACAAGTTACCTTTTTCTCCAAGTAGATTCTTTACAAGAGGAGACTGTCTGGCGTACATTTTGGAGGGACTGACTAAGACTTTGGCATGCTTGTTTTCACATCACAAAGTCAGACATATCGGGAAAAAAAGATTCAAGTTTGACAGGTTTTTGGATCCCTATGAGTCAGATGAGGAGAAAGATTTTTTTAGTGTCCTCATAATTTTATATTATATATAAAATGGCCAAAAAAAGTCATAAAAAGTTATTCCAAGAAAGACCACACCCCCCAAAGAAGTCATTGCATCCAACCTAGCTGAAAAGCTTGAGGTGAGACAAAAGTTCCTTGGCTCTTTAACATGGAACCACTTTACTGACCTAGTATCAGTGGCTTGGTTGCACACTAGGCACCTCATTATTTTAGTTTAGAGAGCTTATGAAATCAAGAGCCAAATCAAAACACCCACAAGCTCTTTAGGAGTCAGGGCCTAATCTGCTTTGCAGCTGATACTGTGTTCCCTGGGTACTGTTTGTGGAAAGAATGTAAATGTTCACATCAGTTCACAAGAGTAGAAGCTATGAAACTTTGTACGTTACAAACACAGCCTTGCCAGTGCTTGGCACTTTATCCCAACTCACAGTATTAGATATTCCACTGGGAGCCCCAGCCTCATAAGCCAGTTATGTGAAAATCTCAGTGGTCATTTAAAAGAAAAGGTAAGTTTCTAGCCTTCATGATTGTGGGGAAAAGCTTGAAAATGTGACCCAAGTGCACTCTGAAGGCTCAATAAACCAGAAAGCAAATGTAAAAAACCCTAAATTTGTTATTAAAAAAACCTCACGATATTTAAGATAACCTCAAGACTTTTGGGCAGCCTGACTCATGATGTCGTAACATGGGTAGTCAGTCACGTGGGAAATGCATT
Organism: Mesoclemmys tuberculata; assembly: GCA_007922155.1. Lineage (NCBI taxonomy): Eukaryota > Metazoa > Chordata > Testudines > Chelidae > Mesoclemmys > Mesoclemmys tuberculata. Next base: position 20,251,061 of record ML675644.1, on the reverse strand, counting down.
TTTATGACATTTGAAACTTCATAGGAAACCAAGATAGAGAAGAATAAAAAGGGATGATCTTAGAATGTTGTCAGACTTGTGAGAGGGCCGGGATGACCTCAAAGTTGCATGAAGTAGCTCCATTCCCTATGCTCCTTAAGTTTCTCAATACAACCCACAAGTACCTCAACTGGTTTTGCATTATGCAATTAACTTCACCAGTGAAGTGGTGAACTAGCTGGGGTTGCTTAAAAAGGAGAGTTTGAAAGACCATGAGACAAAAAACTAGAGTATCCAGCATGGGAACTAACAGAGATTTGGGTGAGTGTATGGAGAAAAATAAATCTCATGAGGAAGAAGGGTATTTTCCTATTCTTGACAGGACTTTAATTCCCATTTAAAGCCAGAGTGGGATAAGAAAACAAGCCATGTTTCATATAAAAGCTGATTTTATTAAACTGAATCTAAGCCATGGCTGAGACAATGGCTTTGTACACCATACCGAGCACAGACCAGCAATCTGCCAAAAGCCACTGGAGCGCAACCTTTGTCACAGGCAGGCTAAACAAAATCCTTCCCCTCCTGCTTGTATCAGACCATATTCAAACCTCAAACAAGTCAGTTGTCTTGTCCGCATGCCAACCAGGCATGGGCCTTGTCAACTTCACTGCTTGCCATGGACTGGAACCGCATTCAAAACAAATCATGAACAGCCATTGCTGGCTGACTGTGTTCTATGTTTATATTATAAGCGGATCAAAAAAGCTTCAGGGAGACAAAAATCTAACTTGGCTTGACACAACAAGCAGGCCATTCCAGATGGATTATTTCGCAACCATCGTGTCAGCAGCGGAGCAGTATGAAGAGGCGGCTGCTGGAGAAAGCTTGTGGAAACCAAATTGCTTATCTGCATAAAATTCAATATTCAGAGCAGAGCAGCAATTTAATATGGCCAAGGAGTGGACTAAGTGCAGGAGAAAGGACAAGCATGAACCCAGAAGAAAACGACTGCAGGTGCAGATGAGGCTCTGCCTATATAGACATAATAAGTAGGTTGCTATTCAAGAGGCACATGTCAAATAAGCAGCAAAAAGTAACTTGGCGTGATTCCATTGCAGTCAATACAACCATGCCAGTTCACATCCATTGCTGATCTGCCCTGGGTTACTAGAGATACAAGAGAAGGGAAGACCCCTTTAGCAAACAGGACAACTGCTGTTTTCACCAGCTGTGGATGTTCCCAGACTTGAGCAAGGCATTGACAACGGGCATAGCCCGGTTGTCCCCATTCTCTCTGGCCTTTGACAAGGAAGCTTCTGTCAGTTGTGGGACAGCAACTTGCTTAACAAAACATCCAAGCCCGTGTACTTAGAAAGGCTCCTGCTTTTCAACCTCCTAATTTGACAAGGGCAGGTTGTAAGGCAGTGGTTCTCAACCAGGGTACATGTACCTCTCAGGGTACGCTGAGGTCTTCCAGGGGTACTGGAAGGGGTACTCCAGTCTTCCAGGGGTACTCATCTCGATCTTTGCCTAATTTTACAACAGGCTACAGAAAAAGCACTAGTGAAGTCAGTACAAACTAAAATTTCCTGGAGACAATGACTCGTTTATACTGCTCTATGTACTATTAAGTACAATATTTATATTCCAATTGATTTATTTTATAGTTATATGGTAAAAATGAGAAAGTCAATAGTTTTGCAGTAATAATGTGCTTTGACACTTTTCTATTTTTAGGTCTGATTTGTAAGCAAGTAGTTTAAATGAGGTGAAACTTGGGGGTACGCAAGACAAACCAAACTCCTGAAAGGCTGAGAGCCACTGCACTGAAGGAACAGGGTGCAGGCTTCTGTTGGTTCCTTACAACCGCACAATCATTTAAATACAATTGTTGGGTCTGACATGGTCTCTCTCAAGAAATTAAGAGCTGCAGATACTGCATCCCATCAGATACTGCTTTATTCTGAAGTCAGGCCTGAGAATGGTCTGTCAAGGACAGCACAAGAGATCTCTTATTAGAGTTTAAAACGGAACCTGTGGCGGGGCTTGAGAAGCTTACCCAACACCTATTATACCCCCTACTACGTAGACGATTCTTCTAGCCATCACAGCAAGCCAGTCAGACATTTCTGAGGTTCTTGTCCAGGATCTCCACTGCGGAGCTGCATTTGTGCTTCAACATTACAAATTATAACAGACGTTCTGGGGAAGAGAACCTGGCAGGATAGTTCTTGCAAAAAGATCCCCACTAGACTAATATCCTCTAGACTATGGATGCACCTCTTCAGTGGCACTGCACGTAGGTCCAGTCCTGCAGTCACTATGCAGGCAAAGTTGCATTGATTTGCCTGCAGAGAGCTGCAGATTCAAGCCCCATCATTTAATAGCTGTTTTCTCAGTGTTCCTGAACATGGAGACGTCCAAGTTTGCAGCTGCCTTCTGCTTTGTTTAAACCACTCCCCGCAAAGCCCTTCCCATAAGCAGCGTGCAGTTGTACGATCTTATTTACAAAGCAAATATAAGATCTGCCATGTGACACCAATTTGCCCTTAACTGACCCTGAATGCTTCATCTGCCTTCTCCCCAGTTCATTTGGTATTAGCAAGCCGCTTCTGATTGCCAGCCGCTCAGTCCAGCACAAGCTACGATCCTTCGCTTGCACGTACAAAAACCTGGCTCATGCCCTGCACAGAAGTGGTGCAGTATCAGTCAAGAGGATGAGAGGAAGACGAGAACCAATGGCATGGTGGGATTGAATGCTTCATCCCACTAAGGGGCCATAGGACAGAAAGCCTTCTGAGGAACTGCGGGGCTGGGGAGGAGGGAGGACAGGGTGTTCTCCTGCACCCACAGGAGGTGAAGGATCGAACCTCCGCAGTTTGGGCATCATCTTTCCGCTGCAGTTTAAAGTTTTCCAGGACTGAAGCCTGTGGGTGGGCAGGCAAGCCTATTTCCTCCCCTAGACAATGAAAGGGACGGAGATAGATCCTGGTTTGCAGAATGCAGGGGTCTATCCGCCCTTCACCTGCATGCAAGCCTCTCTCACTTTAGCACCTGCAGGCCTGTGTGTTGAACTCATAGGGGGACCCCCAAGCTCTGGGAGGATGGGATTTCCTTTTTATAGCACTGGCCAGCTACTCCCTCTCCCCTCCTTCCACTTTGGCCTTTGCCAGGAAGGGGTGTCTCTGACCACCGGCAGGGTCCTCCCTTTTGGGGAATGGGGTTTTTGGGGTGACACACACCTGTGTGCTACGGGAATGGACACAGTGCCCCTCCCTGCGGAGCAAACGGGCCTCTGATGTGTGAGTGTCAACTGCTCCCTGGACGTAGAAACCCTTACAAAGGAGAGGAGGACCCAGAGCCCAAATAATACACAGCCATGAACCAACCAGGGCTACCGGTGCCGCCTGCAGGAAGCCACTGACTAGGCCTGTCCCCCGCAGAGTGGGATCGTCAGGGCGAAGCGACTCATGCGATGATGCAAGTGCTGGCCACAGAGCACAGCGAGTTCGTGCTGCTTAGCAGATGTAGCCCATGCTCAGTAGTGCACAGAGGGTGTACTCAGAGCTCTTCCAGTGGGGCCTGTGAGGGAGGAGGAAGGAGCTCCCCTCCCATATCAGAAATCCCAGATGATGGAGGTATCAGGGGACTGCCAGGGGAGGAAGCGCCAAAGGATGTGGAGGATTTACAGGGGAAATGCAGGGAAGCGTGCAGGAGCATTCGCACCCCCGAGCGGCTGCTACACAATGTGCCTGCATCCTGCATTATAAGTGACTGACAGTAAATGCTTTAAACCCTGCTTACTAGCGCGTAAAGAGCTTTTAAAAGTAAGTGTGATCATTACCACCTTTTTCTAAAAGCCAAGATGGAGAGACATGTTGCTACCTAAAGAAGAGATACTTCCCACGTCAGACACCGTCTTTTCCCCCTGCTCCATCTAATCATATTATCCAATATACTGAGTGGACAGTATAGGACGACTGTACCATGCACTTTGTACTGGTGGAAGCTCATACATGTGTGCGCACACAGTGCCATTCTAAAGGGGAACACAAGATCAGATGGGACCCCCAGATCAATAGCTAGCTACTCCCAAGCCAAAAATCTTAGGCCAACGTATTTTCTATGAAGGAAACCACTTATTACTGCCAAACTGAGTTTGCCCACCCCCTTTTCCTTTGCATTTGTTCATTTGCCCAGGAAATACCATTCAGTAGGGTTGGCAGGCATGAATTCTCTTTTTGTGAAAAACGTTGATGCTTCGGAATTAGTTTTCATTCAGATGGGCAACAACAGACACCTTGTGGAAATTTTTCCCATGAAAAGGAGAAAGAGACCCACCTCAGGGCAGCCAATCGCTTGGTGGTCTGGGGCTCACCGGGGAGAAGACCCCCCGGGTTCCGAATCTGGCAGAGCATGGACGTGAACCTGAGACTCTCATATGCCAAGCAAGTGTCTCATTCACCTACATCCTGGCCCTGAGAAAGTTTTGTCGAAACATACACTTCCATAAAAAGATTTGGCTCTGATAAGTTCCCCAGCCAGCTTTTAGTAGTCAGTGTTTAGTTCTACAAAGCTGGTGCTACTTGGTGGAGGAGGGGTAAGGGGTAAATCACTGAGGGGTGCTGCACTCATTTGTGTCCTGCGAATTTTGAAAAGGTCTAGGACAGGCAAGTTGCATAACATTCATCCTTTATTTTAACATCTTTGCCCCACGCTCCCAGGGTGTGTACACACTGATGGCAGGCATCAGATTGATCTATTCAGATCAAGTGAGCGGCAGTGAAGACCCGCTCAATCGATCCGGAAGTTGATTCAATTAAACCACCTCTTCCAAAGGTGCAGTGCTGGGTCAACGGGAACGCATTTCCCGTCAGCACAGCACAGTGGAGACGGTGCGCTAAAGGGAAGTTAGGGGGTTGAAGGGAGAGCTTGCGTATCTCCCAGCAACTCCACCGAATTTCCCGGTAAATGTGCACTAAGCCTCCCTTTGTAGTGTGTAATTCTAGGAGAGAAAAGAGAAGTTTAATATTATTATTGCTACTTTCAGGTAACCTGAAAAGAAATAGTTCAACCTAAAAACCCATCACTATTTTCTACCATTCCCTGCACTTAGTGCATGGAAGTCACTGGGAAAGAAGGGCCCTAGCAAGGCAGAGAGGGTCTAGTGAATCTATCAGTTATGTGGCTAGTTACACCTCTGCCCCGTTCTGCTCCGAGTGCCCTGATAGCTACAGCACAACACTCAATGCTTTGAAAATCCCGGCCTCATGTATTGTCACCCGTTAGCCTCAAATGTGCCCGAGTTCAGAACCATCCACCAAACTGTCATCTACCAGTCTGGTTCGGTCTGAGCCTAGTCCAATGGCACAGGTCTCGGGGCTTCTTGCCCTTACCCGTCTGAGAGTGGAATCCTGCAACTCTTCCACTCTCAGATCAGGACTGGGTACGCTGACCTTGTGTGTATCAACTATTTCTCACCCTGCAGGCCCAGCTGGGGCTTGGCCCCCTGTATTTCCTCCCTTTGGGAACCTGTGACCAGAGATACAGTGACCAACAGCCTCCTTAATGCAAAGTATTTAGGGTTAGAACAAAGCATTAGAGACAGGGAAAACCTGCCAGCTAAGTTAGACAGGCTTTCCCTTTCAGTTCCAGGAACAGCACTGTCCCAACTCACATCTTCTCAGTAATGCCAAGATCTCCTTGTGCGCCTCAGTCTGGGCCTCTCATCCCCCCTGTTCAAATGGGTTTTGGTGCCACCCACAGCACCTGACTAGATTTATTAAGGCTCCTAGCTCGGACATGGCTTTTTAGTGACCCTGAAGTTTAAGCTGCTGGGTGATTAAAAGGTCCCTATTGCCCCTGGCTCTGCCACCTCAGCATTTCTGTTTGGGTCTCAGGAGGTTTGAACCAGTCAGAAAGGTAAGTGAGGATCTAAAATAAGGAAGTGTTGGGACATAAATAGTCTCTTTTACCTACCCTATCGCCTAGCTTATATTTCCAGTACATCCAAAGTAAATAACCTGCAACCTTTTGTACAAAGTGGATGGACTCCTGCCTCCTGCTGTCAATTCAGCAGGAGACAACTTAAGCTTTCAGTGAAAGTGCTGAATGTTACATCCGCACTTCAGCTTGTGGGGCTAAGTTTAGTTTGAGAGCTTTGTTAAATATTTAATAGTCTCGGTTTGGACCAGCTATGGCTTAGATAGCCAGCTTTGTCAGCACCTGAGCCCTGATCTGCCGTATCCCTTCAGTTCAGCCCATGGGGCACAAGGAAGTTGTTCGGTATCTTTGAGAATTAATCTTCCCCTCCCGTACAGAAACAAGATGCACCCCAACTCATCTTCCCCACTTATGGGCAAACAATCAGGATTTTATCCAGGTTCTCCAGAGAAGGAAGGCACCTAGACTGTAAAACCACTGCACCACCTAGCATCCCACTCCACACGACATGTCCCAACATCGAGCCTCTTCCAAAAACCACAAGCCAAGTTAGGGGTAAAAGAGTTCAATGCCAAAAATAGCTTTCTTATTATTTATAGGCAGGGCTGATGGCACAAACAGCTGGAGCTGCATGCTGCGGCTCAATGAATGCTTTTAATGCAGCATGCAGCAACAGGAAAAACCTTTGAAATTGACAAAGCCAGAATGCTCTAAAAACCCTAAGAATGAGAGTATTTAGTGTTGCATGGGGACAGAGAATAGCTTGTTACTAGCGTCACCTTTCCGCCTATATCATCTGAAGGAAAATCAGAGAGATGCAGGACCCAAAACAAAAAACAACGTTGACTTACCCACCCCACTCATCTTTGTCTCAGCTCCCAGACGCTCCCCTGGAACCACTTTGTTTGTAGTCAAAGTAGCTGGTGAGCAGATTTTTTTTTAATATTGGCTTACAGGTCATGGTGGCCTTCGTTATATAGCATTATTCTCCTCCCACCATTCTTTCCTTTCCCCCATCCCCCTTCCTGCCTCACTGGACTACTTTGCATCTCCAAGGGAGTCCCAACTCCTACTCTGGAAAACACTGTCCTAACCTTTAACATGGGACCCCGTTTATTTTATCTTGCATAAAACAAAAACAACAACGACGTGTTTTAATATAAAATATCCTTTTCTGCTCTGCATTGAGCCCTTCCAGCATGCTGAGCTCTCTCTTGCATTCCTATTTAAATATTGACTTTAATATTTCCTTAGCAGATCCCAAAGTGCTTAATACAACAAATACAAGAGGAGAGCAAGTCTGAAACATGTCATGTACATTTCAGAAAAAGCCAAAAAGCCACACACAGTTCTCTGGCTCACACCCTGCCAGACAACGTGGTGCAGTCAAGGTCTACTTTGTCTCCAAACAGTCAGCAGTTAGTGAGTGGACTTCCTGCACGCTAGTAATAGCTAGTCTCCAGCTTAGGTACTTTGGGCAGGGTTTACAAAAGCCCTCAATGTTGGTCTAACTTGGAGTCAATGGGAGTTTTACCGTAGATTTTGAATCAGAGGCCTGGACAAAACTTCTTGGATCAGAGAATTCAGTACCCTGCTTGCTATACCAGGCACGACAGTCATGCAATCCCATCACGCTTCATCTTAACGCGAGTTAGGTCATTTGCCCCCACTATTCCCATTGGGAGGTTGCCCCAGACCCTCACTCTTCCGATGGTTAGAAATCTAGTTTTCCAGCCTAAATTCATTCAGGACCAATTTATCCCCATTTGTCCTTGTGCCAACATTGTCCTTTAGCTCCAGCAGTTTTTCTCTGTCCCTAGTGTCTGCTCTCTAAATATGTCAGGGGAGGAGGTAATCAGATCCCCCTCCAATGGGACCAGAGTTTGGCTAATATTGACGGCTTTTGAAAATCCCAATCTTTAAGGTGTTGTCACCGCCACTGGCTTCCACTACCTTCAAGTTGTACCCAGCTATCCAAGTCCAAATCTAGTCCAATGAAAGTGCTGTGAGCATGCTTTGGGCTTATTCTTTCTCAGTGCCAGGAAGAATGGCCATCTCAGTCCTGCCTCATCTCTGGCTTGGATTTAAGCTCTTTATTATATTTGAAACAATAGGACAATGTGGCTTTCAAAATGACCAAGTACATTCTCATAGACTAGGAAAGTGTGGTCTAGGCAAAATTACTATAAGGTAGGTGCGTAAGTGGTTGAATGACTATACTTAAAGAATAGTGATCAATGGTTCTCTGCCAAACTCAGAGGACTTGTCTAGTGGGGTTCTGCAGGGGTCTGTGTGACAGGGTGTACCAGGCACTTTGAGGCCCTGTGCTAGAGGCCTTGCAGTCCTACCTCACCCCACCCCAGCCACAAAGCAGTGGAAGTGGGTCCTCCAGGCCTGCCTAGAAAGGCTGCAGGGAAGCAGCCAATCACAGCCCAGCAGGCTCAGTTAAAAAGGAGCCTGTGGGGACTGAGGAGGTCAGTTGCTGGCTGGGAGCAGAAGGGTGAAGAAGGGCTGGAAGACAGAGAAACTCTCCAGGCAAGGAGGCTGGGTGGAGACCCTGCTCAAGCAGAGATAAAACAGAGAACCCAATGTCTTTAACTCTAAGGTGAAGGGGATGGGACTGAGTGGGAAGCAGCCCAGGCTGCTATTTTCAGGGTCCCTGAGTTGGTCCTGCCAATGGGGAAGTGGCTTGAGTCCTGAAAAGAGGAAAAACTCTTTACCAAAAGCCTGGGAAAGGGACTGAAGATCATCGGGGGTGGAACATTTGTTGAACTTTTGGGGCAATAAGATCCTATGAAGATAAAGAGTGTCCAGGGAGAAAGCCCTGGGGGGCAGTTGTAGGCCCCAGCACTGTAAAATCAGCCTGAACCAAAGTATTTAAGGCTGGCTGGAGCTCAAGAGTTAAACTCTTATGTTAACCGTAATGAAATTAAGTGTTAAAGATAAGATGTTCCAGACAAACCAATTGCTTATTTGTTCCTGACACCCCCGGCTCCACAATGTGAATTAACTACTTACGTTACTCAAGTTAGAGTACCCTGCACAAACACTTTGTGACTGAACACTTATGACATGTTAAGACCTCGCTCATAACTATCTAAGCATAATTGTTTGGAAACATCCTGAAATCTAACTACCATAATTTGTAAATGAAGGAAAGTGCTCAATGCGTATCAGGAATGTGGTTAATGTGGAAATCACAGGACAATAAGAAAACAAATGAAATTCCTTTACATTCTTTTTATCTTCACATTCTTTTTGTCAAATTAATATTGATAAAATGGGTAAATTGGTATAAATAAATATTTTCTTGTATTGTGTTAATAAGAAAATATAATATAGTATGCCAATAAAAATAAGAATGTAATGATTTCTAGTTGTATGAATGTGAAGTAAAAGCAGTGTGAATGTGTGAAAAATAAGACAGCCTACAAAGACAGAAGAAAGAGATGATGCTTTGTTTAAAAAACATTTACAACCCAGATGGCCGAAGATCAAGATAACCCCAAAGAACAGGGGAGTTACAGAAAAAAAACAAAGTGTAAAACAAAATGAAGAAAGAATAAAAAAGCTGTCACGTTTATGATACCAAATGTAATTGACAGCTACATCAAACAAGAAGACTAACTGATATGAAGAAATCCATAGACCCGAATGGGGATGAATAAGTACAAATATCAGAAGAAGAAACCTGGACTTTGGGCTCGTTCTGCATATCCCCAGGAGCATCGTGTCGATGGAGAATTGGTCTAAAATCAACAAGATGAAGTTCAGTAAAGAAAAGTGCAAGGTACTACATTTAGGAAGGGAAAATCAAATGCGTAACTACAAAATGGGGAACAATTGGCTAGCCAGTAGCGCTGCTGAAGAGGATCTGGAGGTCATGGTAGATCACAAATCGAATGAGCTAATTCTGTGATTTGGTGGCTAAAAAGGCTAATCTTCTGTGGGGGTTGTATGTAAGACACAGGAGGTAACGGCCCCACTCTGCTTGGTGCTGGTGAGGCTTCAGCTGCAGTCCTGTGTCCAAGCCTGGGCATCACACTTTAAGACATGTACAAATCAGACAGAGTCCAGTAGAGAGCTACAAAAATGATAAAAAGGTTTAGGAAACCTGACCTCTGAGGAAAGGTTAAACAGGGCATAGTTAGTCTTGAGAAGAGATTAAGAGGGGGGAGGTCCAGATAGCAGTCTGCAAATATGTGAAGGGCTATTGTAATGAGGGCAGGGATCAATTTTTCTCCCTGGCTACTGAAGGACAAAAAGTAAATCAGCTTAATCTTCAGCAAGGGAGATTTAGGTTGGATTTAGGAAAAAGCTTTCTACCTCTAAGGATAGGTAACACTGGAATAGGCTTCCAAAGGGGGTTGTGGAATCACTGCTGTTGGAGGTTTTTAAGAACAGGTTAAACACATCTGTCAGGAATGGTCAACGTATACTTGGTCCTGCCTCAGCACAAGGGGCTGGACTAGGTGACCTCTCAAGGTTCCTTCCAGCTCAACACTTCTATGATTCCAATGTTCTCTCTGGGAAGAGATCTGTTAGAATATTTCCCAGCATCATCTTGCCAAAAATAGCCCTCCTTAAGATAGGGACGATCTCATGTCTCTCCAAAACAAATAACTTCCTCTTCTGTGCACTAAGCGCTCCAGTTAACCTTTCCTCCACAAATTCTCAATGTCCTCCTTGTCACTTGTGAATCAGGGCAAGAGAAAGTTTAGATGATTTACAGTTACATGAAATATGTGAAGTCTAGTAAATGCAGCTAACGCCTGCCTGCCATGAAATCTCTAGCTTTGATTGTAAGACACTGTTCAGAGAGTCTATGACAAAGCTGTAAATTCCACTGAGGAACTAGCAGATATAATGGAGTAATTAGTATTTATCATCTCTCTTAGCATAGGCTCCCTTGCTATTTAAAGAAAAGAGGACCTGATTAGAGTCAGACAAATATGATGAGTGAAAAATAAACCTGGGTTTCAGAGGTGGAATTCACCGTGCTGTGTAGCTTCAAAGTGATTTTGTTTCTGCCCATTTGCCGTAACTTAGATTACTTGGTTAGTGTACAGATTTGAATTGTCTTATGAAGGAAGCGTGACTTTAAATGCATGGTGTAGCCCTGTCTTTTCTGTAATCCCAGAAGTCGTGCTGTTCCGAGTTTTCTAGTTTTCAGCCAAGACCCAAATGAAGAGATAAGCATTAATCTATTGTAAGGGGTAAGAGAAGCGAGGGTCTCATTATAAGAAGCTCAGAGGGTCACATTAAAGTCTGCAGTCAGTACACTTGGTTATTTTCTCCCCCTCAGCCAGCTGCTTATGCAAGTTTCAGCATCAGAGCTCTTCAAAGACTGGCTACTAGATTAACCCTATTGTAGTAGGTTAATGACAGTTAACAAGGATGCTCCGAAATCTGGTTTCCATGGTTACACTATAAAAACAGATGTACGTCTAACAGTCAGTGAATTAATTTTGCTATCAGCCTGCCTTAAAGCACAGTTAGACAGGCTGCATTTGCAGCCACGTGCGTAATGAAGCTCCATATACAGCAGCCTCTCCTGCAGGAGAATCCGGACACTTCAATGACACTTTTACAATGATTTCCTGAATAGAGCCTTTTGGGGTGAGAGCCCATTTGCAGTTATTAGTGGTTATAGATTGAAAGTATCACTAACCCTGCCCTCAGACAGCCTGATCCAGCAGGAAACAATGCGGACAATAAGGAAGAATCCTTTACCTGCAAGTAGACAAAAAAAATCTTACCATCTATGTGACCCGTCCGTGCCCAGGGTAGCCCACTGATAATGCCAGGGTCA
>ML675644.1:20102936-20239317 GCA_007922155.1 Mesoclemmys tuberculata | reverse complement strand
GTCTAATTACACAAATGCTCCCCCCTCCTAATGCAGCCCGCGTGACAATCTAGTTAAACATGTTTCCCAGGAAACGATATCCCTGCACCCCCTCTAAAAACACCCACTGAAGTCAGTGGAGCTATTCACTCCAGTGAGGGAAAGAAAATGGGTAACTTACCCTATTGCGAGGGGGAAAATAAATCAAATACCCAGCATGTCTGGTGGTGTGTTTTGTGGTTCAGCTGAGTACAGTCACTGGACCCGCACACCAAGACAGGCTGCAGGGAGACATTTTGAGGACCACTGGGTGAGAATTTTCTCCAGTGTCAAGGTTACAAGTATACTTGTTAGTTCAGCATGCAGAGCCCCACAATGCAATTTCTGCTCACTTACAATGGGGAAATCTAGTGGTTGCAGACTGAGCTGCAGTACATAGATACTAGGAGTACATTTAAGGCATTGATGTAAGCATTCTTTTAAATATAAGATAAAGAAAATTCAAGCTCTCTCTGCCAAACATGCAGGCAGTAAGGACGGAGAAGGCTCTGTTTCTTGGGTTAGATTTAATACATTTAGGAACAGGGGCAAAGTAAGCCTAGGTTGCTTCTGGTTTATTACAACAGGACAGCAGAAGCAGTGTGATGATTGGAAGGGAAAACTAGAATCCCTCAGGTGGTGGAACAATAGCACTGAGCAGGCGCAATCATACACACCCTCAAGCTACAGGTGGCCACACATGAGCAAGTGAAAGGGAGACTCCCAAAGATGAAAGGTTCCTGCATCTCTTCCAGGGCAATACTTTGCTTGTAGCAATGATTCCCAAACTATGACCTAGAGTTCTACAAAACTAAACTTTGAGAACCAAGCTGGGGGAGAAGGGGTAGGAAAGGGATTAGGTGCTCTTGCGGGTGGAGAGGAAGGATGGGTCCTTGCGAGAATCTCTTACAAAGCTCAAGACCCATTTTGCTCATGTATTTTAACTGATTCTTTCATTAGAGTGGTTCACTTGGGTTCCTATTTGGAGAGGCACAAAACTAGAGATGGCCCAAGTGGCAGAGGGCAGACCCACATTCAAGTCTGAGCATCGCCAAAGTTCAGAGGGGTCCTTATCCAGTGTTCTGGCCTGGTCCATTCCAGACCATGGGCGTGAGCCATAGAGACTGAATCAGCTCAGTCCCCTCTACAGCTCAGGTGAGGGGATGGAGCTGTACACAATGGCAGTCACCAAGCAAGGACTGTGGAGTGACCTGCTCACCCCAAGAAGGTGCAGCATAGCCCAAGAGAGCACAGAAGGCTGAGTCAGAAGACCAGATTTTTCCACCAGGCTCTGCCACTCAAATGCTGTCTGGTCTTGGTCACTTATCCCCATTTTGCAGATAAGGAAACAGAGGCACAGAAAGCTGGAGACGTACCCAACTTCGTAAAGAGCTTTAGTCAAATCCTTTGATCGCTATCAGTTGAGGGATGCCTTAGTCTTGTTAATGCTGCTTAAGAAAAAAACTAAAACTTTGTTTTAAGACTCTTGCCATGTTGGCTGGAGAAGAGCTCTGTTGCTGGAAGGAAATAACTGCAATGTTTCTGGAGTTTAATTTTCCAGGAAGTTACTAGTACTAGAAAGGCAAGCCACGTGAGAGCAGAGGGGAGCAATTCAGATCCGTAGAAGGTAGTTTAGCTCAGTATTTCACCTTGAATCCCTCAGCTCACCACAGCTGGAGGCAGTTGTTCTGCTCCCACACGTCATAGCTCCTGGGGATGCATTCCTTAGGTCATAACACACACTTCCCAAATTGCTCGCTGGCTGCCCCTCCATGACAGAGCCACATAGAGAAGGAGCAGAAGTCTGCTGTCAAGTGCCGAGCTCAGTTTTAATTAACTAAGATGATGGTTTTGGCCAGGTTTAAACCACTACTGATGCCATATGGTTAGTGTTCAGGCTGTCGATACTCAAGCATTCTGCTTGGGTGGTAAAGCCACCCTACCTTGATTGGCTTAGAACCCTGCTTAGTTTATTCCCATGCTTATGTAAAAAAGCCATTTGTATAATAAGTTCACAGCTATCGCAGAATTTCTTATGCAGACTTTTAGATACACTTAAGGACCAGAACTTCATGTTTTGTTCAGCAAAGCAAAAACAGTTAATGGGTCAATGGTGCTGTAAGCATAAAGAAAAGGAGTGGGGGTGGGGAATATAGTTAAAAAATGAGATCATGACTCTGCCTTTTAGTTTCCTACTATCATAGCTTTTTTAACACATACTCTCAATCTTATGCATATTAAGCAGAGTTCCTAGATAAATCAGATAAAATCCTGCTGGTCTAGCCAGCCAGCTGCAGGAACGCAGCAGTGCATTTCAGAGAAGCCCAAGTCTGACTCAGATTTGGAGGAAGGATGATCCAGGAGTGAGGGTGCTAGCCGGGTGCACAAGGGATGTAGTCCCTGCTCTGCCACAGGCTTCTTTGTCCCTTTGGCTCAATCTGCACTTCGAGCTGACATCACAAATTCCAGCTCGAGAACATACCTGACCTGTGCTAGCTCCGATTAAGCGGGGGTGTTCAGAAAAGCGTAGATGCAGTGGTGTAAGCAGCAGAAAGGGCTCACAACCCAATACGTGCCTGGCGTCTCAGACAGGCTGGTCCGTGGGGCGGCTAGCCCCTTCCCCTCCACTGCAGTTATGCACGGTTTTTAATGCGCTGGCTCAGTCCACACAAGAGCCAATTTGGCTCGTCAGGCACGAACTTACACGTCCAACTTCAAATGGAACCATACCCAGTCTCTCCCTTAGTACCCACTGGCAAAAGTGGGGATGGCAGCCCTTCCCTGCCTCACAGGGGGGTTGTGAGAATAAGACAGATGCTCAGACACTACATTACTTCAGGCCTAGGGTGTTGGACTCTAAACCCTCTGAAGAGTCTCTTAGTTCACAGCGTGCTCAGCCTCAGCCATTTCCGCAGAGCTACCAAAACCACACACCACACTGGGGCTGGTGGCTGTATCGTACCTGTCTGTGCCTTCAGAATCTAGGGACGGGGCCAAGAACTCCGGTCTCTGGCGGGCATGACTTCGTGCCCTACTGCCCCATGTACGTTTGTGGCACTGTAAGCGTCTGAGTCAATCTTCTGAGCAAAGAAAAGATTCATTCCTTCTCCCAGTTTGTAGCTATAAATGCGAGTCTGAAGCAGAAACATTAACGTGGCGGCAAGTCGCTACACACCAAGGTACCTGTATTACACTTCTCCTCAGTCACCAAGCTAGAATAGTTCCTGGGCCGGCTGGGTGAGGAGGCCTGTCTTGGCCTGCCCCCAGACAGGCTATGGAGCCTACTAGATGGGAAGGACCCCTGGATGAGGAAATTCAGGGGAGTGTCTGTGCCTCTGGGAAAAGGGGAAGTTGTTTTGTAAGAGCGACGCCATGCCCCATAATACAGACGGAGGGTGGAGCTGTCTGGGTTGATGCATGAGTCATTACTGCCTGTTTGCGCTAACCATGAGGGTCACATTCAGTATTCTGGTCTTTTAAATCCCCCCTACTGTCAACAGTAGCAAAAAGAGCTAGAATAAAGCGAGGATCGGGGGCCTCTTCAGCAGCCTTTTGTCAGGAGACAGACTCCTGGCTGTCGGGGGCAATGATTCCCGCTCTGTCTCAATCTTCACGCAGCAATGGTTGTTGGAACCCTTTTCTGTTACCACAGTGAGCTAGGTCAAGTAACAGGCGGCAAGCTGCTGCCACCGATGGTGAAAGCGTGCAAGCTTTTCCACCGCTTTGTCTCTGGCAATGGCTTTCCCACCTATATTGGCGGTGCACACTGCTGGACCTTTGCCACATTGACTGCTTTGAGGGACTCTGTGGCCCTGAAAAGCTGGCTGAATTTTTTTGCTTCGAGGGGCACTGTGCAATTTGGGCAGCACCATTATCCATCTTTGCCAAGCAGATGGGCTGGGATGGAGATTTCCCTGTAGTGCTGGGAAGCTGCAGTCTGAGACATTGAACAGCACAGGATGCTTATTGCTCTTCCCGGGGAGAACGGTTTTCCAATGTACCCAATTTTTCTAAATTGCTCATGTCAGAGGAATTTGGTCATGTTTCCAGGCAATGGAATTAGATGTCAATACAATAAAAGTACCACCAGCTCCACTTAGAAGCAGCAAGGCAGTGTATGAATGGTGTGGCCGTGGGATAAGACGGTCCCCACCAGTGTGGAATGCATGACAAACTCGGTACATGAGTTGAAGTATAGGAGGTAGCATTAGGGTTAAAAAGATTAAATTAATCATCAGTTAGGGTGTTGCATGTAACAGGCCCAGTTTGGTGTTGAATTATATGGGCCCAGCAGGATGATCTAGAAGTCTAGGTTCTCTTGGAGACTGTCTGCCCCCAACCTGGAATTTGGACTGCACAAGTCCCTCCCCATTCTGTATGGTCTATGCAGGTCTCCACTGGCAGGTGGAGTGCCTCCCCCGTGCCTTTTTTCTCTCAGCCTGTCCACACATCCCACAACCAAAGACAGTTGGGTCAGGTCACAGACCTTCTAGCCCCATGCCATTTGCTGCCTTGTCCGGGTCCAGAATCTCTCTAGCTCTTCCTGTGAGATATCTGTTGGTACCACAAAATATTGTGTTTACCCCACTGGGTCTGCAGTTTAGGTCCAGACCCGGCAGGCTGGAGGCAGCTCTGAGTCTCTTGATCCAAACCCATACACCCCTCCTTTCAGCAGGCTGTAGGTCTGAAGTTTGGTGCTTGTCCGATCTCTAATTTGTATTTTAATCTTGTGGCCCTTGGGGGTCAGCAGAAGGAGTAACTGGCCATGTTAGCAAGTCCTGTTCCAACACACTGGACCCCCAGACTTTGAGACACGTTTCTCTCTTGATGCTTCTCCCTGGGAAGAGCTTGCACCAAGGCTTTCCCAACTGCAATCCTGGTTCTATAGACAGAATTCTAACTCGCTAGTCAACATTTTTGTTCTTGTTGATTGAAAGCTGCATTGAAAAAAGCTTTCTAATTGTTTTGTGAGGAACAAAGGAGTAAAAGATTTCTTGGAACCAAGCAGTCTCCTAGTACATTTCCAGTAAGTGAAAGATCCGATTCACAGATTTGTGGGGGAATGCGGCAGCTGGCTTCATCACGCAGATTCTGCCTGCTGCCAGATTTCAGTAATTACACACTGACTAGAAAGATAGGAATCCATAATTCTACTATTTCAGATTCTCTGCTAACTGCATAATGAAGTGAACTATTATTCACTTGGAAAGATTTCTTTTTAAAAACCCCCAAAATCCCACCCTCTATTGCATTCTGCATTGTATGCATTACAGATAAGAAGAGAGCCTGCTGGCTACAAACATAGAATATTAAAACATAGGATTAATGCTACTGACTCAAATAAAACCCATTAAAAATAAAGACGGGCAAGATAAGTCACCTTTGACAAACAAATTTTGAAACACAGCATTTCCATTTTTTGATTCACAGCAATTTCTCGGCCTGATCCTGACTTTGTGAGCACTTCAAGAAGCAGAGAGAGTCGTGGGTGCTCAGACCTTTTAAGAGAAAGGGTCTGATTTGGTATTAACAGTTGAAGAAGCAGCTCTGATTTTCATCTTGATAATTCTGCTTAGTAAAGAAATTGCATTCTCTTCTTCCTTTGGGGACATGTTCTGTCGTGTGATCCTAGCAGATCATATGTTGCAAAATTGCAAGTCAAAAAACTAAATTGCATAGAATCCGTGGTTTCCAGTACCAAGATTATCAATCCACTTTACATAATGTGTGAACAAAGTCTGCTCAAACAGCTACATCAATTAATGCAAGACCAGTTAAAACGATCCAGCAAAACCACAGAACAGCCAAGGGCTGTGCCAGAATTCAGGTTAACCGAGCCAGAGAGCATATACACACAGAATGGACCCACTCTTAAAACAGAGACTTTGGCTCTGTCTGTAGTAACGTTTTACTGGAAAGAGTCTCCCTGTTCAAACTCCACTGTTGCTAGCATAAATAAAATGCCAGCAGGTGCCTGGAGGCCTAAGCAGCAGTGCTGACACCTACTCAGAGCAGAGTTCAACGTCATGGTGGCAAAAATACCAGAGTCTGTCTGGCCCCTTGTCCATGCTAGCGCTTTCATGACCCAGAGACTGTCCAACAGCAGCTCCCAGCATTGCTAACGTTGGGGACTGACTCCTCTCCCCCCCCCCCCCCCCCAAAAAAAAATAAAGGCATGAGATTCTTCCCCACTCCATCTTGCAAATAACCATCATTGTAAGAGAGGACCTGGCTGTTCACTTCTATCAGCCAAAACAGGAAGCAAAATCTAAGTTAGTCAATACATGTTAAAATGCGGGCGAGATACACTGCTGTCGTGGCCATGTGTAAGCCTTAAGACTTCCAATGGAGTCACTCAGGATTTGGACAGGTGTAAGATAAGATTTATCAAGTTTAATCGATGATCATTGAGTTTCCTCGATCATCCAGCCTGACCAACTATCTAACAGGCCATTACATTTCACCCAGTTAGCTCAGTATCAAACCCAATAATGTATGTGGGACTGAAACGTGTCTTCCTGAAAGGCATCCAGTCTTGACTTGAAGATAGCAAGAGACGGAGAGTCCACCATTTCCCTTGGTGCTTTAACGTCCAGCCATTGCGTAACCCAAGCTCTGGTGGCTGAGCCTTTTAAACAATACGAATCAGGGTTTTTTCCCCCTCTGGAAGAGTGGAACAGCTGTCCACTGACTCCAGCTAGTCTGGGACTAGCAGGTAAACAAAGGCAGGGTGTGATGGGGCTCTCTCCTCAGGTCCTGCTGGTTGTCTGGGGACTAGCTCCAGGCCAACACCCACATCCACGGTCTGCGCTGTCACTCTCTCGCCGCAGTTCCTGTAGCACTTCCCACAGCTGTCCGGAACCATAGCATCCTCTTCTGGACTCGGCCCTCTAGCGGAGTCACAATCTGCGTTCCCCTCTTCCGGGGGATGTTGGCTCCTTGGTAGTTGAGCCACTTTCCCAGTGGCAACTGCAGTCTCTCATCCTGCCACTTCCTGAGTGGCACCTGCAGTAGCTTATCCTGCCGCTTCCCAGGGGTCCTGCCCTAGCACCTTCTTCACCCATCCTCAGGCCTGCCACTACCACTCTCAGCAGTCAGCCAGGAGCTCCCCCAGTCCCTGCCAGCAGCAGCAGTGTCTTGTGGGCTGAGGCCTCAGCACCTAAGAGATACAGCCTTCCTTCCTTGAGATCCAGGGCGTGACTGATCTGCTCTGCCCTAAAGCTTCTTTTATAAGGTCCTGCTGGGCCCTGATTGGGTGTTCCTCCCAGCCCTCTCTGATTGGCTGCTTCCCATGCAGCTGCCCAAGGGGGGCTTTTAACCCCTTCAGTGCCAGTGTGGGGCAGTCACCCCATCAGAGCGAGAGGAAAACTAAAGGATGCAAACCTTTAAAGCATGCTCAGTAGGGCATCTCCAAGGAGGTGGCCAATTCCACTCCAAAGTATAAAGCAAAAAAAGGTGCCAAACTCTTCAGTTAGATCTAGCAGACCCAGCAGGAGACTGCCATGCCAGACAGGAGGTGGAGATGTTTGTCTAGAGGCTGATGCTCACAGGTCTGCTTTTACTAATGGCAGCAACACAATCACCACAAGAACGGGGTGCTTGCTGCTTCTTCAGCTCAGGATGGAGTGGAGACACTCATGCTAAATCAGGGGTGCATGTTTTCAATGCACAACATTTGTGGCCCATGTACCTTTGGTACTGAAGAAATCTGTATGCAAGACACTATTTTTGTTTGTTTGTCATATTTGCTGTATTGATATAAGGGTAAGATTGAATTTAGATTTATGGGGAGTCTTAGTGAATCCTCAAGTTGTTCTCTTATAAGCTTACAGATTTTTTTTTCTGTCTGAACAGCTTTACTCCATTGTGGTGTCTTTATCCCAAATTGACGCAACTCAGGGTACGGGCACACATGACTGTCCAAGTACGTGTATTTACTGTATGTATTGTTATCCATAGGTGGGATTTCTGCTGTCAAACCAGACTGAACCCAATCACTACCCCTGCAGGAAAACAAAACTGTAGTGAGTACTTGTGTAGTCAAAGTTTAGTAGATTACATACGTTTAAAAATTGTGGTGCCCAAACAGGGACAGCACCATCCTGTGGTTGAAGATTGTAACAGATCAGATGGAATTTAGATTGTGTGCTGTTGTGACCATGGAACTTGCCAGCTTTATCAGATTTGATTAGATTGAGTGGGATTCACCATACTGTTCCAGATGAAGCTTTGGAGGAGTACAGGGCAGTGACCAGACATAAGAGAATACAAGGTCTCACACAGGGTACTGCAATTTGAGACTGTAGTAAGAAGCGTGCAGCTCAAATGGTAAGAAAAGAATGTAAACTGGTTAAATTGAATGGTAAACGGAATGCGTTTCCCATTATATTGAAAAAAATTCCCATAATACTTCTGACGAGAGGTATCCAAAAGATGACAACTTGGTTAATGGCAGAAGCGATTCCAGAGGCAGTGGAATTACTTTCCTGACAGGTAATGTTGCACACAGTTTTCAGACCAGTGTAAGTATACGTTCTCCTCCCTGACATCCAAATACATTCGGTTCCCACATTCGCTATTCCAACCGGAGGGGACACAGTCGTGGTAGAACATGTGGTGAAATCTACAGAAGGTGTTGCCACCTACCATCATATAGCTTACAAACTGAAGTGTTTCTCAGGCTGTTTGTTTGCCACAACCCAGTGGGGAGCTAGATTTTAATACCTGGAAGCTGCAAATGCAACCGCTACCAGACAATCCCAAATGAACGTCCTTTGCCTTCCCTTGGAAGAGAATAGAAATCTTGTCACCTCCAGCCTTGAATGAAATTTTCAATTGAGGGAAAATCTGCCACTGCAGAAGAATGTTTGACAGAGCTGGAAAAGAAGAATGGCCCTGTTTCCAGCATTGATGAATTGTGTGTGCAATTCCTAGAGACCTTTCTAAATAAAGTCCATGGAAAAACCCCCTGAGTATTTGGGAAGAATAAACAGCTATTTGAGAAAGGTAATGAAGCAGACGACACGGATGCAAGAAAACCCTAATTTACAGCCAATAAAGCAATTTATTCATAGATGTTGGGATGAGTCCCTGATGACACAGCTCCATCTGAGCTACCATTTAGATACTATTGACATTTCCAAGATAGCTTACTCTCAACTGCTGTACAAAATCCACCACTTAGATGAAGAGAGAGCAAAGAAGGATTATGCAGCTGGGAAAAAAAAATAAGTCTGAGCCTAGCAGCTCACGTCAGACCATAGAAGCTAAATGCAGCTTGAGTTCTGCTGCAAGAGAGTGAGAGAAAATGGAAAACCATATGGCTCAACTTGATGCAGCCATAGTTAAGTTAATAGAAGCATCTGCCACTCCGAAGAGGCAGCACTCACTAAAACAGAACAGCTCTCCAAAACTTCAGAAAACACTCAGGAATCTATTGCAAACAATACATGGTTCTTCTGTCCCAGCTGTGATAGGAAGGATCATTCTAGTACCCCATGCACGGAGCCACTCGACACTTGAGTTTGTACAAGTGGAGTTCATTCTAGGTGGGGAGACCATCACTGCACAAAGCTCCACAATCTCAGAAGCCGGCTGGAAATTGTAAGATTGGAGCTAAGTTTCAAAGGGCCACCAACGAAGTGACTACATAGAAGGAGGCGCTAAGTGAACTGGTGGGAGAAGCATATCCCATCCTGATGTTCATTGAGAGAGTGGTATGCAAATGCTTAATAGATACAAGTTCCCAGGTAACCTGCAGAATTCAAGACTTTTACAAAGAACGTTTGGCACATATAGAACTGCACCCAAAGAAAGAAAACCTCCAGGTAATAGCAGCTGGAGATCAAGAAGTTCTTATTTGGGATACACTGCCCCAGTACGCTGTGGAACAGGGATAAGATGGTCTTCGCACAGATATGCCCTGATCTGAATCCACCAGCCTCAGTGCGCATTAGTGTAGGCACCAATGTTGTATGAAAACATAAGGAAGAGTGAGCGACAGGCAGGCTCACAGGTCCTGCAGAACGAGGCTAGCATACATTGAGCACAACGTTCTGAAGACGGTGCAGAAGAGAACTGCAAAGGTGATTGTGAGAGTTGTTGGGGGCAGGGTAAGCAAGAGATACTATCTGCAGGCGAAATAAAGGAAGTTACTGGAAGTGTAAGGATGTTACCAAGAGCATTTCCTCTAGTCCTGGACTCACGGTTGTGGCTCTTTTCTGCACCCTCTCAATTTTCAACATCCTTTTAAAAATGCTAACAGAAGCGGATGCAACATGCCAGTATCATCTCACCAATGCTGTATACAGAGGGAAAAGTCACCGCCTTGCTCTTACTCACTACTATATAGTCTGTCTACACTATCAAGACAGAAATAAAATGCTGAGGGCAAGGAGTGAGAGATCTGAATCACTGCTGATTTTTATCTAGACAATATAGAGGGGAGCCTCTATATATTATATACATATATAATATACTTCAGAAGAACCAAGCCTTATCTAATCTTATCAAGCCTCTATAATATCTAGCTTTATGAAATTATACAATCTTTGAATTCATTTATTCTTAATTCTCCACCATCAGTGACCCTTCTTCAAGGAATATCACAAGCATTGCGAAATGTGTAAGTCCAAAGTCTGTTTTACAGATAACAACCCCCTTCTGAGGTTTTATCTATATAACCTCCAGCAGGAAACTAAGATGTTCATGGAGGAAGAAAGAAGAGCCCAAGTTCCCACAGTGACAGGGAACAGGCAACAATGAAGGAATGCATAGGGAGGGAAACAGGGATAAGAGAACAGATGTTAAATATTGTTACATGCTTTAATAGAAATGACTAATAAAAAAGCTCTAGGACTCAATTTAAGAATGTAAAATGAATCAGAATTGGGTACTATACAAGTGCTAGAGGAGGAAACACAGTATATGTGGGAGTTTTCAAATGACCATGTGCATGACGGGAACTCTGTCCCAAACGTCTGATTTAAAGAAGAGGCACAAATGTAACGGAGATCTGGCTGGGGAGGTTTTATTGCTTTTTAAAAAGGATGACCTACTGGGTGAAAGCAGACACGATCTGTACAGGTGAGTTTATTTATGTCATGACCATTAAAGTAAAGGGATGAACAACCCAATAAAAAGGAAAAGGGTACTCAGTTCACTGAGAGAGATTATACTAGGAAAATCCTATTTACAGAAAGCACACTTGAAGTGATAAATACCTGAAGGCTTCTTGGACACAGCTACCATGTGTCTCACCAGGGCAATGTAGTAGAAGATTTCCCATGGACAGCTACTTTTTGACATCTGCAAGTTAGCCAATTTCTGAACTGTTCAATGTGTACTTTTAATAAAAGCAATATACACTATCAATAACCAGAAAGTCAAAGAGCACTAAATCAGACATCTTACAAAAAGATACACAGTTACCATTATCCACCAAACTTGTAATCTTGAAGACTGGAATCAATTTGTTTGACAAGAACTATTTTCCATAAAACCATGTTGACTGGCATTAATTATATCCTTGTCCTTTAATTCATTACTAATTGAATCCCATATCACCTTTTCTATTTTATTTTCCATAAGATCATCATCATTTACCCCAGTCACTCTACAACTGCATTTAACTAGATAATCAACTACAGTATAAATTCTCTTTTAGAGAAGTCATTTCCTGTTCCTACCACCAGAATAACTTCTTTGTGTCCCAGTTCATCATAAGTGGGCTGTAACTGTAATTACTATTTGATCACATTAGACTACAGCAAGTTATCCTCTCATATCTTTTACTTAGCAGGTTTGACTCCTTCGGTTTAACATGAAATAAAGAGCTACTAAAATAGATCTTGGACTTGATTGTTTTTCTTCTTCAGTCTAGTCATTGGATTAAAAAGGAAGTTCAGACAAGGCACAGTTTAATATGAACAATACTGATTTATGGTTTGTAAGGCCAGAAAGGACCATTGTGATCTGACCTCTTGCATGACACAGGACATGAGATTTCCTTTATTTAATTCCTGTTTGAACTAGAGCACATATTTTAGGAGGAAAAAAAAATACATCCAGTTTGCTTTAAAGTTCTCCAGTGATGGAGAATCCACTACGACCTGTGGTAAATTGTTCCCACGTTTTATCACCCTCACTGTTAACAAAAATTGTGCTTTAGAGTTTCAATCTGTCTAGCTACAGCTTCCAGCCACCGGATCTTGCTATGCCTTTGTCTCCTAGACTGCAGAGCCCTTTATTATCAGATTTCTGTTCTTCATGTAGGGACTTGTAAACCGTGATCAAGTCATCCTTCAACCTTTTCTTTGATAAACCAGACAGATCAGATCGAGCTCCTTGAGACCCACATAATAAGGCACGTTTTCCAGTCCTTTAATCATTTTCATGAATGTTCCCTGAATCCTCTCCAATCTCTCCCATCCTTCTTGAATTGTTGATGCCAGAACTGGATACAGTATTCCAGTAGCAGTTTCACCAGTGCCAAAAACAGAGGTAATATAACCTCTCTACTCCTTCAAGATTCCTTTGGTTATACACCAGAGGATCATATTAGCCCTTTTGTTCAGCCAATTATTCACCATGAGCCCTAAGTCTTTACAGAGTTGCTCTTTCCCAGGATCGATTCCCCCCTCCTCTGGTTATGGCTACATTCTTTGTTCCTTGATACGGGATTTTACATTTGGCCATATGCAAAGGCATACTGTTTGTTTGTGACCAGACTACCAAGCAAGACAGAGCATTCTGCGTCAATGACTTGCCTCAATTGTTCCCCACTTCCTCCAATCGTTTGGTCATCTGCAAACTTTATTAGTGGTGATTTTATGCTTTCTGGGTCATTGATAAAAAAACGTGAAATAACATGAGATCCAGAACATTATCCCTGAGACCCGACTAGAAACTAACCTGGTCAATGATGATTCTCATTTACAAGTCATTTTGAGACCTATCAGTTGGCCAGTGTTGAATGCATTTAATATGTGCCATGGTAAATTTGTAACGTTCTATTTTCTTAAATCAAAATATTAGCTGGTACCAAGACAAAAGCTTATAGAAGTCTATATATATTACATCCACACTATTACCATTATCAATCAAATGCGTAATCTCATAAGAATTATCAAGTTTGTTTGATGGTTCTATTTTCCATATATCCATGCTGATTGGCATTAATTACATTCCCTTTCTTCAATTCTTTATTAATCAAGCCCCATATCAATTATTCCATTATTTTGCCTCGGGTTCAATGTCAGACTGACAGGCCTATAATGACATGGGTCATCCTGTTTGCCCTTTTAAAATAATAGCATACTAGCTATCTTCCAACCCTCTGGAACTTCTCCTGTGTTCCAAGACTTATTGAAAAATCATCTCTGCCAGCTCTTTAGGATCCTTGGATACAAATTAAATAGACCTGCTGATTTAAAAAAAATGTCCAGCTTAGCAGCTACTAAACATCCTCCTGAGTTACTGTCAGAATGGAAAGTAACTAATCCTCTATGAATACATTGTTAGCCTTTTCCCCGAATTCAGAAGAGATTCATTGAACGCGTCTGCTTTTTCTGCATTATTGACAGTTCTATGATTTCCATCTAGTAAGGGACTAATACTATTGTTAGGATTCTTATCGTTCCCAGTGTTCTTAAACACTTTCTTACTGTCCTTAACTCTGCTATTAATTGCATCTTGTGGTTTTTTGTTTTTGTTTTTTGTTTTGCTTCCCTTATCAGTTTTCTACAATTCCTAGCTTCTAATTTATATTCATTGCTATTAACTTCTCCTTTTTTCCTTTTGTTTTATATATATATATATTTCTAGCTGCTTTCACTCCCTCCACTCCAAACCTGGTTCATTTTTAACTGCTGTAGTCTTCCTTCTAGAAAATTTTGGGGGCATTTAGAAAATGTTCTTAAACAGTTCCCAGTTGTTTACTTTGTATGTTCAAGGTCTTCATTCCACCTCATTTGGCTCATTGTTTTCAGCTTTGTGAAACTAACCCTTTTAAAACACCAACTATTACATTAGTGGTTTGGACTTTATTCTGCTTGCACATGATCAATATAATCAAGTCCTGATCATTTGCACCTAAGCAACTGCTAATTTTTAGTTCCATATTCAATTTCTCTTTATCTGTCAAGATGAGCTCCAGTATAAATGAGATCCAAAGGGAAAGATTGCAAGGGGCAGTTTCATTTTTGTTGCAAAGCTACTGTTTTGCTCCTAGGCAAGCAGCTGAAAACTGAAGATTAAGGATGGCTCAGTCTACCCCATCTATTTGAAAGCTACTTCCTGAATTAACACAGACAGACGAGTAGTCAGCCACATACTACCTCTCCCAATGCGTTATCTTGTAGGACTGCCCAATTCCACACCAGGCAAGATTTAGTCAGAATAATGGTTGAGGCCAGATAGGTGGCACTTGTGATATGTGCGTCTATAACTGGACAACATGGCTTGATGCATATGCCTTAGTCTTGACTCAGACCAAGAGGAATAATTTTTCTGCCTGCTTCTTGGTGCACACTGGTTTGGCTGTGGTGGATTTAGGCTGAACCTAATCTCCATCCTGGACATAACTTCCTTCCTAGGAATAGTGACCTGCATGCTTGTTCACACTGCTGAATCCAGGAGGGCTGGGTCAGTGCATGAAGAGTAACTGGTCAGACTGGAGAGATGATGATCCCATTTGTTCTGTCAGTATGTAATTCCTGCTGTCACAGATTTATGTGTTGTAAAATCAATGCAACATATTAGGGAGGTGGGGAAGACAGTTGAAGATTATGGACATTTATGTTAATTACTTACTTTAATATTCAGACCTCAAACTTCAAAGCAAAGAACCCAGCTGGATTAAAGTTCTTACTTAATCACTTTTTAAAAAGATTAAGTTAATTCTTTTTTTAGAAGATGAAACTGTCAAGTTGTATGAAGTGAGGGAAGCTCCTCCCAGTACAAATACGGCTGGTGGAACCCTCTAGGTTAAAAATCTCAGAAGGAACCCATTACACAGCAGTCTGTTACGTCTTTTTTAGAAGCTAGTGAAGCAGCATTTTCATAAAGCTGCTATTTAATATTTGTAACATACTTTGGAAAAAGATAGGAGCGTGGTAAGTGCCAAGCCTTAAAGATAACAATACCTGAAACCAATTTATAAGATTTGTCGTATCATCAGCCCCTCCGTGGGGTTACACCAGGGAAGAATTTGTCCGGCATGTTTTAATTTGCACTCATTTTCCCTTAAATTAATCTTATTACTGTAGCACCAGGCAACATCCCCCAAAAGACAATATATAAAGGTCAGTTTGTGCTTCTATGAAACACTCATGAAGTTATGAGCCCTTCACAAACAGGGGTCTAAAATTCACACTTTAGTGATGGGCTAACATTAGAGGTTAAGATTTGGGTCAAAAACTTTTACCAACCCCTTAAGTTCCCAGAACTGGGCTGAAAATACCCTAAGCAAAGCCTTGCTATTGATATATTTGCAAGTCCTGTTACTGGCATGGCTAGAACCAGAAAGGCAGAGACACATCCCTTGGTTAAATTGTAGTAATTTCCTTTAGAATCCTCCAGCTGATCTCCCTTGATTTCTACTGGTCTCTGGTGGATTCTACTGGAGAAACAGGAACCATGAGGACCATAATTTTGTGTTCAAAGACACATTACCATTTGGAACCAGCTGAACATTTTCAGCTGGAATTTCCAATATGGTGGTAAGTGGGATGGGGGGGGGGAAGAGAAATAATGCAGGTGGGAGAGAAATGGAAGGTTTTCCAAGCCCCAAAAAAGGTTTATTTAGAGTTTGGTATAGATAGTTGGGTGGAGATCTTGGTTCTCTCTACATTTGAATCAGTTCCTCCTTTCCCTGGTTATAATATGACCAAGTTCTTCTTGGCCAGAAATTCAACATGCAGGATGGGTCTCAAGCAGTGAGAGATTCCATGAGTTCCAAGCGGTGAGAGATTCCGTTTGTGGGAAGGAAAGAGGGTTGTTTCTGACAAGGCTGACATCCAGCTTGTTTCAGATACCGCACACAGACAAGCGCGCGCACACACCTGCCCCATAACAAAAAGCATTTCATGCTCATCTAACGCATCCAAGAGCCCTTCAGTATTTGGTCTTAAGATTTAACAAACACCACACCAAAAAACAAAACAAAACAAAAAAACCCCTAGCATTAAAATAGTTAGTTCCTCACATATATTTTGGAAGCTTTGGCCTGCATTTTCAAACTGATGCTGAAGTTAGGCACTTAGGGTCAGTTTTTCACAGGTATTTACGCACCTAAGTCCTCTGGAAATGACCTCTGGCCTATTGGGCCACATTCAGGCACCAAATTAAAAGTGGCCTGATTTTAAGAGATGATGAAGTTAGGGGAATGCAGCAATGACTGTCTGGACTCACTGGGAGCGATGAGGACTCAACATCAGGCAGCTTTGATGTAGGTGCCTAACTTTAGGCACTCAAGTTTGAAAACTTTGGGCTCGATGCTGGTGGACAAGGAAATCCGGCTTCCCAACAGTCATACTACATGGCACACAGCCTACCTGTAAGAGAAGGACAACGCCTTCTGATTTGGTGCAAAAGCATCTTGTAGCGTGCTCTGCCTGACTAACAAGGACAGCGTACCAACCCGTGCTGAATACCTGACAACCTTACAGAGGACAATGCCGGAGAATGTATAGGGGCTATTTTCCATAGCTTATTCTCCCTGCCCACGTCCATGAAACCCCCAGGAGTCTTCTTGGCCCTGACTTGCCAACACTCACCCTCACAGCTACTGTCCTTCCAGCTGACAGAGACTGGAATGGACTCCCTTCACAATTCATCAACACCACTCGAACTGTCCAGGAGATGTGCTGTGCGAACAGTCTGTCCCTTCAGGTGGGTCTGAACACAGCTTTTGCACCGGTAAGGAAAACAACCCAGGCCTTTTCCAGGGGGACAGACCCCCACTAACTCCTGAAAGCTCTAGGTGCTGATTTACTTCAAAAGATGCCCGCCCATGACCACAGACACACACCGTTCCATCGCATTCTCTCTTTCCTGCAAGAAGCATAAGGAGCTTGACAGATATCTAGAGGACATCCTTACAGAACATGGTCATGTGCTGTAGTGATAGTTACAGATTTTGTATCTTTGTTAGAGGGCAATATGCATCCATGCAGAGTGAATGAGAGCGTGAATGAGAGTTAGTTTACAGTGGCTTTCCTGTTTGGTTGCTAGCTTAGTCTTTGTGTTAGTTTTTTTAATGAAAAGCAAGTGCTTTTAAAAACAAACCCAGGAAGTCTCACCATGCATCGTGCCACTATGCTAATTATTCCTGGACTGGCTCAGTAATGTGCACCACGCAATATTGAGAAACACCAATAGTGCATTCATGGCAGACAGCATGGGTAAAATCCAGCTCCTTGCTAGAGCTGGGCAAATCATTAATTTTTCAGTTCAATGGCAGTTCTGTAAAGAAGTTGTTGTGGGTGGTGGGGATGGACAGACAGTGAATTTTAAAAAATATTCAGCAAGCTGAAAAGTTGAAAAACTACACATTTTGGGACAAGATTTTTTTGGTTTTGAGCTTTTAAAAAAAATCTTTCATTCAAAAAATTGAATTGAAGTAAACTTTAAAAGTATTTTTAATTGAAAAAAACTCAAAAGACATTTTGTTCTGAAAATGTCAGAACAAAATATTTAGTGTTTTTTAGATTTTTTTTTTAAACCAAAACAATCAGGCAAAAGTCCATACAAAAGCCACAAAATGGTTTGGTCAGCCCAAGTCTGCATATTTGGGTGAAAAAAGTTCCCCATGACACTTTGCCACTCCTCAGAGCAGCTTCTTGTCCAAATACACCTGTAGGATGTACCTAATCCTGGAACAATTGTAGCAGTTTCAAGTACTGAGTTCCTGCCATGGGATGGGATCTGCACGGAAAGTTCCACGTGCCAATCTGATGGCAGGTTTGGGGCGTTAGTTGGGAATTTTCCTTTGTTTAAGTTATAAACCTTCATGTTATAGGGATACAAGTTATGGAAGGGGGGAAAAAAAACAAAAAATCCCCAAATCAAATATGGAACATACTTAATTTAAAAGCACCACAATGGCTGCTGTGTCATAGTATTTTACTTTTACTTCTAGTTTACCAATTTTTTAAAATAGAAATAATCAAAGGAGTGCCCCATCTATGGTCCTGGAAGTTTTGTTCTCTATAATTCTGAGAAACATACATACAACAAGCCTTCACACCACTCAGTTGTGATTGAATCTGTTTTGCCAATTCTAAGCATTCAAAAATCATTATCCAGGCCTCCCCCACCCACCCCAGCCAAAACATGACCTTGGCTTAAACATTTAGAAATTTTCAGAAATAATAAGTGTGGCGTTCTTTTTACTTAACTTTTAGGTTAAGAGATGTACTTCTTTTGTTCCTAATGAAAGTTAAGATGCTGACATATTCATCTGACTCCAGGAGCAGGGACTTTAAGAATCCCACTGTATACTGCCAGACTTACAAAAAAAAACTCATGCAAAAGTTGGCAATAGCATAAGTTTGGAAGAATAGCAAGTTCTCAGCAGATAACTCTCCTGTTACATTAAAAGACAGTGACTTGGTCTGTCCAATCTAGTGCATCTAGTCACACATCTGTACTGGGAGTTGTGTTTAGTCTCTAATTTAGATGGTAAGCTTTTTGGACCAGGAGCTCTGTCGGTCTCCAAGTACCTTTATGCTGTAGAAATAAAACCCATTTGCAATGCCATCCCTTTGAATATTCTGCATGAAAAGTAGGAAACAGCGTTCTGGCAGGATGCAACAGTAACAATAAGACCACAGTGAACCACAGACCAGGCTCTCAGCCACATACAAATCTTTCATTCTCATTTGCTTCTGTTCCACATGCAGAAAACCAGCAGCCTTCAGGAAGCTTGGTCATTGCTCTTGCCTTTCATTAATTCAAAGCCACGCTCCACTAACCTGCGTCGCACGAAAAGAACAAAGGGCAACATCTTGACTTGGCCTCTGACACTTGCCCACGCACCGTAAAGAAGTCAGCTCATTCCTCGGCCGGCCGTTAAACAAATGTTGATCTGAACCGTGTTTGTCACCTCCTTACTGTCTAAGGTCTTTGGCTTGTCAAATAGAGTTCAGCAACTCAAGTTAACACAGCCTGAAGTAGCAATTATTGCCCACCCCTTTACCACAAGGTCAGTTGTGCACTTGTACCTCTCCCCTGTCAGTCTTTGCATGAATTGTATCCTGATTTTCCAATCACAGGGGAATGCCTCGAAAAATTCTGCTATATCACATCCTTTTAATTAATGGAGACAAACCAGTACAACTAGCAACACCCTGTAGAGACAGCCGCTTCAACATGCCTTTGTGCTTTCCAGTATGCTTCCTTCCTCCCCAATCTTTAAAGGCCCTCTCTTTGTACAGCTGATTACAGGCTGGCTTTTGGGTAGCTGGGAAGACTTCTCACTGCACAGGATTTCTGTTTCTTTAGACATTGGTGCCTCAGCTCAGCTAACCCTACAGATCAAAGAGAAGGAGCCACCTGGCAAAGCTGGCCCAAAGTAGGTCTTTGGCCTGCTAACGTGTGCAAGGTAGGGCTGGTCCCTTGTCCAGTCCTGGCCTCACTGGACAAGGCTACCTGTGCTAACACCACTAGACCCAAAGAGTCGATTTGACGCAAAGCAGCCGCAGGAGCGAGGTGACTCTTCCCTGCAAAAACTCAGCTACGTTTTTATCTCCAGTCCCTCAACCCAGCCGCGAAGGCCGAGGCACACGGGAATACAAGGGCCTGGATCCCTGCCATAAGGTAGCAGGGACTTGCCCTGCGGAGTCGCCCCGGCAGCCTCCCTGGCCCGTAGGAGCGGGGACGTGACGTGGGGAAGCGCAGCCCCCGCTTCAGGCCGAAGAGACCCTGGGGGACGGGGGGAGCCGGCCGTGCGCGGGGGACAAGGGACTCCCGCGCCCGGCGTCCCCCCGGCAGGGGGGGTCGTTCCCCGCAGACGGTGCGGAGGGGAGCCGGTCACACCGCACGGGCGGGCTGGGCGAGCCGGTCCCAGCGCCCCCGGCCCCGGCCCCGGCCGGGCTCCCGCCCCGCCCCGCCCCGCCGGCCGTGCCCAGGGACCGCGGGCCGGGCGGGCTGCGGGAGAGCCGCGCCGGCTCTCGCAGGGTTAAAAATGCAGCCCGGGCCGAGCTCCGGGGCCACGGCGCCTTTCCGAGCGCGCCCGGCCTCGCTCCGCCGCCGGGCTGAGCCGCGCCGCGCCGGCAGGGCAGCCCCGGACGGACAGACAGACGGACGGACAGACGGACCGCCCGCGCGCGGCGCCTACCTTGGTGACAGTCATGCAGGACCGGCCGGGGAGCTCGCGGCCCGAGAGCGGCCGGCGCGGAGCGAGGCTGCGGCTGCTGGTGAGTCCCTGCGGGGGACGGCGTCAGTGGTTACGGGAGCGCGGGACCGCCCCTCGTCCGCCCCGCCCGGGCCGGGCCGTGATGTCAGCGTGTGCGGGCCGGCTGCAGGGACCCTCCTTCCCCGCGGGGACGGGGGATCCGCCGCGCGCGCTCGCAGTGCGGGCGGGGGAAAGGCCGTTTGTATAAGCCCCGTGGCCAGCTACGGACCGCCCGGGCCCGGGACATCGGGAGGCACCTGCTGAACTTCTCCCTAACGCGCGTTGCATCCCCCCGCTGCACCTCAGAGGCTGCGGCCATGGCCCTCGCCCATAAACGCATGTGCCAGTCATTAAAGTACATGCCATGGGCGCCCGAAACCGAGTCAAAGAAAGTCATGGAGCCATTTAGTTATTAATGCTCGCAGTTAAATGCCGGGATTGTATTATTAGGGCCTGTTAACAGGCATGGAAGGAGTCCATTTCTCCTTGGTAAATGTCAGTTTCACCACACACACACACACAAACCAACTAGAGAAGATTTCCATGGCAGCCTTGCGAGGCTGCTCTTGCAGTGTAAAGAAGAGACTCTCAAATTAGAATCCAGGAGTCCCATGGGGCAAAGGGCATGAGTTACCTGGCTGATTTCTGCAAAGCAGGTGCATCCACCCAAGTCCATCCGAAGTAAAACTGTGTGGCCTGATTTTCAAACGTACCAACCCTCCCATTTGCTGGAGAGCGTGGGAATTGTTAGACACCATGGGGAAATCATACCACTGCTTTTTCCTCCCACCAGAGCTAGCAAAGGAGTCCACCTGCCCTCCCATTTACAACACAGCACAGTGAGCAGTCGGTACAGAGCAGGAAAAATGCACTCATCTGATGAGTAAGGCTTCTGCATATACTTAGAGACATTTAAGACAAACATTGTAGCAAGGCAGAGGGCTTCAGCAAACTGAGAAAGAGACAAAACTAGAGAAAGAGTTGGGGCCAGGGTTGGAATATTTGACCTTCCTCAGCTAAATGGGAACATTTGCCTGATATCCAAACCAAATGTGAGCCATCAAAGGAAAGATCAGATAGGATCCCTTTAAAAAGCCTTCCTTTATGCTCTTAGCTGCCTCCTCCAGCACTGATCTGCACCACTACACATGCGCAAGCTTCCTTGCTATGCCGCTTCGCAGTCCCTTGCTCAAAATTCAAGAGCTAGCTCTATCCATGTTTGTGCAGAAACCAGCTCAGAGAGGCCTGATCTTGGCTGGGGGTCTTTGTGCACTAGCAGACCAGCAATAATCATGACTAACAGTATTAATAACCACTTGGATACATTGCCTTCTGACTTTGTGTCTAGTTCCTTCATAAGACACTAAGCAGATTTTACAGGGGATAGCACTACAAGAGCATCTGTTTAGAGGCAATGCAGAGAAATGAAATGGCAAAGTAGGCCTGTTGTGTGGGCCCCTCGCAGGCTGCCACACGGTCAAACAAGCCACAGGCGTGAACTACACAAGCCGGTGAGAAAGTGATTGCAGGGGGGAGATGGGAGAAAGGGAATAAATAGCTCAAAACTCAAAAACTCAAGCAGCTAAATGGCCCTGTGTGCTTGTTACTTGGATAAATACCTGGGTATTTTTAAGTGAAAGGATCTCCTACTAAGGGGGAGCAGGAGTGTAAAGTAGGCCTATTAGCTGAAGTAACCAGGACTACAGTCCTCTATAAAGGTTCGAATTGGTGGCTGGTATCTGTTTGAAAGGTATTTGGGTAGTTATTTGCTGTGCTCCAGCAGCGTGGTGTGTGTTTGTTAATTAATGATGGATATTCCAGTAATCAAGAGCATGCACTGCTCCCTCTCATTCTTTCCAAATACACAGTGGCATTCATGCTACTACCTGAAACTTTATTTAATAAAATTGCAAGCGTGTCTGGACTGTGAGAGCCTTTTACATCGGCTGGGCTGTGGCCTCTCCCCTCACCGGTGCAGGATGGTGCTACGCCGTACGTTCTGGAGTGCTTTAGCAAGGCTCGACGAAAACGCCTTGGCTGGTGGCCTTCTGTACAAATCCATTTGTCATGACGCAACAATGACCTCCATGCAAAGGTACCAAAAAAGCAAAGTCACTGTTTGTTTAAATAGGAGATTCTGTGCTTTAATTTAAGCTTTGGAAGCAGAGCTGTCCTTGAACAGTGTCCTGTACTGAAGCATGCAGGGTTCCCATTTATAAAACATTCAATCCTGCCTTCTAGTTTCTCTGATCCATTTCCAATCCAGCCATCACAGAACTAGAGGGTTTTCTTCAGAACAGTGTCTGTATGTTTTTACAAGAAATTATGGGTGCAACCCTAAACCTCCTTATTCATGCAGATATTCCCTTTGATTCCTGGCTGGTGTACAGGTAATTTGGGTGTGCGAGAGCTTGCTGGATCTCGTTCTATATGTGGCTTTGTGACTCCTGCGAGGGCTGTTCCTACAAATCCCTGGTGGTGGGAGCAGCCCTTACAAATGACTGACTTTCTGTGCAAAGGCTGTTGCTGTGAGTGAGGTGTGAGGCTCTGTGCCCTCCTAAGAAGAATTAAATTCTCTCCCCCCTCTATACAAAAACAAACAAAAAATATCCTGGCCCCAATCCTGTGAGGGGCTGAGTGGAGTGGCACAGCTTCTTGCAGGATTGGACCCACTGCCCAGCCCTGCAATTACCGATTCGCGCCAGCTCTTGAGGGGAAAATGCATTCTGTGTCCCTTTCTTCTCGGTTGCCCCAGGAATGCAGAGCCAGCTGCTGCAGAAGGCACTTTGGGATTTATTCAGCAGATGGCTGTCGAGGTGAAGACAGTATCTGCAGGGCATTGCCTCAGCCGCTTTCACCTCAGAAACCGTTAACACGCTGGAGGGGCTCAGACAAACTTCACCTGGATGTAAAAAGACACTCGAGCTTCCAAATTCATTGCTGAAATAAACAGGTGCCGCTCCCCAGTGACCTCAGTGCGATTCACCTGTATGCTGAGCTTCCCGGGGGAGAAGAAACTACTTGTGCAGTCTCTTCTCTCTTCCCTCCAATGGAAATGGTGTGACCCTATTAAAACCATACAGACTCAGCGGTGAGGGGACGGCGGCTGGGTTGGATGTTTGTTTCAGCTGCTATAGCTCCTGGGTAGATCTAACTGGATTTATTTTGAGTCTCACCATTTTTTCTCAAAATCAATTTCTCAGTGAAACTCCCTACCCTGCAGAAAAGCTCCGATTTTTGACTAGCGTGAATTGTCTGACTGTTTACATCTGAGCAAGGTTTCTACTATGTACTAATTGTTAGGTGTAATTTTGGGGCTGGGGGAACCATAAAGCCTGCTACAGTGAACTTTGAAACCTGAGGAAAGGGTGTGTGTAGATGTTCATAACATTAACTCCAAACAAAAGAGGTCAGATTTTGCTCTTGGCATATTCACAGCTGTGTGCAGGAATACTTGAACACTCATTCTACCAAAGAATATAAACACCACCCTCTGACTTAGCTAATGTATCACAACACATTTTAAATTCTTCACTTCTGCAATCAAACCAGAGAGCAAAACATTAGAGAGGACTTTCATAGACTAAGGAATAAATCTGAGGAAATCCATAATCTGATCATAGATTGATACTAATCAGTGCAAAGCAATGTTTTAGGATTATTATTCCCATTTTACATATAAGAAAATTGAGGCACAAGGGGAGAGACGGAAGAGAATCTATATAACCTTATCCCAGGCT
Source organism: Mesoclemmys tuberculata (assembly GCA_007922155.1). Taxonomy (NCBI): domain Eukaryota; kingdom Metazoa; phylum Chordata; order Testudines; family Chelidae; genus Mesoclemmys; species Mesoclemmys tuberculata. The sequence goes on along the minus strand of ML675644.1, from coordinate 20,215,164 downwards.
CTGGTTCAACCACTAAACGTACTACCCTACTAAGGTGTCTGAAGGTAGGGGTTTTTTGGTCAAATATTTCAAGTGCTGCTCTGAATTGGAAGAGGTAATAATTGGAAACACTAACTTTCAGCTGACTGTTTCCTAACTAATTACAAGAGTCCCATGTGGTCGACTCTCAGAATTATCCACTTACTACAAGAGATGCTATATAAAATTATTTTATTGCTACTGAATTAAAAACACTTCAGGCAAAGAGTGTGCATTTCCACTTCCCCTTAAGAAAAGCAGTCTGCCAGGAAACAAAAGATTTTCTTTTTATAAGGAGATCAGACAGCCAAGAGTCTGATGAACAAAGCTCAGTTATCTTCCTGGTGCTGAGGCTTTCCATAAAATATTATTGGCTCTGATAACATGTGAATACCAAATGAATCATAACAAATGCACGTCCTCTGACACTCTTCTAAAAGCAACACCGTTAGCAAAAATAAAACAAGTTCTGTGAAATGAATTTGAAATCATGAGAAAGATTAAGGATTTAGTGTAGAGTTAATAACAATAGCCAATAGAGCTAGCCATCTTTAATTTTTCAACTACCTATGAATTACCTCTTTAAAACAAATGCCCCCATTTTCTCCTGTAAGTTGGCAAGCTATGTGCAAAGATCATTGCAAACCAAGGTTAAGTTTAAAACTACCAAGACTTTCGTTAACTGAACAAGACAGGGGAATTAGACTTCTTAATAAGCCAGGCAGGGATAAAACAGACTCTTACAATGCATTGTAAGAACCGGGGAGTTCCTAATTAACCAAACAATAAAACATGCCCAAGTCTGTTTGTAAATGAAAATCCTTGAGACAGAAACAGGGCTAGTCCCCTAAACAAAGAGTGGAAGCGCTGCAGCAAAGAGAATTGGGCCCATATGAGATTAGCAAGGACAATACAGCCACGTGTGGCCTGATTTGGAGATAGGGGCCGTGTCTGTGGTTTTCTGACAGGCACGAGCCAAGAGAGAGCTGGTTCTTGGCAGTGTGAGCCAGGGGACAGACGGTGGGTTTGGCCGGAGGAGAAAGGCCACCGCCCTTCACACAGAACTAACACCCTGCCAGCTGATCAGTGCAGGCAGCTCCTGATCCTCCAGGGACTCCCCGGAAGCAGTCGCTGCTGAGACACGGGACCCACCTGTGCAGGCCAGCAGGCAGGATTAGGAACTGAGTGAGCCCCTTCCATTCCTGCTCCATGAAACCACCCGCCTGCAAGAGGACGTGCCAGAGGAACCCTCCCGCTTAGCGCCGTGCTGTGCCCTCAGCCGCTGCTGCTCTCTGACCTCGGCATGGCTCATCTCTGGCTCTTCTGTCTTCAGGCCCATTGGAAGCTGGTGATCACCCTCCTCTGGGGCTTTCCCCCTCCCCAGGAGTTAGGAACCAGAAGTGAAAGGCTATGACTGGTGTAAGCAGCTGTCTTTCAGAAAGGGCTCTTGGCTCGGGGTGAGCACAGCAACCGTTACAGACCATCAGAAAAATCTGAGGAGATGAAGAGGGCTGGGCAAGGGCTTGAAGCGCTGTTTAGCCACTAACTAGCTACCAGGGCTAACTGCACCAGGGCTGGGGGATGGGGCCCTACGTTATGCCATTTCTGGTAGCCCTATGGCATGCAATGCCTGCAGTGGGGCAATTCTCCCTCACTGGCTGTGGGATGGGGTTATGGCCCCACGGTAGCATAGAAGTAGCTGGAGCAAAAACCAGGATCCCACCCAAGGTCTCTGCCCTGAGCTTGGGGTCTAAATGGGATGGCAAGACTCAATATACCAGCCAACCAAGACCATGAGGCATATGCGTGGGAGGAGAGAGTTGCAGCTGGTCAGTAGTGGTGAAAGAAATGGGGCTTGAGGGGCAATTGAAAGGAGAAGAGGGTAGGGTTGTTACTGGGTGCTGGAGAAGAGGGCTTTTGGGTACAGACATTAAATTAAATGGGCCAACTGTCATGAAATTCTCCAACTTAGGGAGTCCAGCTGCTCTGCAGTTTGTTCGACTCTAGGGTTAGGGTGGATCAGCTCCTCTGTAGTTTGCGCCGTCACTGTGATGTGTTCTTGGACGTTCAGAGGGATCTACCCCACGTGGTGTGTTGCAGCGTCCTGGTGCGGTCAAGCCTGCCACCTTAACTTTTGTAGCCTGATTGCATAGATATGTAAATGACGGCTATCAGAATGTTCTTCTGAGATGCTCCTCTTGTGTACTCGAGATCAATCTGCTGGAATTAATTAGTACCAATTAACTGGTTGAGACAACCCAGCACCTTCCATTTGGTGCAGTGAATTGGGACAACATGCAGAGGCTGGATGACAGTAAATGGGCTGCAGCAAATCAACACTCTCCTAAATTGCTTCCACCCAACAGAGCGCTAAGGGCCTCTTGATTCGTCCCTGTTTAATCTTGCCAGGGGTTGATGGAGAATGCATTCTTCTCAAGAGCTGCAGTGGCATGGAAAAAAAATCTCTCTACATAATTATTAAACATTGCACAGCTCTCCACAAATTAGAAATGCTATTGTCTGGTGTGTGCCTGAAAACTCCCAGGCTCTGAAAATGGATAGTTTCAATCTGGAGCTGTGCGGAGCATTATTAATAGAATACAGAGGTTCAGGACAGACAGTGAAGCTTGAGCCAAAGTCCTTGTAAACAGGAAGCCTGATGGATACTTCTGAGGAGCTCTTCCTCTCCATTCAGTAGACCCCTCCCAAGTGTTCCCCACAGACACAATGCGTACCTTTGTGTGGCACCCGTGTTGGGGCCAATTAGGCGTATCTCTAGCTTTCCCTGGCATACGATATAAAGCACTTGGCTTTTTCTGATTCCGACCAACTAAGCAGCCTTGAGTCTGAGCTCAGCCAGTGAAACTACTGGGCTATTGTGAACGAATCGAGGCCTGCAAAATAACCACCCGGCTCCCAGAGCAAACCGTGGCGACTGGCAGCTGCTGCGCTCTGCAGAGCTGAGACTTTCCTGCCCTGAAAGAGGAAGGGGACAGCTTACCACTGCACGGAAAGCTGCAGTGGGCCTGAGAGTACCAGATCATGGGGAAATTCACTGCGTGTAATCACGTAGCGCGGGCTCTGGGCACAGACCCATGGGGCCCTTTTGGGTTTGCTGAATGGTCATTGAGCAGATATCTGAAAAGTTAGGACATGTTTGAAAGTGTCTATGCATTGGTGCACGTTTGTACAGGTCCAGGGGCTTGTGGTGGAAGACGATACTAGCTGGAGTTGTCCTTGCCTAGGTATTAGTTTTAACTGACATTCAGGCTAGGAGGAAATCCTCCCTTCCTGAGACCCACAGCAATTTACAATAAATATCCAGTGCTTATAATTTCATTGGGTGCAAATGCAGCAGCTTCCAGTCAAAGCTGTGAAAACCCAGCAAACCTCAGACTTAGGCCAGGTTCCTTGTAGGGACTGCCATTATTTTATTTATTCGTATTATTGAAATGCCCAGTTGTGGATTTGGGTGGAAACAATTCCAGTCTATAGATCCACAGAAGTTTATTTTCTTTGAGGGGGTTATATGGATTTTATTCAAACCATCTATTGTGTTCACTATTCACACCCATAATGGGCACCATGGAAAACTAGAAACATAAACTGCAGTAGTTCAATTTACTGCCGTTGTTCCATTCTAAGAGTCAAATTCCAGTCCCTCTCCTACACCAGCGTAAATCTGGAGTAGTGGTGCTAATCATGATGGAGTTACTCCAAGTTTACACTAATGAAAATGAGATCAGAATTTGGCCTCTAGTATAGGAAGTGCTGCAGCAAACAGTACATTTTCCTTGTTAACACCCACACAGCTCATTGGGAATGTTGTCATCTTAAAATTATGTAAGTATTTTGTGGTATTTTGGCTCTTTTAAGAGATACGGCTATCTTTGTATCTGTCTTGGTATCTCCAGTAGCATCATGGTAATGAAGTCCGAATTTTTGTGTGTAGTCTTTGATTGCAGAGAACTGATCAAAATGCACATAACTCGGTTTACTGTGAAGGTTTTTTAGACCGTGAGTCCTGAACTGCACTTGTAAGTGCTGTTGCTAGGTGGGATCCTATTTCTGGCATCTTCAGCCTGTCTCCCGGTGGAGACTCGGAGAGCTGTGCCCAAGGAGAAATCTGCAATGACACAAAATCTCCTCAGAATGGGTTGTGCTAAATAATCACTTCTGACTCGCTCAGCAATATGGTGCTGTAATGTGGTGCTTTGGAACGAAGCGGCCATTGTGTTGAATACAGCTCCCTCTCCTGGCCATATTCTGGACTTGTTTCTGAGAGCTGAATGGGGACACCAGCATATAAGCTTTGGTGGTTTGGATGGTTCCTGGAGAACGTTTCTGGCAAAGGAAAATTGCAGTCTGGATTGCAAGGCTGCGTTTAGGTTGGTCGGCTGTTGTAGTCTGTAGGCTTCCAACGTAAGACGTTCACTGTAAAATGGGGGCAGGTTGCCCCGAGAAGATCTGGTCCTCTTGTGTCCATAATTCTTAGCCGTATTTATTGCACACCGCACAGTACTTGGGGCTGTGTAAATGAAAAAGAAGATGCAGTCTTTGCCCCAAAGAGTTTGCAGTTTACAACAGAGACAGGCAGGTCTCCTTCAAACATAGGGTGCATAGGCAGAGAGGCCAACGTGCAGGTGGCACAGGCTTGTTTTCGGGGGGCGGAGGGGATGTGTTTGCAGGAATTCCCTGAAAGAGTTCGCAGAAGAAGCCAGTTTTAAGGAGTGATTCATGAGAGGATGGAGAGAGTGGCAAGAGGCAGTCTGTGAGGAGGGCTTTTAACCCTGAGTGGGAATCCTGGCTCGGAGACAAACTCAGTCTGGCCTAGCCTCTGTGTGTTAAACAAGCCTGTGAGAGAGGCCAGGCAGGAGCAAGGCGAGAATGATTTTGCCCTTTCCTGGCCTTAGTGCGTCCCCGGCCCTCTCTGCTTCACTTCTCTACTCTGAAAGAGGGATCCATGTTTCGGGGGGTACTGCGAGGTGTAAGCAATGAAGAGTTTGATGATGAAGATCCTGCGCAGTGCTGCGGTGGGGGGCCAGACATAGGCAGAAGGTAGGCAGGGGTCACCTGGACAGACAATGCAGGAAACGTGCTGGGGTCCCGCTACACAGCCACCTCGCTGTTCCTGACTACTTCACTATGCACAGCCCTAGACCCACCTCCAGCCTAGCAGCGGAAGCTAGGCCAACAAAGGGTGTGCACAGCTTAACTTGGCATGCTGAGGAGCCCATCCAAGTCCGTGTTCCCTCCGCCATGCCCATTTTGTACCCTTTCCCTCCCTGGGAATAGGTGAGCGGGAGCTTTCCTACCTGCTTCCCTCCAGTGTAGGGGACTGTGCTTAACCTTATGCCCGGGAATAGCCTCTGCTTGTGCTGGAGTGCAATGACCACTTAGGTGCACCATGATGGGACCTTCAGGACCAACAGCTGAGAGTGTTATTGGAGAATTTCACTTTACAAAGTCAATAACACTCACTGGATTTGTCGTGTGGAAGCTCCCCAGGGCCCCAGCCAGGTGCGAGGTGTCGTGCACACACAACAAAAAGAGGGTCCCTGCCCCAAAGAGATTGGCTTCAGGGCAAATAATGGATTTTCGGATGCACTAGCCATTCTGAAAAATAAATGTTTCGAGTTACAGTGAGCACAGAATGTTTTCAAAATATTGGGGTGAGCTGAAAAGTCAGGAAAAAAAATGGGGACAGGGCAGAACAAAACGTTTTGTTTCCCCCTGAAACTTTTTGTTTCAATTTTGGCACAAGCAAAGGTGGACAAAACTCACGAAATGTCCGGAGAGGAAGAGGCAGGGTCTCACTTATAACCTTTAGCCCAGTGGCTAAGGAACTCACCTGGGATGTGGGAGATGGGAAAGTGATTGCAACTTGGCTCTCCCACATGACCGGTGAGTGTCCTAGACACTGGGTTATGGGGTATTCTGGTATGGGTCTTCTGTCAAAGCTGTGTAATGGTGTATAAATAATTAGAGCAGGGACTGGAATGTGAGTCTACCAAATCTTGGGCAAGTGTCTAGGCTGTACAGTCATTCTCTTTCTCTTTCTCTGGCCCAGTGACTATTCACGGTCCTCATGAATGAGTGTGAATTACCACCAGGAATGACAACGTATAGTCATTTGGCCAGGAACAGAGAGCGTCCCTCTCCCCCGACCACAGATGCTATTACTGAATTTTCCAGCACTCTGGAGCAGCGGCATTTGTTCGCATTTTGCTGTGTGATTGGTTGGCAACGTTTGCTGTATCTTTATGAAACTCAGAAGGGTTGAAAATCTCCCCACAAACCACGCGCTTCTCCAAACAGAACAAATAATCACTTCCTCGGGGGCTGCGGGCCAGAGGCTTGGATTGTGAAGCCTCCTTCCTGTGATTGTGACTAATGTGCTTTGTTTGCCATGGAGCTTTGAACCAGCATCCGTGTTATCTGCAAATGAACTTTGAAGAGCTGGGCTGAGAGATCTTGGGCTGAATTCCTTGAATTCCAGGGTTCTGGAGAGGAATTCCTGAGTTTGCTGCTTTCTTTGTCTGCTGCTGGCTCGGGCAGGCCCTCTGACCTCAGCCAGGTCTGGGCCACCATGTGATGGAGAAGTAAAGCTTTCGGTAAAGGCCGTATCTCACGGAGATAAAATGAATGTAAATAGATGGCTAGGGTTGAAAAGCTGGGCTCCTCTTCCACCCCTCCCCCGGACTGCCCCAGCCCTCTTCACACACATGTCTGCATCAAGTCATCGTGGCCCCAGTTCAGCAAACCCCTTAAGCATGTGCCCAGTTTCCAGTTTACCCGGGGCTTAAGCATGTCCTTGAGTCAGTGCTTTGCTGAATCGGGGTCTTCGTCCCCAAGAATCGCCTCCTGGACTCTCCCCGATTGCTGCATGTTGTGGGCAAACGCTTCACAGGCCACCTCCACAATGCTTGACCTGGCTCTGCTCAGTACGTGTTCCGCAGGGAGTCAGCCAGCTGCTGATGTAGATCCTGTCGCGCGCAAGGGCGGGGAAGGGCAGCTCTTTCCCCAGCCCAGAACTGGTTGTGTGAGGCAGCTTGCAGATCTGTCCCTCCAAACTAGCAGTGGAAGCTTGCTTTCTCACTGCCAGCTAGGGGAGGCTGCTCACCCCCAGAATCATTGGCAGGTCCCCAGCCCGTTGCCCACACGGACTGGCATCCTACCTGGCCGAGCACCCATCTCGGGACGAGCTGCCAGACTCCCCCTCTGTGACCCCGAAGAGCCCCTGTCGGAGGAAGGGGAAGGGTAGCTGAAGGAGTGTCGAAGTGGGGAAAGGATCTTCCTCAGGGATGCGTGCCTGCACCATGGCCCGAGGGACCCTGTTAAGGCTTTGGCAGCACACTGCACATCCCTCCCCTGTTTGGAAACATCTGTGGAAATCTAGCGCTCCTGGAAGCGGAGGCCGGATAGCAGCGGCTAGCACCGGGCTCCCTGTACACACAGGCACTGACTGCGTGGATGGAAGATCCCAGCCTTGCCGGGCTCAGGGGCTGCTTCGCCTCGCCTTGCTTCTAGACTTTGCAATAATAATTAACACGCGAAAGAATCAAAGCCACTCCGTGGGCTCTCTCCTCCTCCCCCGCTGCCCCCCACAGCCTCGGAGAAGCTCCAGCGTCTGGAGCCAACCAAGAAGCGTTTTGCATTTCAGACCATTGTGCTATTTATTGATAGTGCTGCTTAAGGGGAGGAAGGGAAGGGCCGCCTTGGTGGGCGTGAGCAATGACAACATAATCATCCCTCTTCTCGGAGACGGCCTGCCTGGGTGGGATGTTGCCCCTGAGAATCCTGGCTTTGCAGCATGGCCTGGAGCTGTGGTGCCCAAGAGATCCACTGCGTGCGATGCAGCAGCTGCAGTCAATGCAATACATCACCGTCGACTAGCGCATCTCCTGAGAGGAATAATACTGCAACCCTCCTTGAATCACAGCGACTGGGGTCATTTATTCTGATCAAACCACTTGTCACTTGTTTGCTTCTCAGTCTAACAGAGCTCATGGAAATTGAAATGTCCATCGTGCTCTGAATGGCAGGGATTTTCGGGTCTGTGGGAACAGATGAGAATAACAGCTAAGCAAGCAGGTAACACGGAATTGTGTCCCCAGAAAGTTCTCGTGGCGCGATGCCTCATGAGTGAAGTTGGACGGCCCACTCTAGAATCTCAGAACCGAATTTTCTTCTGTTGCATCGTTGCAAATTTTGTTTTAATCCTGAGGTGATTGGCTCTGTCAGTTGAATCGTGATCTGCTTCCACGCCACCCATGCTACCACAACTGGGAAATGTTCAGATGTTTATGGGCCTGCTAATGACGTCACTTAGCACCAGTTTTACACCCTCGGAAGTGAGCACAGACCTGGCTCTTTAGGTCCAGTATTCAGATGCAGTGTTGGCTGTTTGTTTGAATTTGACTTGTTGTATTTCCTGGGCCCTGAGAATTTTCAGAAACAATTATCCCCTTGTACAAAGTATTTATTTTTGTGTTGTTGTGATTTTATTTTTTAGGATTAAAGTAGGGACTCGGAAGGTCTTTGCTAGCATTCATTTCCTTGCCCCTTCCCAGGCAGACCGTAGTCCTCAAGAGAAGATGCTTCAGTTGCTAGACTGATACAGCACCCAATCTTCGTCAAAAGACCCACACTTAACACAATCAACTTTAGGCCATTTTTCATGGACTTAAATTAAATTGAAATCCAGCACTCTTAATCCAGGAGAAGTGGCCACACTCAGACCTGCACCTAAATAGCTATAGCTGTGAATTGTAACCACGTTCATTATTTCGCTTCCAGGAGGTGTGTGAGCATGGCTGCCATCTTCGGTTCTGAGGGTTCATGCCAAATAGCTATTGTCTTCTTGAGGGAACTTGATGCTTGTAATTGCATTGAAAACAAACCAACCAACCAAACCCTTCTGCTTGAAAGCAAGATGTTTCTGTTTTAAAATGTTGTTAGCAAAGAACAAATGTCTCCATCTTCCTAACTCCTATAACTCATCTCCGTATTGTCATCTGGTTTAAATTAGAGCTGAATAATATCCCTGTTTGGTCAGGGAGCTAGGAGGAGAATTTGGAGCTCTTTCTTCTCGTTCCAAGTATGAACTGAATGCACTGTGCAAATGAATTCCGAAATGCTCAGGAAATCACAGAGATTTCAGTTCCTTTCTGTAGACAGCCATTTTTAAAAGCGCAGTGAGGCTGAACGTTAAAAAGGGCAGTAGATCAGCTGGCAGAACAACTCTATCTGTAAAGCAGAACAGCTCCACCCCCAAGTCAAACAATACACGGACACACACACACCTTTGTTAATGTGGCATTTGGGGGGCCAGGTGGTATTTTGTACCCTTCCAAATCTCTGAGTTCAGCAAAACTCAAACCTCTGAAAACCAGGCCATTACGAGTTAGGGCACATGCCCACATAACCTTAACTCTGCCCCGGAAGCTGGCACTAACCACTGGGAGTTATTTGCCTGCATGCCAGCTGCAATCAATATCTTAGGTGTAGCTGGATTCAGGGCTGGATTAAAGAATTTGGGGCCCTCAGCATTATGGAAATTGCCTCACCCCACATCTTCCTTAAGGGAGCTGAGAAACTGGACTCCTAACAGAAGCCCCCCTATTCTTATGGGGGTCAGAAGGCTGCAATCCCTTGTGTGAGGCCTCAATGCCCCACACTAAAGTTTGGCTCACCTGCCCCGCATCATGAGTCATTGAAGAGGGAAGAAGGTAGTTGCCGGGGCAAACCTGTCAGCGCCCAAATAGGGCTGCCACCTCTGAGAGGCAGAAAATCTGGACTCTGACCCCTCCCACACTCCACCCTGGCCCTCCTCATCCCTCCCCCACCCCTGGCATCCCCTCCACCACCAGAAGCCTCACCCTACGTGGCCCAGGAGCCCCTACACCCACCCCTCCCAGGAGCCTTATCCCAGGGAGTCCCCTTGTTGTCCTCTGCCAGGAGCCCCTGTCTCACCTACCCCGGTCCCTGTTCCTCCCCCCTCCCTGCTGGTGAGCCTCAGGTCCATCTGGCATGCCGGCATCGAGAGGCGCAGGAGCCTTTGCCACTGCGTGGGCAAACTCAGACCTCGGCAGGCAGTGCAGAACCCAGCTGCTGCTCCGGCAGTGCTGTCACGAAGGCAACCACTGGCCCACCCACGCGTGCACGCAGCAACGGGGGCTGCCTGCCCCGTGCTGGTCTTCCACCTGGAAGTGACAACAGCTACGCGTGAAAAAACGCCCCCAGTGCATTGCCACTGGCCGTGCCAGAGGGAAACCAGCCAGGCTGAAGAAAAACTGGTCAGGTGGCAGTAGTAGAGCCAACCTGAAAACCGGGGCCACTGTGCACGCTCACAGAGTGTAGATTAGTTACTCCGGGCCTGTACTGAAGGGGGGAAGGACTGGATGAAGCATCCTGGCGGAGCTGTGACTGTGAGATGAGGAGATTTGGGAGGGCCCTGCCCTGAGGGTCTGAGCCCCCACTTTGTCTCCCCTCGCCCCGTTACGTTTAAGCAAAGAGTGAGCCTCACGTGCCCTGATCCCAGGGTGCCCAGCACCGTCTGCAAAGACAGGGTTTGGTCCGGGTGTTGCAAGGCGTCGCTCAAAAAGGACAGAGCTAACGGTGTGTCCCTTCACTCTGGCTCTCAGAGGTTTGAATCTCACGTCACGGAAGGGCACGTGGGACCCCCTGGCCAACCTCAACTCTGTGCTAACGAAGGGTTGGGGGGTTTTGTCAGGGAATTTCCTAGTTCTTTGTGCACAGAGAGATGTTTTCAGTAGGCATTGCTGCCTGTGAAGTCTCCTCCTTCCTGTGTGCGCTGTTCAAGTGTAATGGGGAAATGGTCATGCAGGTCTTGAGGCTGACAGGCAGGCAGAGAATTTACAGACATGGCCATGGCCCCAAATCTTGACAGTTTTATTCCATGGCAGTCACAGTAACTTAGAGGGTGCATGGGTTGACGTGCTTCCTAACTTTGCATTTACTGGTTTTCACAGGTTTATATTTGCCATTGTCTTCAGGGCCCTTCAGATCTCAGCTTACATGGCAGTGCAGGGAGAAAGGCTCTGATCGCCAAAAAAGGCAGGTCCACCCTAAATCACGGCATGCACAAGGGGATGGAAATGTGGGGCTGACAAGCCCCTGATCCCCAATGTCCCTCCTTTCTGTGTCCCAGGCCCCTAACCCTTTTCCCTCCCCCTCCTTCCCACCATTCTCTCCCTCTCTGATCCACAGCCGCACCCTCTCAATTTCCCACCTCTCCGTCAGCCCTTAATTCCCCTTCCTTTCCCGTCAAGCATCGGTGTTTCCTTTCTCTTCTTTCGGAAAACAGTTTCAGCACTTCCTGAATTATCTGCTGTATTCAGATTGCATTTCCCCCTGCAAAATAACCCCCTTACACAGAGGCAGAGTGTAGCAATAAGCCTACATTTTATTCTGCGGCGTCTGCCACGGCTAGATTTTGAACATACAATGCCAGGGATGTAGCTTACGTTTAATGGCCACAGCATATTCCCTTGAGTCGTCGAGGTCCCATGAAAATTGGTTGGCTGGAAACCCGTTGGCTCATCTTTCTGCACATGTGCAGTGCAATCTACTTGGCACACAAGCTTTGGTACACGCTACTAAAGTGGGCTAAATTAGTTCCTTAACATTTTCAATAGTGCGGCCCCAAAAGGGCTGGGGGTGCCATGAGCTGACTGGGATAAATGCTAAGTGACTGATGAGGTTTGGGGAATGATCAGAGCCACAAGCGTGCACAAAAAGCGTGTAGAATCTGTTGACTTTAAGACATGCTGTTTGGGGTGGCGGACTGTCTCTTGGGAATCCCACCCTTAAACGACCCCAAATTTGGATCACAAAGCCTTCCCCAGGTCTCCATGAGGCACAGCAAATTTCCAGGCAATCTGACTAAGCATACGGATTTGAGAGCACTTGTGGCATGTCTAAACGCGCACTTGCTGCACAGAAAGTTGGGGTGTAAATCTCGGATGCTCCAATGTGCCACACCTTAACCATCTGTGTGGACCCTGCTGACGGGCACCAAACATTCCCTAGTGCGCTCTGCTGTGCTGCAGTTTGAATCAGCGGTACAGCAAAGTGCATGAAGGAACACTTAGTGCTCAGAACGGGCCCTTAGTGTGCAGCAGGCTGGAGCACGGAGAGTTACAGCTCAGCTTGCGGTTCAGGGAGTGCGCATGTAGGTGGGCCTGTAGAAAAGTCAATGTTTAAATAGCAATAGAATGTCTCAATGTTAACTATAGCACAGCCGGTCATATGACCCCGTACAAACTTTGTAAGACTTTGGAAAAGAATCTTGGGATCAAGTACTTCTCCATGATCGGGCTTAAATCTTGTCTACACGTGAAGTTATTCCAGACCAGCTATTCCCGAATAACCCCCCATGTAGACAAGCTCTTCGTTGTCCTGCCTTGGGGTATAGCAGAGGGGCTGGAAGCTAAAGGTAGCTATAGCCCTATTTACTCTGCTTTGAGGATGACCCTGTCTGTCAAGGACTTTGTCTCCTCTTCTACCATCTCCTTTTCCAACGTAATTCTGCCCCAGCTAGTTAGCGCTGGAAGAGAGGTTTACCCACCACAGCTCCCTGAAGGACCCTGGACCATTCTAGAATGAGTGTTTGCAAAGCGGAAAAGAAGTGTTTCCCAATTCCAGGGCAGTGGAGGAGAGCGAGTCACTTTCCTGTGAACCAATCCAAATTGCTGCTCCCATCCCTGAAAAATACTCATTCACTTCCTTTGAACCAGGACTCAGTTTGGGCTTGTAGGGGGGTTGGGGTGACTCTCTGCTGGTTTAGGAAGCTGAGCAGGGTGAGCATCGTCTGATCGGTGTTGGGAGGCAGTACTGGAGGCTATGAGAGGGTTTAGTTTGTTTGGTGCAGTTTACTAGCCAGGGAAATGCGGAACTGCAATTGGATATCCTGCTCTAGCTCCTTATGGACACTGTCCAACTCTGCAAGTCTAGGGGGGGACAATCTTCTTCACCTCCCAGCCAGGTTTTTGCGTGTTTTCCATGATTTCAGCAAAAGTGCCAGTGGTCAGCAGTGCATGTGGCTTTGACTCAATGGCCAAAGGCCCCTCTGAGAGGCAACTGCTGGGGTCAGGTTAATGTGTATGTGGGTTATAAATTATCTCTTGTATTTCACCATACCCAGTAAATGCTTGAATTTGAACTCTGGGCTAAGTAGGGTGGGAAACGCACTGAGGGGCTTGGGTTTTTCCAATGGGTTTGCAGCAGCAGGGCTGGGCATTTTCTCTTTGTGATTGGGGGGGAGGCAGGAAGAACTTTTTAAAATGACTTTCTAACACAGAGCAAAGAGTCTTCAGCATGTTCAGTGTGTGTGTGTGTGGGGGGGGAGATTCTTCCATGAAGAATTATTGCTTCTCACCCCCTTGTCTCTGATGTAATGTCTTTTTACTGGACCCACGTCTGGGGGAAGGTACAAGCTTTCGAGCTACACAGTGTTTCAGGTCTGGGGTTATATCTGCACTGTTGGCCATTAAAAAGAAAATGTGACTTCACGTCCAGTTGCTCATTATTCCCTATTCAAGGAGAGCGTGTCTCTCTCTCAATCTGCTGCTTGTGTGATTGAGAAAAGAGGACCACTGGTCCTGTGGGCATGGAAAGAAGGTTATGTGGCTGGATTCTCTCTGACCTCAGTAGCACACGTGCAGACTCCGGCGCTCTGAAAATAAGGCCTATTCGTGCTTGTCTGCTCCTGGTTAATGCCATGTGTGGGCACTTAGCTCCGCATGGACTCTTATTCTGGAATACATCAGGAATAGTTAATCTGCTTTAAATTTGCTCCCTACCTTATTCCAGATTAACCTTCATGTGTAGACAAGCGCTTGCTTAGATGCCTAAATGTAGATCGGGTGCCTGACTTGAGGCCACCCCCTCTGAAACTGTTGGGCTGTAAAGGGTTTGGGAAAGATGGAGATGGTGATGCTTGGGGTCCCCTGTTCCTCTTGAGCTCTGCAAGCAGGAAGTTTGGGGTTCCCTTCCCTTGGCTGGCAATGGACAAACCACCTCTAGGAGCCCGAGATGAGGCGACTGTTTCACACCCTTGTTATGGCCGTTGTCCTTCACTTTGGCAGACAGTCTCATGAGCCTGGGCATGGAGCCTGCTGGACATGACTGATTCCAGCTCTTCTGCTTTGCACATGCACCGGCTGACTAAGCAACGCTTAGCGATATGCAGGCCTCCTTCTACAGCTTCTCTTTGGCGCCTCCCAAAGCCCTCTCACATTCATCTGCAAAGCGTAGCAACATTGTCCCTTTGTTTTCCAGGCCTGTCTGGATGGATGGCCTCCCTGGGAGTATGGGAATCTGAACTGGCAAACGGTGAATGGCTGGCATTAATCACTCACTGTCTTTTATGTGCCGAGCTGTTGGCATATCAGTTAGCTGTCAAATCTGCTTTCCTGCCAAATCCTTGTCAAAATCTGCTTGGTATCGAATGCTGAGTCTTTGAAACGCTGTATTACTCAACTCACCCGCTCAGGACTCTGCAATTGCTTGAATCCCCAAAAGAGCGGCCCTTGTCTACAGGCCCAATTTTTAGGTAAACGTGGCAGCCTCTGGAATGCCGCGTGCCCGTGGAAGTGTCGTTTTCCCTTGCGGAAGGGTGCACAATTTTCACACTTTGCTTTGTGCAGTTAAAAACCTCTCAGCAGCAGCATCGGTGGGTGACTATTTTATAGAATTTTGTTTTCTGGGGCTAATTGGATTCAACAATTCTTGGAAGCCATTTTGTGATGCGCCAGGCCAGTTCGGCGGGAACGGGTCAGCTGGGTTTATACTTTCACATACTCAGCAGCCAGAGAGCAGGACACCACAGGAGAAGCATTTTAAAACTCTTCTGCATTCGCTTTGGTGCCAGGGTTGCTAGGCAAGGCTGCCAGCACTGTTTCAAACCCAGCTGCCCCTCGCCCAGCCTGTTCTCATCACCATATCTCCATTTTGCTGAGATCCGGAATATACCCAGAGTGACTTTGTGAGGCCTGACAACTTCTTCTTACCCCATGTGGAGCTAGGTCATCTTCACCCACCTAAGGTGGCACTAAAGTCCACCTGCTTACCATCGTCTTTGATGCAATCCATCTGTTGGCTTCTCTCTGAATCTTTCCTACCACCCTCCCCTGCCATGCTCTCTTCACCAGGTCCTCCTGATTCATCCTCTGTATGTGTTTGAACCAGCAAAGTCCCGCTTCCTGGATTTGTCAGCCATGTAACGGACGCTGAAGATCATTTGGCATTCTGTCCCTTCATGTTACTTTTCTTACTGCACTGAGACTTCTCCTCTTGGACACCGGTAGGCATTGAATCTGTTCTCTTTGCTGCCCATGCTTGGGGCATGCCATTGTTCTATGCAGTTGGGGTATATACATCTCAGGTGATGTTCTTCCACACCCTTACAGCCTGATCGGGGGTGCTGGCTCTGACCTTCAAGCTCACTGTCTTCCATGATCCATCCATCCAGGTACTTGGATTGGGCAGTCCGGTTAAATCTCCGTTAATCTCTGTCCACGTTCCCTGGGGCACCTCTATTCACCCATGTGACCTCAGCCTGAACCGTGCTCACTTTCATCCTGTGCCCGCTTAGCTGGTCGTGCCGTAGGCTTGCTGTTTCCGTCCCATCCTCTTCTGAGGGTGCCCTTGTTGCTGTCACCTGCATAGAGCCACTTCTCCCCTTTCTTCCGCCAAGATCTCCCTGTGGCTGTAATCCATCAACACGTTAAGCAGCAGAGGCCAGAGGGCTGGCCCCAGTGCAGGCTGACTTCCCCTTCACAGAGGCTTGTCATTCCACAACGTGTTCGGATCGTTGAGCTACACAGGCCACCTTAAACATTCATCATAGTTAGCAAATTCTCAGACACGCCATGTTCCCTCAGCATGTGTAAGCATCTTTCTGCCTGCTTGTCAGATGCCTTTCCTAGGTCTATAAAAGCCCGGCAGCTATTCTGTTGGCACTGTCTGCTTCTCTGCCCCTTGCTGAATTACAAACATGGCATCGGTGCTTCTCATCCTTCCCTGAAGCCTTAGAATTCTTCATTTCCTGGACTGCATTTCTCACTTCCTCTGTTTGTCTCAAGTGTCACATTAGGCTTACGTGTTGGCAGTTGCATCCTAAAGAGGCTGGCCTCATTTTAAGAAACTCAAATTGGTGTTTCCACCTCTCAGTAACATCTGAAAGAGTGAGTGATGAACAGCGTCTCGAGACATCCATTGCAAATAGTGTTGCAATTCTAGCCTCCTTCCCTCTTGTGACTGGCTATTTTTTTTTTCAATACTATAGGTAATCTTGAGAGTCAGTAGCGGATGGGTTACCACCTTGGTGTGCTGGCAGTCTAGGGCATTGTTTCAGGCCTTAATCATGGCCCACTTGGCAGCTCACCTTTTTATGCTCAACAGATTAATTTTCTTTCTTAGCACACACCATCTCCTGGATTGTGACCCGCACTTTCAGTCCACCACCACTTCTTTCTCATTTCTCCCCTCTACCTCCATCTGCATTGTCTACAAGCCTCTTCTGTTGCTGCAATCACATTCTCCAATGATACCATATTTGTTTAAGGATATTCTTCCTGTACCACTGACACACAGGTCTCTGCCACTGCCACCCTTCCCCTTAATTTCCTGTACTTCAATCTTGTTTTCAACTCCTTTCCCTCATTGCCCAATGCTCCACCATGTTGGTGCTGCAGTTCTCTTTCCAGGTATCACTTTTTGCAGTCCATAACTCACTTCACTCCCTTACCAACATCCTAGCAATCTACCTTTTGTCCCCGCTACTGATGGGTGAGTCATTTGGTCACACCTAGACAAGGTTCCAGGAAATCATCAATTGAGTGGCAAGACACATGGCTAGTAGCCCTTTCTCTTACTCATTCATAGTACCTAGGTTGACATTTCCTACGCACATTTCATACCCTCTGGTTTTTGCCTGTGTGCATTCATATCCCTCGGCACCAAAAACAGGTCCACTAGCACGGCTGTGCCCATAAATCGTAGCAGAAACTCTTCTTGTCTTCACCACATCCTTATTGAAATGCACCTGCACTTGGCTGAGGTGCTAGCAAACCGAGCATGCTTTTTAACTTGCACTCATACAGCCTTCAGTCTGTCACCTACTCAAACATTTCAATCCCCATCTTCCTTGGCTTTTTGTCTCGCTGCCCCCCTTACTCACTACACTCCCTTTTGTCACCCTCATCACTCACCATCTCAGCCCAGCAACTTCACTGCATTCCTCATCCATGGACATCCAGAACATCCATACCCCTCCCTGCTACTACCACACCTTCACCAGTCAAGCTGGATACGTTCAGTGTTGCTACTCTTATGATATGGGATTTCTTGGCTGTGCAAGTCACGGCTTTTATCTGATTCTTCATTCTAACCATTAGCCCCTCCCAATCCTCTAGAGGACAGCTGAGGCTGGCCACCAGAAATCCTATTGTTGTGAGGCCTGACAACACAGCCTTATATTTGAGGTGTTCAGTGGTTTTCCCATCTTGTTTACTTCCTCTCTTCAGTAAGATGGTCACCATCTTCAGGAAATGCCAGCTGGCAATAAAATGTACAGAACTGGTTGCTTTGCCCTTGGAAACTGGTGTAGCTTCATTGACGTCACTGTAGATCAACTGACTTCAACCACCTGAGATTGGGAAATAAAGATTTGGAATGTATTTCCCAGTTTGTTCAAGGTGAAAAGGGAATTTTACCTTCTGGACTTTCCAACTCCTGGACTGAGTGAAATATAGAATTTTTGTAAAACTTGGTTTAAACTTGGCAACATTTTAATAATAAACCCCTCACTTTTGATAGCTCTTTTGTCCAAGCATGAGATTTAGTACCACAGCAGGGACTTCAGTGAAGGAGGAAAGTCCAAAGGCCTCAAACTGCTCAAGTGTGGATTAAAAATGGCTCAATAAAACCCAGCTTCTGCCTGCACATAAATAACAGGTTGATTTTATGCTGACTTGAGAAATCGTACTCTGGGTTTCCACCCACTTCAACCTTCTCTTGGCTTCATTGCTCTGCAGCATCTTGTCAAAACAGCTTTTTCCTCTCCCCTACTCCCAGTGCCATTACGCCATTGTCTAAGATTGGAAGAGATGCATGCTTTTTGGTCTCCGTCTCACTGAGAGTCACGCAAAGCTCATACTTGCTGCCCGTCACCACCCAGATAACACCATTAGCAAGTGTTCTGACTGTGCCAGGGGAACTCCAGGAATGCTGAATTTTTTTTTGTTTTGTTTTAAATGATAATCCCTGCATTTTGCTTGGAAAAAGTCCCTTCCTCTTGCTAGAACACTGTCTAGGCTATTACCACAGTCTGTTAAATTGTCACCCAATTTTCTGTGTGTGTGGATAAGCACCCCCTGGCTTGAAGTAGTGTTAAAGACCAAATACATGGCTTCCATCCTCAGCACCCCCTTTTCCCCCATACAAACATTTCCCAGCACCCCTAGGTCAGCAGAAGTACTCTCCTGTCTTCGCAAGCTGACCCTGCACTCCTCGCTACTCTGTCGGGAGGGAAGAGCCCCTCAGGCCCTTAAATAATTTGGGGACCAGGGGCTGTGCCAACAGCGGGGGAGCTTTGAGTGTTCTGCTCTTGTAATCGAGTAAAAGGTGTAAGGCTGACGCACGGTTTTGATGCTGAGCGTATGAGGTCCAGGGACTATACCAGACCAGTGCACAAATGCCCTTGTTCTCACTCGTGAGACTGACGGTCTGTGGTCATAAAAGGGTAACATCTTCTCCCAGCCCCTTCAGTCCTTACCCTCTTGACTACGACTGCTGTGGAGAGCATCCAAGTGGCTGGTGCTGCTGAAAATTGGGTCCAGACACCGACTGTGCCAAGTAACGTTTCCTGTTGGGAAAAAGTATGAATCCAACTTGGAACTGGTATTCTGACTGCAGTAACAGTGACAAGGGGCTTGAC
The DNA here is from genome assembly GCA_007922155.1 of Mesoclemmys tuberculata. Lineage (NCBI taxonomy): Eukaryota > Metazoa > Chordata > Testudines > Chelidae > Mesoclemmys > Mesoclemmys tuberculata. The sequence goes on along the minus strand of ML675644.1, from coordinate 20,196,182 downwards.
TTGTGAGCTGTTCCTCGCGGGACCAGCAGAACACAGAAATGAGCATTCCAGATGAGCCCTCGCACGAGTCCTGTATTGGGGTGGGGTGTGGCTGGCCACTGTGATTTAAGAGGTGTTTCTATCTCTAGCTTGGGGTTATTCCATGAATGTCTGGCAGCCTTGGCCCATCCTCGTTTTAAAGGGAAAATTGAAGCTCCCCTTCCTGCTGCCCCAGACAGACGAGCACTCAAATCTCACTGAGGTCGCTGGGAGCTGCAGATGCTCTGAAAATCAGTCCACTTTTCCTTGGGTGTCGCACTGGAGGAGGGTCCCATGGACAGGGTGACCTGGGTGTGTCTCACTCCTCTGAAACTTTCACGCTCCCTTGCAGAATCCAGACTACACCTCCATGAATACAGGCCTGCCACTCCGAACAGGATCCAGTATCTTGGCCAGGCACGGGAAACGGTGCTGATGAAATAACCCTAGTGACCATTGTGGGAGCAGCGGAACAGTGCAGTAGATGATGTGAATCATCTACTCAGCTGCCAGCTGTGGTGGTGGCTTGCCATGTCATAGAAGCAGTCTTTTGCAGAGTAGGTGTTACCACATTGTATCTGATCATGGAAGAAAGGGGCACTGCTCAAGATTCAACCAGGGGCCTTTGGCCACCTTGTGATTTTACGCGAGTGTAACTAGGGTGCAGCTGAAGCCAATGTAGTCCCACTAGTGTAAAACTGGCGGGAGAGCAGAAACCGGAGCGACATATCTGTCTGGAGCCTAGTAAAGTTCAGGCAGGGGCACAGTCTATGGGCAGTGAGAGGACTTGTACTTTGAATGACCTGCCTTGTCAGAGCAGGACTGTTCAAAGCCACTGAGCAAGAGGGAGGTGTGAGCTGGTCTAGGCTGTCAGTTTCACCTGGTTATGCAAAGTGGGTGCTTGATCTCTGACTGCAGGACCTCTCTGTGCCAACCGGCAGGGGGGACAAGAGTGGACATGGCATACAGGGATCCCAGGGGCTGCTATAAACCTTTTAGTTTGCCAAAGCCTGTCCTGTAAGGTCTCTGCTGAAAGCCTGTGTCATGCTGGTCATAATCCTTGCAGAATCTGTCTGGATGACGTGTCAGGAGTTGTGTGTCTATATACTCAAACTTTATGCTCTGAACAGCTGTGACTCGGACATTGGGGCTGGTTTCCAGATGGTTTTAAGTGTCTCCTGCCTGAAAGAAACTCCTCCACCTGTCTGGCTGTGTGTGCGCTGTAAATAGGCATTCATTGTGAAGTGGACAATACTTAGTCTGAACAAAATGCTAATCAAGTGACTGTGAAGGCTCTAGGGTTTTTTTTTTTTTTCTAGGCAGGGGATAAAACAAGCGATTCGGTGGGGGGGCATAACCTTTTTGCAGGTGAAGACATTGGATCATTGGTATTGTATCTAGGGGTACCAGGTTATCCTCCCCCTCCTCCCCCCAGTGCTTGTCTTACGAACAGAGGATCATAGCCGGTCTGGCTAGCTCTGATGCTGGCTGAGAGACTTTAGGTGAGCTAACCCTTTGTGAAACGGGAATGTGGTGTAGTTCAGGCTCTAGAGAACATGTTTGGCTTTTTATCTATTTTTGCTTCTTGAATCTCTCTCCTTTATAGAAAAAGGTTGAGCAAAACCTCCCTCAGTGCGGTGTGTTTAGGGGTGGTGTGACTGACTGGCCAATGGCTCAGGGCTGGACGCTTCAGGGGGACACTTGCAATAGTGGCGGACAGAGTGGGCCTGTCCTGACCTACAGGCCTTGAACCTGGGCCTGTAGCAGTCATGGGAACCGCCACACTCCAACTCTCCATGTGGCAGCTTGCTGCCAATTGCTGATCTGGGACCCACGTAAGATGGATCCACCAATGGTCCCTCTAGGCCAGTGACCTGTCTTCCTTCTGGCCAGTGCCAGGTACTTCAGAGGGAATGAATAGAGTAGGTTATCATCACGTGATCCAGCCAGTCGGCCATTCCCAGCCTCTGGCAAACAGCAATCCCTGCCTAGCCCAGCTAATAGCCATTGATGGGCCTATTCTCCAAGAATGTATCTAGTTCTTTTCTGAACCCTGTTATAGTCTTGGCCTTCACAACCTCCCCTGGCAAGGAGGTGCTCCGACAGGGAGCTGGCCCGGTGCATGGGAGGGGGCGGGGGCCGTGGCTGTGTGAGTGGGGACAGGAAGAGAGAGGAAGCATAATGGCGGGGGAAACCTCCTTGCATTCTTCTGCCCCTGCTCTTGCACACCTGCACCGGGGACAGCGCATTGTGACTCTTAGAGCTAATCGCACACAGCTGTTAAAGCTGGGACGTGACTACTGGCAAATCTCCAGGCCCCAGCAGCACAGATTCCTCCACCGCACCCTGCCCCCATAGATTTGATTTGCCTGTAGAGCTTTTCCCTGCCACTCATCACCGGCTCTCCAGCTTTCTCCCCGGCGCAGTGTTAAATGACTTCAGGCCATGGTGCTCCCACCATTCTCCCTTAGGGCACGGAGCTGGCCATTGAGCTCTTGCCTCTGCTCCAGGAATCTAACAAGCTGTTGGGAGGAAGAGTGTGAAATATCCTGAGTCCTCTGGCTGCGGGAGCTCATGTGACTGAGCAGCTTGCGAAAGCCAGCCCTGCTCTTGGAGCCAAGGAGCAGTTTGCATGACTGGTCATGAACTGCTTCCTGTCGTGGTCAATGGATGCTCAGAGGCAGCTGGTCCTGGCCTCAGTCAGCCAGGGTACCGGGCTGGATGAAGGGTCTGCTCCGGTCTCAGCAAGTCCCATGTTCCTATGACCCCTCACTGTCTGGGTGCTGCACTTGAGCTAAAAGGAGAGGCTGGCTTCTAATGACTCATGCAGTGTTGTGAACTTAGAAGATCCACCAGCCAGAGGGCACACTTAGCTGAGCCAAACAAAGGGCAAAACTGAAATGAGCAGATGCCATCATCTGTGGGGATCTCCGGGAAGCTACCTCAATTCCAATAACAGGGGGACTCTCCCGGTCCATCTGCACCAGGTGTGGGACTCCTCCCTTTATCCCACAGAGGAATGTAGAGCAGGGAACGAAGGCCCTTTTGAGTAGGATGCTCTCATGTCTTTGCTACTTGGTGATAACATTTTTTACAAAAGTAGCCCCTCTCTGGGTTAGCCAATCATTTGTAACCTGACTCCAATGGTTCAAAATCGGAGAACATTTACCAAATAGTCTGAATCCTGTTCAGCTTCTGGAGTTCTTGTGAACTGGTCAGGTCAACTCTGTTGTGTGATTAGTCACTGAAGTCGGATGATATTATTTCACCTCCCCGAAAGGGTAACAGAAATCCTTTCCCTAGGAGAAGGGCAAATATCGTCTTTGCCTGCATGAATTTCAGGCTGGCTAAATGCTTTGGCTGAAATTTAGGAAATGGTCACAATTCCCAGCCACTTCTGCCATTTCCAGCAGCTTCTTGCATACAGCTGGCAAACGGGAGCAGACCGAGCCTGGCGCTTCTGTTCGTGACGGCGCGTGTGAAATCTGCTTTTATCTGTTTGACCAGTTCTAGGGCCTGTCTAGGCTTTCTTACTGGGGGATGTTCAGGATGCATGGTGAGTGCGCACACTCTGGAGCTCTAGGCATTGCCTTCCCACCCTCCCCAGCGCTGCCCTTGTCGTGCTCTGAACAGCCTGACCCTTTTTCTGTGGACAAACTGACTTCTAGGGAGATGTGTGCTGTCCTTCTGTTTGGGAAGCTGAGGGTGCCATCTAGTGCCTGACTGTTAATAGTACAAGGGCGCTGGGTTATTCCATTCAAGCACCGAACTTCCCCGAGCTGCTGGACAACACTACGCCACTACATCAGCGCCCCACTCAGGACACGGCTTACCCTGTGCTGTAGGGTGAGACTCTCAGTCCCTGGGTGGCTGGAGCCTTGCACCTTTCCACAGGAATTTTTAGGTGAATGTAGTTTTTCCTCTAGCACTTCTGTCAAACCCAGCACCGTGCATCCTGCAGTGAAACAGTGGTGTTGAGCTCTGCTTCTAGTTACCGTTCCTGAGTTGGTGGGAACGTCCCATTTACCTGCAGCAGCCCTGGAAGTCTCATGCAATTTGTGCCCCCAAGTCAGAGAGCAGAATTTGCCCGTAATTATTGTTCTAAAACCATTTTCGCCTGATGTCTGATGATGATAACCCAGGCTCTGAGCACCCCACCAGTAAGCCTCCACATACACGGCATCCCGATCAGGGTCTCACTGTCCAGTATGCAGCAGGACCTACTATAAAATCCTCAATCCCCAGTACAGCAAAGAGCACCTCCAGCACTCTGGTGACAAGCCCAGTATAAGAACCGCCATGGAGCAGAATAGATGCCTCCACCACTCCTAACTGGAACAGACTGGCCCTGCAGTTCGCCTCCAAAGCCAACAGCTTTTGAACAAGGGGCAGGGACTATAATGCCCCGTCCCTTCCACCAGCAACAGGTCTGCTTTATTTTTCTCTAGAACATTCAACTTGAGGGGGGCTGGCACTTGGCTTGGGTCAGCAAATGCAGGTTAAAGTTTTCAGCAAACATGTGCTGCCCCTGTCCTGTCACTCTGGTTTCCAAATGAGGAGCCCCACCACCTATGAACTGGTGCCATGTAGACATAGGAGGTTGGCTTTAGTTATCAGGTTCTAACAAGCAGGTGAACTTGATTCCTCATTTCAGGCCTTCCTCATGAGATGTCAGGACCAGCTAACGTGGAGCAGCCATAGAGGCCATCTTAGGTTCACGTCCCTGGACCTCTCCTGGGTGAGGCCAACCTTCTAGTAAAGGGATGGTAAGCCAGTATGAGCATGTCATAAGGAAATGGCTCACCAGTATTCCTAAAATATGATAAATCCACTAAGCATCCAAGTCACGGGGCTCTTTGTTCCTGAAATCTCTGCTATGCCTGTAATGTGCATCTACAGCAAAGGGTGACCTTGTCTCACACCCTAGCGAACTCTCTCTAAATACCCTTCTTCCTCTGTAAAAAGCACTTTCATTTCTAAAAGATTTCCATAGTTCATTCTTTACTGTCAACCCGGGGAACTCCTCACCGGGGGATGTTGTGAAGGCCAAAAAAGAAATAGATACGTTCACGGAGGATCGGTCACTCAGTGGCTATTAGCCAAGATGGTCAGGGATGCAACCCCATGATCTGGGTGTCCCTAAACCTCTGACTGCTGGAAGCTGGGATGGGACCATGGGATGGATCGCTTAATAACTGCCCTGTTTTGGTCATTCCCTCCGAAGCATCTGGCACCACCCGCTGTTGGAGACGGGGCACTGTGTTATGGACCATTGGTCTGACCCAGTGTGGCCCTGCTTGTGTTAATGAGAAGGAGACGTTGTAGGGGGGATCCCTGTTGGGCATCTTCCCTACAGGAAAGTGCTGCAACTAGGAGAGTAGCTAGCTAGGAGCAGCTGCTTTGCTCCATCACAGATCAGAGAGCTGGGGAGTTCAACAGATAAAATAACTAGCAGGAACATTTGTCGGCAGCTGTAGCTGTCGGGACCCTGTGTCTGCAGTGGAGGTGTTTGGAAGAAAACCAGCACAATCGGCTGGCAGGAGGGGCAGAGAAAAGCTCCTTGTGGCCAAGGACATCAGAGTGAGTGGGTCTGGGGTGAGGCAATTGAAACCCTGACTTCAATAGAGCCACTCAAACATAGGTCATGTCTATACATGCACACACTGTAGTGTTCCCGTCTTGGCTTGCAGTTTAAACTCTAATCCTCCAACTGTTAATTGAATGTTAATGAACTTGCCAGTAGTGGGTGGTTTAATGTGCAGACGCTCAGCTCTTCAACAAGTTGTCTGCGTTCATCTGGAGCCGCAGCTGCTGATCCCGAACCAGAAATACGTATCTAATATTTCCTCTGCCTGCTCTGAGACACCTGTCTGGGCAGGCTTTGATCTATGAGCTCTGGTGGGCCGACCATTTCCCGTGACACATCTGGAGGTGCTTTGCAGGAGTGGAGTCAGCAGTTCATAATACACTGGACTCTACCAGGGGAAGCTCAGTTTACAGTTATCTTAAATATACTAGCTGAAGCCTAGCTGCACAGCTGGCCAGGGTCAGTGGTTCCAGGGCTGTCTTGCTAATGGAAAGCACATACTGTGATTTTTTTTTGGTTTGTTTCTTTCCCATTAAGACTTATTCCTCCACGGGTCACGGAGAGGAATTTTCCTTCGCATGCTGTGCCTGGGAGAGAGCACCAGGCTGGCCTCCATCTGGGCCCATTCTGCACATCGCACTCCTTCATGCTCCACGCAAACGGCTCCCAGCATGTCTGAAGATGGGTAATGACTGGATTTCGGGTCTTGGAGTTGTGGAAGTGGCGAGTAATCCCTGCTTCATGCTAAAAAACGCTCCGGAGCAGCGAGGCCCAGCTCATGCATTCAGGGATGCTGCTCCCTGCTGTTGGCCCAAGGGTGTGGGCAGAGCTGCTGTTTGTACACGGGTTGTCCTGGCTTCTTCCTGAGGTGACTCACTCTCACAATGGGAGTCATCTAGGCTCTCTAGGGCACAGAGACAAAGTCCAGGTGCAGCTGGTGCTGTGTCCTACTTGATGCTGTAGAAAGCCACATGGCAGGAGATGAAGGATGGTTCAGTGGTTAGGGGCTTATGCGACCTGGGTTCCATTCCCTGCTCTGCCACAGACTTCCTATGGGACCTTGGGGAAGTCCCTTTATTCTCCACAAGCCTTGGTGAGCTGTATGTGCAATGGAGAGCATGTCCCTCCCTCACAAGGTAATGGATGCTGGAGAAGTACCTTGGCTGGGGAGATGTCCTCTTGTCCCCTGCCCCCCTCTAGGCTCTGTTTCCTCCTCTTCCTCCACCAGCCGTCCTCTGCTGGTGCAACTACTAACCATTCTCCTCCAGCTGTCGCTGCCCTCAAGGCGCTGACTGAGCCGCTCTGGGCAGCGCCCGGAATGCAGCACTGGAAGGACGTAGGATGTGGTGCTTGGACCCAGACGTTCCAAAGGCTCCCAGCGGAGGAGCGGGACAGCCAAGGCTGGGGTTCAGCTCTCTAGTAACGTTCCCTCCTTCAGCATGCTGCGGCCTTCAAGGTGCCGCTGGCCGCAGCAGACTCACCAGAGCAGCTCACAAACAAGAGAGGCTTTGGGAGATCTCCAGGCTGAGTTTAGTCGCCCACTTCCCTTTCCAGTCCCTTGCAATGCCTCCTGAGGGTGGCCAGAACAGCCACGAGGGGTCGATGCTTCTCTCTGGAGCTGGCTGACAAATGGAGAAACTGTTCCTGTTCTTGTCAGTTTGGGAGCAGATAGATGTGCCACTCATGTCACTGGGGGGCGGGAGGTGTAGAACTTGCAATTAGACCAGTTTACTTCATTCCAGATCTGCTATCGTGGTTCAGACCATCCATCATTCTTCCTCCCCACCCCCCACCCTGAGTGTGGATGCTGTGAGCTCCTGGTACCCAGAGCCCTGCATGGCGAGAGCTGGCCACACTCATGCAGGTGAGCAAACGCTTGCACACTCAACCTTGAATTGTGCTGGTGACTCTCTTTTTTTTAAAAGGTGAATTCAAGAGCCCAGGAGAGAGAACACACACAGGTTCCAGGACGTTGTGACAAGACAGCCCCCCACAACACACGTGTGCATGCACATGGTAGACACAACACACCTGCTGCATTCAACAAGTGAATGAATCTTTGATCTCTCTGACAGCTCTTCAAAATAAAATAATCGAGACACTGCCATCATGTGGCACTTATGCAGTATAATGCTCAAATCTTACCAGGGGAAAGACTTTGTATAATGCGAGCCAGTGATCTAAATGAGCTCTCCTCTGCCCTGCCATCAGCCGAAGTAGGGGAAGGGACCTCAAACAGGTCATGTTTTGCAAAGCGCTTTGCCTATTTGATCAGCAGATCAATCAGCTTCGCCAAAGTAACTTGTGTTTGGCTGTTTGAGCTAAAATTCACTCCTCTCAGATGCAGGGGCAATGCAATGGTATTCTTTTTGTTTGACTAAGTATAACTGTATTTAATACACCATCACTGAAGAAGGAAAAGCGATCAGGAAAGATCTGGGTCCTCCTTTGAATTAAAAATTTGAAATCCACAACTCCCATCTAAATGATTAAAACTACACTGTTTGTATCTTTCATCAAGGATCTATTCCTAGTTGTGTAACCTCACTTGCTAAGCTGGGGTAGTAACGTTAAACTCAAGTGACAGTCAGAGGTGAGGGCAGGTGTTCCTGGGGGTAGGGTGGGATGGATGGTGATGGAACCCCCCTGAATGCGTCCCTGGACTCTCAACTTTGCTGACCTCAGGTAACAAACCATGAGCGGGGTACAGAAGGGGGAGTGGAAAGGAAAAGGGGAATGATGTGTTGAATTTTCTCACTGCATGGTAGGAAACTGAGGCCAAGGGCTACTGCCCAAGATACCGTGGAATGGGCGTTTACTTATTGTCTTCCTAATTTTGAATAAGTGAGGGGGCGTTCCCAGATTAATGCTCTTCCCTTGCCTCTTCCTAAGAGTTTTCTTTTGTTTATACAGTGACTCAGTGCTTGCAGTGGGGGAGGACTGCCTTTTAAAGGTCCCAGGGTAGTGATTAGTTTTTCCAGATTTCTGGGGGGGAGTTTGAGCCAGTTCTGTGTCTTAATGTTGAACACCTAGATATTGAACCTAGCCCTTGATGCAGCGTACATCACCTAACAGAAGGGTTATTACCAACTCAGTCACTATTGGTTAGTTAACACAGGTTTAAAGAACCGCATCTGAAGTAAGATGAATTTTTGGAGAGGCAGGTAATTTAAGGATGGATTTGCCAGTTTAATAAAACATTTGATAGGAAATGGCATCTGGTGGTAAGAGCGAGAGGTCATTTTGGTCTTCTATTCCTGGCTTTTGCCATTGACTCACAGGGCAATGCTTCTCTGCCTCCGTTTATCCAAGTGTGTAATGAAAAATATTTCTCTCCCAGTGATGCTGTGAGGCCAGTTTGGTGGTGGTGTAAAGTACCTTGAGCTTGTTGGATGAATGGCAGGGCATGTGATTATAAATATTTAGATTTGTAGAGAAAGTTGGCAAACACATTTTTTGCCAATCCAGAGCGGAGGTTAAGCCCGAGATTCAGTTCTAGCTGAGTGTAGGGGCATTTGAGAAGTAGACAGTATGTCAGTGCAGTGGGTCAGGTTAAAACCATGGGATTGAAAAGCCCAGACGCATGCTAATGGAGAAAACAATTCTCTAGGAGAAAAACAAATGATTTGGAGAGGTAGCAGCCGAAGAGTTCATGCTTAATTTGGGAAGAAATAATGTGCCATCCAGCAATAGAACTGGAAACTACCAAATACTCTTCTCTAGAGGGAAAGCCCGTTGGCTAGTAAGAGCTGCATTGTCGTAAGACCTGTTTTATCCGTTCAGTCTGTGCATTGTGACCATGTGACTAGGATCCAATTCTATCTTTTCATATCAAAGTAGTGCTGCCCGTGGGCTTATCCTACTAATGTGGTTGCTCCACATGGGGTGTTGCTGGACATTAATTATTTGGTAATGTCTCTTACCTTGGTGGCCACCTTGCCCAGGCAGCCAGCCTTGATGTGGAGATGGAACAGAGGATCCGTTTTGCCCGCACATCCTTTGGAAAGTTGCTTCATTGTGTTGTCTTTGACAAATGTGTGGATGGAAACCAATGGCTTATCTATACTGTGGGCTCCATGGTGCTCTTTTTCTTTCTTTTTTTTTTTTTTGGGTGAGTGGGTTGTGAAGACCCACTCAATTGATAAGAGACTGGCTCTCTGGTTGACACCATTAGGCCACCTCCCCGAAAAGAGTAAGGTTGTGTTGACAGGAGGGTGTCTGCCGTTGACTCAGTGCCATGAAAATGCTGTGGTACGGAAATGCAAATTCCACCACCAGTGTAGACCAGCTCTAACCCTAACCCAACCATACTCCTGAGAAGCTCATGGCTCTTCATGAAGTCTCCCTCATCTCCAGTCCATCTCCTTCCCTTCAATAAACACTTAGTGCCTCACTGTCCTGCCAAGCAGTCAGCAAGACTTGGGCTCCCCTGCCAGCTGCCTCTAAAGGGCTGTGCTGCTGTCCATGCCCAGTGGTCTCTTCTTTGGGCTTCCCATGCTGAGAGGGTGCTGCCTGAATGTACCGCACAGGAGCCTGCTGGGAGGATTCACAATAGGGGAGGGATGGAGCAGTGGGGACTTGCTGCCATGAGGGCTTTGAACCTGATCCTGCCTCTGAGCAACCCCCCCCCCCCCCCCCCCCCCCAAAAAAACCTCTGGAAATCAGCTAGTCTCCAGGTGACATGTACCTGAGAGTAAAGACTAAGTACATCCACACTGCATTGTAAACCTGGGCCTGTGGAACGTGCACATGTGGACTCAGTATTTTCAAGCCTGCCCTTGAATGGCAAAACCTGGGTTTACAATTGCTTGACCTTAGTGCACTGGAACTGGGGTGGGGATTAGGAGGTCATGTCACCTCTGCCTTTAAAAAGAACGAAACATAAGCACAGAATTCATGTCCCCTGCAGATTTTTTTTTTCCTCTGAAAAATACCACCACCTTCTGGGGAGGTGCTGCTATGACAAATTTTGCCCACCAGGGGCTGTTGTGACACCAGAAGAGAGGGCAGCTGGCTAGCCACCGGAGCAACCAGCCACAGCAAAGGCAGGGGGGGAGGCACTTTGCCTTGGGAGATGGAGGGATCCCCTCACTACTTCTACAAAGGTTCTGGCATCCTTGCCTGGGTGTCTCAGCCTTGCCAGCCCAGCCATATGTTATGCTATGCAGTCTTTCTGAGTTGGGTCTGCAGCTTGAGTTCTGTCCACACTGTAAAATGGCAGGGATTTGACCTGACTCACATTAAAGTTGTTTCTTGCCAGTGGGAAATTAAAGCTGGTTTATTCTTAGTGAAATTCCAGGCTATCCCAGTAGAACTTGATGACGTTAAAGTAAGCTGAACTTTCCTAACATCTAACCTTGCCACCATTAGCAGATGGCATTCTGATGAGCAGATGTTCATCCTGCCTCTTTAGAAACTTCCTATCCCATTGTACACTGCTGAGCACAGAGATACTTTAATCATAGGAGTATGTGGGGGGCATGACTACTTAGCCATGTGTCTCTGTAAAAATCACTAAGGCCTGGCTTGTACTCACTAGATCAGGACAATGTCACTCAGGGGAGTGAAAAATCCACACCCGTGAGTGATGCAGTTAATGACTTAAACCCTGGTGTAGCCAGCGTTAGGATGAGGAGAGATCCTGTTGACCTCGTTACTGCCTATTGGGCAGGTGGATTGCCTAAGTTAACAACGGGATCTCTTTCATTAACATAGGTAACATTTGAACGCTGCAGCTGCACAGTGGCACCACTGCAATATTTAATGTAGAAGTGCCACATGTACATGTTACATGCCTGTAACTTGCTGCTGCAGTAGATAGTTGAACATGTTCATCTGGCACCAACAATCTGATGTTGGGCTGCAGATACGGAGTCTGATGTCTAAACTCTCTCACCTTGTGCTAGCAATAAACTGTGGGTGCAAAACTAGAGGTGTGAGGTAGTTTGTTTGGTTTTTTAATGCAAATGCTTATAGTTTAAGTGGCTATGGCTCTTTAATTTTCCAATGTCTCCTTAATTTACTTTATGTCCAGCCCTGCATGTTAAAAATGTCTAGCATGCAATTCCCAAGCTGCGCAGACCTTAGTTAAACTTTGAGGAGTCTAATGGCATCTGTTTACAGAGATGTTTCTGATACCAGACTCAGATAATCCACGTTCTTTTGTGGTGATGCACATTCTAAGCACATCCTTGTGTAATGTTGTCTCTGCCAAACACTTCTGAGAAAAGCCCTGTAAATTGCAGTTTTTTTCCTTTTCAGCGTTTTTTTCGGGTTTCTTCTGTATTTAAACAAAATTCACTTCTGAACTCTGGAGTATATCATGGGTCACCCATGTGCCAGCTTGCCAGTTCCCCTTGCTCACCTGCAAACAATGGAGAGTAATTTAGCAGTTACCTAAGCTTCTCCCTAATTGACATCCTGTGTTATGTCTCCTCTTCGGTGCCCGGCGGGTGATGTAGTGTCCAGCACCTCTACCAAACTAAAGAAACAGCACAAGAAGCAGATTAAATCCTTCTCTGTTCCCTAGAAGGCTGCCTGGATTTGTTTTAATTTCATCCTAACCTCATAGGGCCAAATCTTGACTCTCAGCTTGGTTTCACCCAGGCCTCACTTGTGCAAATTCCATAATCTGTCAGCTCCCACTACAAGTTACCCAGGTAATCAAGCCCTGTTGAGCCTGCCCTCCACCAGCCATGAAATGCTAAGGAGCCCTGAGCACAGTATCTGAATGGGGGCAGAGGGAGTCCTCAACATTGTTCATAACAGCAGGTTAAATGCACCAATCCTAAAGGGCCCAACTCTAACATCCGTATTTTAGCTCCTCACAAATTCCTGTTGATGTTGGTGGGAATCTTGGAACATAGATGCAGGCCCATAAAGGAGCTACGCTAACTGGCTGCTATTTCCTCCTCCCATGGTTGACTTATTGACTTTGAACTTCAGTATCAGGTTTTACTTTGCCTGTGCACCAACAGGTGATACTGTGGCTTAAGGGCTCTTTATTATGACGAGTAGGGGACGATCACATTATAGATCCCTTTCCCTGAATTCCTCTCTCAATCACTTGCGCTTGCTACTTGCTGACCACTGATGGACAAGCAGGGCTGAGTTTTCTGAGAAATAGAGAGACCAGGTGGGTGAGGTAATGTCTTTTATTGGCCATAATTCTGTAGTGGGGGTAGAAAGAGAAAAGCTTTCAAGCTACACAGAGTTCTTCCTCTAAGAATCACCGCTAACTGCAAGGGGGAAGAGATTTAGCATAAGTGGTGAGCAGATATTCAAAGGGACCATTTGAAGTGGAGTGGCCTGTTAACTCCTCTGTCACAGGCCAAAAAGAGGGGGCTCACGGGTTACAAATGGTTGTAATGAACCATAATTCCAGTGTCTCTGTTCATAACTCTGCTAGACACTGAATTTAAGCGCCTGTGACTCATCTTTTCAAAGTCTTCTGTGGGTTTCCTTTGAGGATGAGGACTGATAAGTCAGAGATAGAGTGGTCACTTTGTGAAAAGTGTTCACCCACAGGTGACAGGGTGGGTTTTTTATCTTATTTTCCCGTGTTCATTTGAGAGCATGCATGATTTTGTCTGGTTTCACCCACCTAATCATTGTTGGGGCATGTGGTGCATTGGATGAGGTCCACCACGTGTTGTGATAGGCACATGTAGGACCCAGGGATGTTGCATTGGCCGGTGGCATTTTATTAGTGGAGATGTGTCTGGTGCTGCTTTGAGTTGGTGTCCTGGTCTCTGGGGACCTTGCGTCTGAGCTTGGAGAGGCTGAAGGGGTTATTTGAAAGCTGGGAGGGTGGGGGGAGGGTGTCAGGAAAGATCTTTTGGGAGCATGGGTTGTAGTTGCTTGCTATCCTGTATGGTTCCTAGAGTGGATTGTAAGTGACCACTCAGTATGTGTGGTTTCTGTATTGAAGTAGGGACTTTAGGGTTTTTGGGTGGCCCATTCCACAATGCTGTCTACTTCTCAAGTGACATGTCCTTGTTTGAAGAAAGTTTTGAGTGTGCTAAGGTGTGCATCCCGAACACTCTCCTCAGAGCATGCTCTGTGGGATCTCAGTGCCTGGGTGTAGATAACCCATTTCTTGGTGTGTTTGGGGTGGCTACGGGCTCTATGAAGGCAGCTATAGTGATCTGTGGGTTTCTTGTACATGGCAGTGTGTGGTGAAGCTGAGTGAGAAATGCCGTTCACTTGTCTCTGAGGGAGACGGCTTTCCCTAAATAGATCCATGCAGTGCAAATCCTCTAGAGAGGGAAAAGTGCCTCTGGCTGCTTCCTGCTAGTCCATTGTACCTATAAGCTGGTTTTTGCTGATGTCTCACTAATGATCCCGTGGCCATCCCAGTAGAGCACCAAAGGAGGCAGCACGTAGAGCTGGTCAGTGATACCACAGGTGTTTTAGTGTCTGAGCAATGGTGTAATCCTCAGAAATTCCCTCCGATAACACCTTCCTCTTCCCCTCTGAGATCAAAGGAGATATGAAAAGCAGGAAAGAATTCCCCAGCAGGGTTTTGCATGGGTCTGTTGCTAGGGAACCTTGTTCCCCTAGCACCGGGATCTCCCTCTTTAATTTTCCACTCCTGGGGATTCCGGCTGCACTAAATATCTGCAAGGGTGATGGGCTCAAACTCACCTGTAGTGGAGACCACATTGCAATAGAGTGACTCTCCTTGACATCTTTCCTGCCACTATCACATGGGCAATTTGCAATTGCCTTGTGCCGCTCTGGAAATGGCAGCAATTGTGTACTTAATGAAGTAATGTTAGTAGGGTATTGGGGTATTTTAGCTGTTTTAATAGCTGAGGGGGCGTTATTGCCACGCAACCAGCCATTTGCAGACTCCTCGCAGATACTGTGGTGCAGTCTAACCTCCCCTGTAGATGATGTATTAAACCTCTCACATCAAGGAGGCAGTCTCCCCTGGCAACAAGACCATTTGAAAACGCTTTGCACTGCTCTTTTTGTTCTAATTTTTTTTTAAAAAAAGGCAGTGTGTGGCAATTCGAGATGTGTTCTGCTCTTGTCTTCCCAGGGAAAATTTTGGCTTCTGTGGTCAGGTCTCAAATCAGAGTGAGGCACTTCATGGCAAAGCCAAACTACTCAGTGGGGCTTTAGACCTGGCTGTTCCTCCGTCAGCCTAATATTTGCCTAGAGACAACTTTTTGAGGGGGAAGCCTAATTTATTAAACCGTGTGCAGCACTTTTTACAGACTTCCATCAGGCCTTTGATTCATGCACTGGGTGAGCCTGTGGGTGGGATCTGCTGAGATTCTCTAGCCTGGGTCTTAAACAGGAAACTGGCCTGGATGATCATAATGGTTCCTTTGGGCCTTAAAAATCTACTAAATCATTTCCATTTGCTCCTGTGATGCCTCATATTGTATGGGGTTTCACAGTTCCCCGTGCAGGTAACATCCTGTTTCCAGTCTGCTAATAGATAGTAGTAAAAACATCCTTGTCAACACTGCTTTCTAAAACACCAGTGCTATGGAATGCGTTAGCCTTCGAAAGATTAGATTTTTATCAGGAAAGGTTGATTTTTACTATGCACCACCACCACCACCAAAAAAAATTTCCATCAAGAGCCTTTGAAATGTACAGAGAAGCAAAGTAGGAAAAATGCTACCTGAGAACTTAGTTTTATTTAAGGCTAATTACTTTATATGTTTTGGCACGTGATGTTGATGATTTGTTTAATGGTTATGAAGCGAGAACTTTTTTAATCTTAATGTCTGCTGTCATTAAATTATCTGCCCCCCGTTCCCACAGCTGTGAAAATTGAAAAAATTAAATAAGCATTGATCACCATCAAAATTATGAAAATATTATAAAGGGAGTTGTGCTAATGGTACAAGTTTTGCTAGGCTAGAAACACTAGTTCTGCTCCAGCACTCTCGGGCAGAGGCTGGTGTTTAGAACATTTTAGCTTAACTCTTCTCATGGTATCAGGAGGTGGAAGGAGGGCTGGGGTGTGTCAGGTGTCTGGGACATAAATTGCCCACTGCGCTATCATGAAATTCTTATGGGCTTCAAACAAAAAATTAAATAAGCTCCTGGAGGATAGATCCATCAGTGGCTTTGAGCCAAGGTGGCAAATCCTTTGACTGCCAGATGCTGGGACTGTCCAACAGGAGTGATCACTCAGTAATTGCCCTGTTCCATGGCACTGGCTACTGTCCAAAGACCAGATACTGGGCTGGATGAAGCGTTGCTCTGACCCAGTACGGCCAGTCTTATGTTCTCCCCAGACGTAACTCCAGTCTACTAGCCCCTTGGGTTATTTCCAGGTAGCTCAGTGCCTCTCTGCACTGGAGCAAAAAATAAAAACCACACTTCTATTGTTTTTTTCACCACAGAAATCTTGGAGCATTCTTCTGCTTTGGAAAATATTCTGCCCTCTTTTAGGAGAAATGTAGCAACTTCAGTGTTGAAGTGCAAGGGTTGAGCTGCTCACTGTTGTATGAAGGTGAAGAACAAAGTTTCTTAAACAAGAGCAAGCCCTGCTAGCCTTCTTCTCAAGAAGAAAATCCTTCAATGTGGTCTGCTCCAGGTCCCAAGACAGAGGGGAAGAAAAAAAGGGATTTTTTCAAAGTCTCCTTTTAAGAGCCCCAACAACAGGGAGGAGGGGGGTGGAAAGTCCAGCCCCAGTCCTTGAGTCATATCAATTAGATATTTTTGTCTGGACTCATTCAATTTGTCCGTCTGGTTCTCTGGCATGTGTTCATAACATTCATTTTTGAAAACCCACAACCTCCTTTTAATAGTTCATTTCCCAACCAGGCAACAATTCTAGGCCCAACTGTTATACTATTCCGCACCTTTGAAGGGTAGGCCTTAAATCTTGAGCGTTACGTAGCACTCTGCCAGTTTACTGAGCTTTGGCCAGAGAGGAGACGCCTTACTGCCTGCCCCCATGCACTCCCACAGCACAAAGCAGGATTTGGCCCACTGTGCTCATTGCCATGGCTAATTGTCTCTCAGCCTTGGCTAGCTAACGATCACTAGGTGGGTAAACTCACGGCTCCTCCGGAACTCTCTTTTATGGCCACTGGTGACACGCCAAGGGCAGGTAGAAAATGTGAACTAGATACTGGCTGTGGGGCCCGTGTGCAATTTACTTATCTTTGTACTGGAATATAAGCATTGCCATAGTGGGACAGACGCATGGTCCAGCTACTCCAGTAGTTTGTTGTCTGACGAGAGCCAGTACAAGACAACAGCTAGTTTCAGAAGATGGTTCAGGAAATCCACGGTAGGCAGAGCCAGGGTAAATGCGGAGGAGACCTGCAGTTAAAGATGGACTCGGAGCACAATGGATTGTGGATCTATTGATGATCCTGGGGACAGAGGCCTGTCTGCACCGAACAGGTACAGCAGCCACACAAGATTTCCTCCGTTCTTCCTGACTCGTGTGTTCTCAAAGGGAACAGTCTTCGTTGCGCCTATCCCATCCTGGTTTTGATCTCTGAAACGTCCACCAGGAAATATCTTCCTTAAATTCTTTGGATGTATATTAAATCCATAAAAGTAAGGGTCCACTCAAAATGTCCACATTGAGACGACATTTCCTGAATAAACTGTCACTAAACAGTTGCCGTGAATATCCCCTAGGCCCTGAGCAGTCAGAACCCCCTCCCCGTTAGCAGATGGTCACTTGGCATTCTTGGCTGGCTGCAGCATGGGAGACTTCTAGGTTCAAAGCTAACTTGGTAGAAACATGGCTTCTCTTTTCAAAAACATACAACCCTTCTAAATGCTGAAAGAGGCACGTTCTTTTCCCACCCCAATTACAGGGTGGCCCTGTCCCTTCAAGAGGGACCAAGCTAGTTCACCTATTACTGGCCAGCTGAACCCCAGTTTGGCTTAAACGAAGGCATCTGGGCATTGGGTGACCAGATGTCCTGTTTTTGTTGTTTTTTTTGTTTTGTTTTTGTGTTTGTTTTTTTTTAATAGGGGCAGCCCTGATATTTGGGGCTGTCGTCTTATTTAGGCGTCTTCTATCCCTCATCCCTGTCCCGATTTTCCCATTTGCGATCTGGTCACTCTAACTGGGAGTTAGAGGAGAGGAGACCTAGAGAGTCTGGGCCTGAGAGGAGCTAGACTGGAAGCAGCAAGGAATTGCTGGAGTTGCTTGGGGGTGGGGGGAAGCGTCAGGAGACCTGGGAGAGAGCTGAGTTTAGACGAGCACTGGAACAGACGCTTGGCAGCTCTCACTTGGCAGTGAGGAGCCGAGCCCAGCAGGGCTCCCTTCCCCACCTCCCAATCATTTAACCGTTTAAACGTTCCGTTTTAGAATGTTTAATTAAACTAATTTTTACATCCCTAGTCTAGACTGTTACACTTATCCCTGCACAAAGGCACCCACTTCAGCCTGAGTTACCTCTGCTATAGTCTGAGGGAAGCCAGAAAGTGAGAATGAATAAAAGTAAAGGCTCCATGAGAGAGCACGGTGTGTGCCTCTTCCCTGTGACATGCTGCCTCGAGGCAGCCTCACAAAGTCTCTGGTGCTGCTGCAGAGAGCTAGCAGGGAGACATTCAGAGGCCCAAGTGGGAGCCAGGTGACCAACTCCTATGGACTTTCAGCAGAAGGTGAAAGATGCAATGCACCAAAAACAAAATCTTAGTTCAAAAGGATAAAGATTGAGTCAAAGAAGCTGCATCTCTTACTCCTGGTTCTTACCTGAGGGGGACTTAATCTTCCTCTAAAACATTATATGTGCAAATTGCAAAAGAAATTTCCCTGCTATTGAGTGTTGGCCGTGAGCAGCTCTCCATGAAGGAAGGACATGACACATTGGCTTTCTGAGGTCTTTTGTTTTGATTCAAAACACTTTTTTTGTTGTAATCACATCAAGATGCTCCAGATGTTTGTGCTAGTGCAGCAGTAAACATAAATCATTGCATCATTCTCTAAGTCGCTTCACACCCTGCTCTTCTGCCTGAGATCATGGTGCTGGAGTCAGCCCTTCCCATGAGGAAGGAGGGTGACACAGGCGCAGAGTCCCCAGCGTGCATCTGGAACCAGGGCTGGGCAATCTCCACTCCCAGTGCAATAGCATCAGACCTGGCCCCAATCAGCTGGCACTTGCACAAACTTGCACAGCTGTGCAAAGGCTTGTATGAGCTCACTCCACTCTGTGTGTAGCTTATTGTTGTTTGACTTGGTTGCATGTGGCCTGTGGGGGAAGCCTAGCACATTGCCAGCGGAGTGCAGCAGGTTGGTTCTTCCTCGTTTGTTAAGGTGATCATTCATCTCTGTGTTTTTGTCTGCTTTACAACTTTTTAAGAACATAGAGGTTCTCCGCACCTAGGGCTGGTTTTCTCAGAGACTGTGACCAAGCTGTGCTGAGCGTTGGCAAGCAGCGGAGGGTCTGCACTGACTCTTTCCCATGTGTCTCTGTGCTACAGAAATTAATGGACACAGGAGGGTTCTGCTGAATGCAGTCTGCTTGGAGATCGCCCATTGCAGTAGATTCCTAGTCTTGTCCTTGGCGCGTCTCATCCCCTGATGCTGCTGTGAGATGAGAAATCTCAGCCGGGTTTTACAGATGGAGAAACTGAGGCAGAGGGGCCAGAAGGAGCCCATGTCAGAACCAGTATTAGGATTGAGGTGTTTGAGCCTAGCAGACACAAGCCTCTCCCTACCTTGGCAGTCTGCACAACCCAGTTTCTCTTTGAATCCCTCCACTAGCTTCCCTTCCATGCTAGAACAGATTCAAGCTTCATGTCATCGTTTCCAGGACCCTGAATAACTTGACCCTTTCCTTCTTCGCCAGGCTTGTGGCTCTAGAGTTGTTTTTCTGCCCCACCAGTAATGCCAGCGGAAAGCACCAGTTTCCCTTGTGCCATGCCTCGTACAGGGAGCAAACACCATCTTTGCTACCCTCTCCTGCCTCAAATACCACCTGAAGCCCTACCTCTGTTCTGCCACCTACAAGAAAGCAGTCATGGTCAGGCTGTGGGGAAGCTGATGTGAATTCATTGTATCCATTTATTTAAAAACACTTAACCAAGGCCGCATACTCAAGTGGTGCCCAGAGCTGGCCTGGAGCTATGTGGTCTTACACGTGCACCCACCTGGGCTTCCCCAATGCTCTGGGATTGCTCTGTATTGTCCCTTCCTCAATGCACTCACTGCCTAAGGACTACAAATCAAACCTTGGGTTCTCCCTTCCTACCATTGGTAGCCTCCCTGGAATTGTCCTGCAGCGGAGCTACCTTCACCGTGGTGTAAGTGAGAGGAGAGGCTGCTGTAGAACACCTTTGACAGCAAGTCAGTTCTACACAATGAGGGATTCTGTCTTTCAAGGGTTATTAACTTCATTTTGGGTGCTTGTTTTTGTAGCAACTTTTGCATTTTACGTAGATGCTTGGAAAATCCTGTTTTTTGGGGTTTTTTTTTTTTTTTTAAGACTTTCAGTAGCTGATGATGCCATAATGAGCAATTTCTTTAAGGTTCCCTTGTGCCCTTTAACACAGTACTGTTTCCAATAGCCCTATGTTCAAGTGCTCTAGGGAACCTTCTGTGCACAGCAGCAGGATCTACATGGACCAATTACTGCACAACACCTCAGCGTGCTTTAGAAATCACACGCCCCTAGTCCACATCGCGGAGTCTGGAAATACAAGTAGCTGTGGCTGATGGTTTTTCTGGAGTTTATGGGAGAGGCACCATTTTTTTCTTAAACTCCAGCAATGCTTTAGTGGTGGTCATTGTTTAAAACTAAGGCGCAGAAGTCCCACCCATAATCAGCGATGTTTGCACTGTGTTGTGTACACAGTATGTCTTTGCACGTGCCTTTGAAATGCCCAAGTTATGTGCCCAAACCTTCCACAATGCATCTTACATGCAGATTACATGCTGACTGTTGTGCGGATCAGTTACTGGAGCCTTAGCATGTGGGGGGGGAGCCTGATTTAGAATAAAATGCTATGTCCCACTGCCCCCAAATGCAACTGCTTCCCGATCAGCATGATCACATGGATACAGACCGGGCCGGCCTAATGACTGTGGGAAAGGTCAGCTAGAAAAGGCTTTGGGCCACGGCCCAAATTTGACTGACCCTGGATCTGGTTGGGAAAATGTCAACAAAATAGTTTGTCAGAATTTGCTGATTCATTGAAATTGAAACGACCGTGCTGCTTTTGATGAAACTCCGCCAGGAGCTGCACTGCCTTCCGATGGAATCCTCTTCGCTTGGCTTCTGTTGGGTACTCCTGCCCAGATTTCTGGAGAGCCTAGGCTTCTGGGCTCCTAGCTCTTTAGCTCTTCTGGGTCCTAGCTGGTGTCTCCTTGACAGCCTGGGCTTCCAGGATCTGTAGCTCCAGAGCAGCCCGCCACTGCCCCAGAGCCAAAGATCACAGGAGAGCTGGGCAGAGAATGGTAACTCCATTTCACAGAGAATTCTGAACACTTGGGGTTTGTTTCAAAATCAATAAATCCTTTGCAAAGTCAAGAGAGCCTCAGGTGAAAGGGATAGAAACTAGGTCTTGCGCTGGGGAAAGTTGTTTCTTTTACATTGTTTTTCAGTTTCCTTTGATGTGGGGTGAACTAAAAAGCTTGGCAGCTGTGAAAACTCAAGAGCTGGTTGGTATCAGGGGGACACAGCCTGTTGTAATGAGAGACTGGCCCGAGACAGAGCCCTAGCTTTCTGCAGGGTTTTCCAGGCATTGTGGCTTTAATTATAATACTGTGGAGCCCTTTTTATGGTGAATTGATATAACAGAGTGTTAAAAGGTCCGACATCAGACCCTGTCACTGCCTCAGTTTCCCCTTCTTGAGTTGTTCAATAATGGCAGCTGGATGCTCATGTGAATCAATTTAATGTCTCTTCCTGAGGAGCTAGTTTAGTATAACAGTTCTGCAGCTCAAAAGTCATGTTAAATCAAAACACGTCCCACAGTTTCTTCAGCTTATTGTGGCACCAAAATTCTTTCCCCAAACCAGCTCCTGCTGCCTGCCATTTCCTCATGTCTCTTCCATCTGAAGAGATTTTTGTACCTGCCTCCCAGGGCCGGGTCTTTCCCTCTGCCTGGCATGGAGAGCTGCTTCCTCTCTGACCCTGGGCACCCTCCAAGATCCTCTCTGCTGGTGTTTTGCCTCACTTACCCTTGTACTGGGGCTTTCAGGTCCCCCGTTATCTGTCTCAGCTTCCTGATTTGTCCACAGCATTCACCCCAGACTCTGGGTGTCTCCGGAGTCCCCTCCTCAGGGCCTTTCTTAGACCCGTTTGGAAAATGGTTCCCACCTGTCCTTTTTCCCCAGCAGCCATCGTCTCAGTGATGTAGCATGCTCTGGGTAATGATGGAAGCACTGTTGCAAAATTCAACCTGACCAGCAGCCTACACTTTAATCTCTTAAATCTACTACGCTCTGCAAGCGGCGTCCAGGAGCCAAGCCCGCAGAACGCTACAAAGCTTTGCAAATGTTTTTACTGTTTCTTGCAGACCAAGGGGAAACTGTAAAGGCTCCATCCTGGAATGAAATCCAGGGTAGCGAGACATGGCTTGTTTGCCTAGGCAGCCTCTTTGTTTATAGGTCAGTGTAACTGAGGAAAATGACTCTTCTTTTAGCCACTCATTGGAAAAATCCATTAGAATAATCAAATATAAATGTGGCACATGTAAGAAGAATACCTCCATAGTCCGTGTTTTTTTAATCCTGATTCAATATAACACCCAGATTTAAAGGGACACTGTCTTCAATTGGGGGGGGAGGGGCTCAAATATTAGGTGGTGTAAAAATGGTTTTCTAAACTCCAGGCTAAGGACTTTTTAATCTGGATTTAAATAAGCACTTAAGACCAGATTTTTAAATATGTTTCAATATTGCTGCACTTTGGGTTTCAGTGCCCATGTCTCATTTTCAAAAGTGACTTAACTAGTTGTGGGTCTCACTCCCACAACTGTCAGTGGGATTGGGGCCTAAATCCCATCTAAAAATGAGATTTTGGCTCCTGAATCCGCGAGGCATTGCTGAGAGCAGCAATGCCTCGTTACCTTTAAAAATTTGGATTGATATGTACAGCTGAAGTGCAAGGACTGTCTATGATAGGAGCTAGCCTCTTGCTGGGGCGGGATTATTTTACTCCAGCTGATGTGATCCTGGCTGCTTCTAATAGCTCTAATAATGAATTTCACTGTCAGGAATAAAGCATTCATGGGAGTTGGCCCGGGAGCAGAAGAGAGGTGAATGGAGCTCCATGAAGACCTCTCAAGCCAACAGCGTTCTTTTGCCTTTCATACTACCATGTCCTTATTTAACTAACTCCCAGCGTGTGACTGTAAAGTCCTTTTTATAAACTTCCAAATTTCAGTATTAAGAAAAATTCATTGGGCTGGAGGAGGTGAGTCCCGTGCAATTGGTGATAGGCTTTTGCCAACAGGCTGCTTCTGACCTGGGGTTCAATTATATATGGAAAGGAAGTTACAACAAATGATGTCAGCACAACGAAAATTAGAGCTTGCACCAAACTCCTTATATTTCGGTGCAGGCCCTTTGGGATCTGCTGCCATTTCTTTACTTCGATTTTTATTCACAGCACTGATATTAGTAAGAATCAGAAAGATCTGAGGTTCTGTGTATTCGCCATTTCAGTTAGACACTACAATCTGCTTCAAATTTGCCATTGGCACAGGGGTAGCATTTTGAACGGAGAGTGAGAACACTCAGGTAAGCGCAAAAGTCGTGCTGGCTATATGACTTCAATAGTGTATTTAAACTGATACAAGCAACTAGGTCTGTACTTTGAATATTAATGTAGGAAGACTTCTGAAATCGCCCCTCTGCATTCGAGCAAACTTCACCCCTGAAGATGCCATCACTATGGATAAAAAAGCTGGCTATCACTAGCGATGTTTTCAGTGCTTGTTTTCTCGACCACTGCAGCTGTCTTTAACTGTCACAAAGCACTACCACTACACTAATGTGTTTTCTGTAGCTGCGTGGATAAAGTGTGTTTGATTGCTCAATTAAAAAAATAGGTAGGAAAAATATTATTCTAATGTTCTCTTGGGTCTTTCTTTGGGAGGACAGAGTTTCTGCACAATTTCCATGATGGCATGTTCTAATCAGCGATAATTAGAACTGCCTGATTACTCTTTATTGGATAGCTCTGGATAATAATTAGCAATATGTGGCACTAGTATCAAACTTCTGATTTGCAAACTTTGACTAATAGAGTTGGTCAAAAACTAGGAAAATGTAAATTTCTGTTTTAAAAATAAAAGTAATCTTTGGTTGGAATTTTGAAATGCAACATTTTCCATTGAAATTGCAAACTTTTGGGGTTTCCCCCCCCCCCCGTTAATATTTAGAATTTGGATTAACTATCAAAATTAAATACAGCAAATTCTGACAGCTCTACTCATTAATCCTTACAAAACCTGGTAAGGTAGATACTTGAAATAGAAAGACATACTATCAGCTGGGGAAAACTGAGATGCAGGGATTTCAGATACTTTGCTCAAAGTCATAGCAGGAGACAGTGGAACAGAGATTACAACTCAGGCATTTCTGGCTCCTGACCCCGATTCTCAGATCACTAATCATGCTGCAATAAATGAAGTGTAACCGCTTTTGCCCTGTAAATATAACTCCCAGTGTGGCAGGATGAGCCTTTTTCCCATTCTACTGGCTGATCCACTTGAATAAGCTTGGAAGGATTAGATTTTTTAATTGATAAATGTTGAGAAACTTCTGTTTCATTGTGTGTGGGGGTGTGTGTGTGTGTGTGTGCATGCGTGCGTCCACATCCTATCATCTTTTAAAAAAACAACCTCATGATTTACGGGTCAATCAAATGGTTTTGGGGGGCCGCCCGCTGATTTTTGAGGGAGGCAGTGCTATCGCTCCCCCACAGCCACCAGTTTGAAGTCACTTGTCTGACCCAATGCTGCCTGAGCGCCGCAGTCTGAGAAGGGATTCCTGTTCCTTTGCCATTGTGCTTCTGCTCAGTTCCTAAACAGCCTTCTGGGACGGGAGCCTGGCATGACTCCTGGAGTCTCAATGGTGAATAATCCTCAACCTTCCAGCCAGCTCCTTGTTTTATCCTGTGATTGGAGTGAATCACCTGGAATTTCAAAGCCTGGCTCGCCCATTCTGCACCATGTTCAGTGCCCCCAGTGACCCTCTGTCTGATCCATTAAAGGCCTGTTTCCACTCCATGGCCCCTCGAACTCACTTGAAAGGAGTTCACAAAAGCTGTTGCCTAGGGGCATGTGTAGTCGTCACCTTCGCTCATTTAAAAAAAACACAGGTATTCAACTTGAAAGCTTGCAACATTTTAATACAAAAAGCAGCTTCAAACACTTGAGAACCCTGCTTCATAGATCAGGGCAAGTTAATTTATGCTCCATGATCTCCTAATGTGGCATGGATTGAATCTAGCATTTGGCACAGATTTCATATGGACTCTGCAAGAGCCGAATGAAGTCTAACGAATGCACATTGAAGGTCTGGAAGAAGATATAAATAATCACATTATAACACACATGATTTGGCACCGACACCTTTGTGATCCAGTGGAAATAGAGTTCTGCTAGCAGCTGTTCTGAAGGGCTGATCTGTACATTCCAAAACTGCTCATGTATCCTGGTTCAGCTTGCCACCGTTGAAATTCTTACTTTTACGCAACCTTTTGGTTTTTGCTTTGAAATTTTGACATTTTGATTTGAGGAAGAGGAGAAAAATAATTCAACAAGCCAACAATAAATTCCATCAGCCACTGAAAAATGGATGGAATGGGCCTAGAAAAGTTGTATCAGGGAGAAATATCAGTGCTGAAAAAAATAAGCTATAGAATAAGCTTCTTCAGACAAAAGATTAAATGTATTATGAAGATGATTTTCCTGCCATGAAGCAGACATAAAAATCTTGGGCTGTTTCTGCATATTTTGCTATGATTTAAAAACCAAAAAAATTATTTGAAGAGAAATTTACCATTGAGGACACTGCAAGTGTACCTTGTGCAATTGCATGTGCAATTGCTGCCATATTAAATAAAAATTGGACTGACATGATTAATAACTGAACTAGAGACAGAGTAAAAGAAACTTAATCACTTCCAGTCATGCTGAAACCTGCTGCAAATACAAACCCTCCTCCAGAGTCCTCCAAAATGGCACGAAAACTTCAACTAGACGGAAAACCAAAATAAACACCTAGGAAACTGGAAGGAAATGTATATTTGCTTTAAACTGTCCATCTTGCAAGGAATGCTACTTGGCGGCCGTCTGTGCAAACATCATGAGCTGCTGATTAGACACGTCAGGAGCTGGGTGTCTGCATGGACAAGGTCAGCCTCTTTCCTTTGCCAATTAGTAGCAAGATTTATTTTAATCTCACTGGAGAGAGACGTATTTCCTGGTACCTCTCTGAGATACTGCAACCACTGTGCAGTCACATGTGGAAACCTGCACACACAAATCAAATCTGTGTTTGGACATTGGGGTAATGCCAGTTTATAGCATTATAAATTTAGAGCAGGGTGATTTTGGCCCACTGTCTCTAAACCGAAAGATGTGGTGTTTAGCGTAACAGTGGGTGCAAAGAATTTGCCTATTTATTTTGAGTGCTTTTGTTGGAAATGCCTCAAAAAGATAATTTCCCTTCACCTCAGCTCTGGCCATGTCTCCCATTCAACTAACTCTCTGGGTATGTCTACACCGATGGCGGCAAAGTCTTATCTGGATCTACTGAGCTGTCAGTCTAAATGGATCTACTATGGATCTACATCTAAAATGTACTAAAACCACCTCCTCAAGTGGCGTAGCGCTGTGTCGAGGGGAACACAGTTCCCATCGGCGCAGTGCAGTGAAGACACCGTGCAGAAGGGAAGCACAGCAGTCGATGGGAGTTACATAACTACTCTGTGTAGCTTGCGTAACTCCCATCGACTGCCGCCGAATGGCCGGGTAAGTGTAGACCAAGCCTCTGAACTGATTTCCCCTCTTCCATCCACACTTCAATCTTCTCCTTCTCCCTTTCCAAACTCTGTGTGACGTATGTCACGCGGGCTGCATTAGGAGGGGGGGGGCATTTGTGTTGTTTGACATTAATAAGTCAAAATCATAATAATTCATGTAAGACATGCCATGTCAGGTACTGTTAGAAAGGTTATAATATGCTGAATAAGATGGTAATATTTGTGGTCATGTGTAATATGTGTAAGGAAAGTTATGGAGATCTTTGATATCCCTGTATTTCAAACTGTGCTGTGGAAGACACACCCCAGACAGAGAGGCGGCAGGACAATAGCTTGCTTAATAGCCCATTCAAGGCCTTATCAGAAGCCAGAGGCCCGGGAAGAAACTAAAGGCATACCTGAAGAGTTACCAGGATTGGCCCATGTGACTATGGACTTCATTTTGGTTCCAGTAAAGTTCCACAAGCCACATGGCCAGTAACAGAGGGTATATAAGATCAAACCACAGAAACCATTTTGTCTTCGTCTTCGTCTTTGCCTTGTGTCCTTGTTCCTGTCCAGCTGCGGACACACCTCTGGATTAACACACTTTGCAACTGAACTGAAGGACTTAGACCCATCCAGGTACTGGATGTATACCAGAGGAACTATACAAGCCTGCAACTCCACAATTGTTCTAGAAACCTGATGTATATGGACTTTTAAATCATTTGTATATATCTGATTGCTTTAAGCCTTTAACACTTCTCTTATTGTTTGTTTTTCTTTTACTAATAAACCTTTAGTTTTAGTTAC
This sequence comes from Mesoclemmys tuberculata, assembly GCA_007922155.1. Classification (NCBI taxonomy): domain Eukaryota; kingdom Metazoa; phylum Chordata; order Testudines; family Chelidae; genus Mesoclemmys; species Mesoclemmys tuberculata. The sequence goes on along the minus strand of ML675644.1, from coordinate 20,168,843 downwards.
TAAAGGATTGGCTGGCAGCGTGGTATTTTGGGTAAGATCCAGACTTATAGTGAACTGGTACTGTGGCTGATCCTTTGGGATCAGAGGGAATCTTTTAGTAAAGAGCACAGAGTTAAAGCAACTGGTCTCTTTACTGGACCTAGTGTCAGTTTGGGAGCCAGAGACTGAAATGCAGTAAAGGGGGCTGTGTGTATTTGCACAGTGGCTTCTTGATACCCAGTGTGGGGGAATCAGAAGCACTGTTTGTGGCTGGTTGGGAAGTCTGACTGTGGTGTCACCCACCAGTGCTGGGAGAATTTGCTCTCCTTTTGCAGCCTGCCCTGACCCTGGCATTATCAGTAGGCTACCCTGGGCACGGACGGGTTACAACGTACATCTTCTGTCACATGCATCTCTGCCTTCATCTCCTCCTAGCCCACCGGCTCTGCCTCATCCTCAAAGGAGTGCTCAGTAAAGCAAGTAGAAAGAGACATTTCACACCTGCCACCACTGTGGCCAAGAAGTACAGATAAAGTTGAGGAAATTAAACCTGCTCCTTTCACACAGTGTGACTAACCTGATACATTTGCAGCAGTGCTTGCTTGGGTTTGCTGTTTCAAGTTTGAATTTAGTCCTCTGCTTTATTTTCTCTGCAGGGTATTTTTTTCCCCCTTGCATGGCTCGAGCCCCACTTAGCCAGTGTTTCCCCAGGACATGCGACGTACGTGGCTTTTTTGGCAATAACATCTCCCTGAAGAGGAGTTATTTCACAACTCGCCCGTTCCATGTAACAACCTTCCCAAATTGGCCTGATTCCCTTTCCCATAATCAAAAACTGTAGATCTCAAGTGCTGTGAAATGCACCAAATCCTGAAGGCTGTGGAATTCCTTGAAAAAGATGTTACACTTGCAAAACCCCCTCTGGTGTCTTTACTTCTGCTTTGTGACTTCCCCATGTTAGCATCCAGGCTGCCTGACTGATGAGTGAGTGCTCATATGCCAAAATCTATCCACCTGTAAATCCTCTGGGGAGGCAGCTGGCGCAGCATGCTTTGCTGAACAGTTAAGAGGGCTGAAATAAATGGCCTTCAAGGATGATGGGTATGGCTTTGATTCTAAGTGATTTTTAAAGTATTTTACAAGTGTAAAAGAATAGAAAATGCCTTGGATTGACACAGTCCTCTCAGCTCCTAGCCAGGGAGCTCCACATCCAACTGGATTTCTAAGAATCCTATAAAAATAGTGGGGGGTCAGGGAAACCTTGACAGGGCCAGGTCAGAGGCCAATTCATTCCTCCTTAGACATGTCACTGCCAGCGTGAGAGAGAAGTGGACTATGGTGGCCAATGTAGGCTAGATACCCAACACACAATTAACTAGGATCAAAAGAAAGGGAGTGAAATCTGCTCCTTGATTTTTACAAGTAGTTTTAATGTGCAAGGTCCAGCATTTGTCAATAAATTCTTTGTTTGGAAATCACATTTTAAAAGAAGTTGGGCCAGAATCTCACCGGCTATAAATCAGGATGATCCCATTGCAGTTTGCAGAACTAGGCCAGTTGATACCAGATGAGCAGCTGGGTCACTGTTGACGTCAAATTTTGGTATTTATGAGGGTAGCTTGAGTTACCTGTAGCAGCAAGTTTTCGCCTCCCTCTCGAAGGTGCTGACAGAGCTGTCACAGCTCCTGCTGGCCTGAGCTGACGCTGTGGGGGCTCAGCACCTCTGAAATCAGTCGGGGACGTAGGCAGCCTTAGGCTGTTTCATATGATGCTTAAGGAGCTGGGTACTTGATATCTTTAGCATAATATTCACTCTGTCAATTGCTTTTTTGTGATTTCTGGCTACCCTCCCCCATGTTCAGGAGCAGATGCTGATCAACAAGAAATCAGAAGGGCGGCGAGGGAGCTGGGTGGAGAGTGGCTAGCTGTAGAGATGGTTGTGCCCTGTTGGACTCAATCCATCTTAGAATAAGGAGTGAAAGTGGGAACCTGCAAGTGGTGGTTTGATGGGTATCCCTTCAGTTCACAGCAGACAGGTGTCCACCACACCCCCCACTGTCCTATTTGGTACTAATTGGTACCTCTGTGTATTTTCAGCAGTGTAGACCCTGTAGACTGAATGGGAATGGGAAGGAGCTCTTACCCATAATGGTCATGGCTGAGGCAGTTGGGAGGACCTAAGCCGCAAGATTTAGCTCTAGATTTGGGTACAAAGTTCAGAGGGTTTTTTGAGTCCCTGATTTTGATTCAGCCTCTTACTGAGAAAGGTCTGAGCCTAGAGTTGGGCTCTAGGTTTTTGGATTCTCCAGATTTAGGGCTGTGGGAGGCCCATCTCGGCACCTTAGTGGCTGAAAGATCTATTTTCTCACAGAGATTTCTCTTTCAAAGTCACTTTCTGCTACCCCAGGTGTGACATTTCCACAAGGATGGCTGGGTTCCCCAAACAAACAAAACAAAACTTGTCCTAAACCTTCTCACACAACTGTGTCTGAAACACTTTTCTGGATCAGCAAAGCTGATTTATCTTTTTTCATTTTTTTTATCTCTTGCAATTTTCAGTTTCATCGAGGATTAGAAGTAGGTTTTGACTTGGTGAGAATTATCATATTCTACTCCAGGTTCTTGTCCCATGCCCATCACCTGGAAATCCTGCAAAGAGTCTCACAGGCAAACACCAAAAATACAAGAGATCCCCCAAGAGGCTTTCTTCTCAGAAGATTTCCTGCCAAACTTCAGACTGATTCTCAGATTTCAAGGGAATTAGATTTCAAGGGAATCCATTTTGTATGCTAGAAGTTGGTTTGTCTAAGATTTAGGGTACAGATCCAGAGTTTTAATCCCTTCACAAAACTCATGGGTGTTTGTATTTGGGGTTTTGGTTTAGTCCCTTAAAGTTACAGTCCAGCACAAATGTGGTGCTGGGTCCCGATGCGACCTATATTCAAGGGAGTATGGATCCGGCATGTTGGTGCAGGCCCATCTTTAACATATAATATGGTAATAAAGGGGGGCTTATCTTGTGAAAAGCCTCTAAAAGATTCCTCTCCTACAAAATCATACAGATTAAATGTGAGCCTGAGATACCCTGCCAAATGCTACAGAAGAGAAACCAATATACTTGGTCTGGCTTGATTTTTATAACAGACTCAAGTTCAGACTACAGAAGAGCAATAATTTAGAGTTCTTGTAAATGGTTTTCAGGTGTGACAAGGTACCATAATACAAAACTAATCCTGAATGAAAGGAATGACTTTCCTTGCTTGAATGTATTAATAATACATCAGACTTAAAAGTAGTATATACTTTAATCCAAAAAACTTTCCCAATTTATATATCAAAGATCTTGCCTTTAAAATATATATGATAGGAGCATGGAAAGAATCTTGATGAAGTAATTTTACCCTTGAGAGGTCTTTTTTGTTATGCATTTAACAGAGTTTCTGAACTGAGAGACCCAGGGTAGCCCAGGGCCTAGGTTTCACAAGGACCAGGAACATCTTATGCTCCTATGGAACAGCTCTGAGTTGGACAATGGATGTTGGCTGCAGGCCCTAAGGACCATCACAGACCTCACCACTGTCTGCTCCCAGTGCAAAGTGCATGCTTTCTACCTGCCTTCTCTAGAAGACACACTGAACAGCCTACCTCATCAATACTCTCCACTGCACACAGAGTTATCCCCCTAGGGAGAGGATGGCCAAGGTTAGCCACGTCACTTGGTGCGCTACTGAAAGGGGCTCAGACGCTGCCGGGATGAGGGTGTGTAGACTGGAATGGCGTTCCAGCAGTGGGGGACTGACAGGAATGAGGGTTCAATCCTTCACTGTAACTCCCGAGGGGGTGAGTGAGCTGGGGGAACTCAGCACTTCCCAGGAGCGTGCAGGATTGAGCCCTAAAGGTCCGCTGAGCTTCTGAACGGCAATTTCTACTGGCTTCGGTGGGAGGTGGGCACTCAGTGCCTCAACAGCGCAATGACAACATCAGTGACCTCAGCCAAAGGCAGGGTCCCCTTATGCAACCTTCCCTTCCCTGTGGCTCAGGTTTGCTCACTTGACTAAAGAAGGCAGGATCAGGCCCACAGACGTACTGCACCGTGGGCTGCGAAATGAACATCCGTGAGAGTAGCTGCAATGAAACTTTTCTCAGTCCAGCGTACTTGCACTGATGCTCGCTCAGCGGACGCCTGTTTCATTGCGGCCTGGGATAGTCCCTTTAGCTCACGATGAAAGAGCGCCTTCCAAAATGTGCCCCCAAAGGCAGGATGTTCACGTGTCTCCGCGTGCAAGAGCCCAGGGAGTTGCTGTATGAGGTGGTGATGTTCAGATCAAGCTCTAGCGAGGACAGATTGGCCTATCTATGAGGTGATTTATGCGGGATGGCATTACGTGCAGTTCTTCTCCCCGATTTCCACTGTGAGCCTGGGGCTGTGGGTAGGAGTGAGGAATTTAGCTTTTTGCAAGGAGAGCTATTGCTAGTAGATCTTGCACGTGAGCCTGCAATGCAATGTTTGCCAGTGGTCGCGCTCAGGGACACAAAGCTCTGCCCATGCTCACCATGGTCTTATACGGAAATCTCCACCTTCCTAAGTGAGGTCTTGGAGCGTGTCCCCTCTGGCAGAACAGGATTTTCGCCTTCTTTTCCTATTGACTTCGTCTGGGCCAGAATTACAGTCTCTTTTGGCTGTAGTAGGCCTTTCTCACAGTAGCTCTGTACCTCCGAGTTCTCACTCTTTTCTTTTGACTTTCAAGCCACTCAGTCACCAGTCACAATGTGGTCTAATTGGTTGTAATAGTTTTTTGTCCCCCCTAGAACTTTTCTAATGAAAACTGGAGCTCTGAGTGCTATTTAGGGAAGAAGCATGGTCCTGTGGAGAGGGTTAGGCATGGACTTGGCAGTAGGGCTGGGCAAAATCTTTCCAGCAAATAGTACATTTGCGGAGAGAGGTATTTTCAGGGCACTGAAATTATCTGTGAATTTGGGTCCAATTTGGCAAATACTTTTAGCTGGGAAAAATCTGAGTAATAACGCAATGTTTCATTTCAACATTTTCAAAAAGAAAGGTCACTTTGAACTGAGATTCAACATTTTTCATTCAACCTGAAGAAAATTGTTTTTAGTTTTTCATTTTGGTGAAGAACCAACCCAACCCCTGCCCCCCCCCCCCCCGCGGGGGTGGGGTTGAAGCTAACTGAATTTTTCTCCAATTGGCACCTGAACCAACAATTCAGTTATTTGCTTGGTTCTTTTCTGGAGGCCTGGATTCTATTGCTGGATCTGTCACTCACCTGCAGTTACCCATGGCCAATTGCTGCAACTCTGTGCCTCAGTTTCCCTTCCCATCCTTTGTTTTGTCCAATTAACTTGTGAGTCCTTCTGGAGCAGGGACTGTCTTTACTAAGTGTCACTACAACGTCTAGCATAGTGGATATCTGCTGTCTCTTGGGGTTTTTGGCTGCTACTGCAATACAAATAATAATGTATAGATTCAGGATGATTTTTTTATGCCAATAGTGTTTTCCTGTAAACATGATGCCAAGTAAATATAACACTCGTTACATTATAGTCACAGCTCTGGCACACTAGAGGATCTTCATTATTTAGGGTACCAGACTGAATATTTTGTATGTGTTGCGCTTGCACAGCATCATTTGAATGTTATTTTTTGAAATAACAAACAACTAAATGTGCCAGTGGGAAGGATCTTCTCAAGTAGCCTGTTTGGGAGAGTTACCGAAGCCAATGAAACCCACGTTTTCCCAGGAGCCCAGCTTAGAGGAAACTGAAAATGGTCTACCAAAGACATACTATTCTCATAATGGCTTTGCAAAATTTTGTTTTTGTAAAGTGCTAAAAATAGAACCTTGCCAAGATGAGAGTAAAGATGATTTTGCCGCGTGCAGAACTAAAGAGGGACTCTCCATGTGCTGCAGGAGAAATGAGATGCCTTGGCACAAACAGGGATATTAGCAGCAACAAAGCTTCAGGTGGATAGTTACCCAGCCGATTTTCTGATGTTCCCATGTAAGCATTTGGGCAGCTGAGAGACAACAGGGTTTTTATGGGAACAATGTGTGGTGGGGGAGACGGTTATTGTTTATTTTTAAATGTTTAAAAGAAATTTTTTGAAACCACATTTTCTCAGAGGCTAGGTTTTTAAGTTAATCACCATTTTTTTCTCTTACAAAATGTGTAGGCTGTCATGTCAAGCTGGGATGTGTCAGCCCACAGCATTTAAAAAGATGTGGTTTAAAAAAAAACAACATAAGAACACCCCTGTTTACAAACTGTTTTTAAACTCTTTAAATTGTGACTGCAAAAAAATGTGCAGCACTTTCACAAATGTGACTTTTTACCCGCATGCTTACGGATAACTAAACTGAATTCAAAAGCAGAGACCTTTTAGGCACTTCATAAACACTAAGCATGGTATTATATACACACAATTTTATACCTATTTGAGTACTGGTTTTTTAATTATGACATAAAATAACAGAGTGAAATAGGCGTTGCCTTTGGACTGCATCAAGAATCTCATTTTGACCTGAAAACAGAAGACAGCTTGGGAAACTGCAGCCAGAAATATTGATCTGTGTAACCTAGGTAGGATGTGCATGTAACTTGTAGTGTGCGACACTCCACTGAACTTGTTATAGCTATAATAATCAAATAAAATCCTAAATGAATTTGGCCTTTAGTACATAGTGAATGCTGGCTCGAACAATAAATACTGCACACAGATGGCATGTAAAATATCTTCTTGTCTATGGAAAGAAAGAGAGGACTTGAGCTATCCTTCCTGTTGGATTTATATCGTTTGTGAAAGCACTCAATTACTGTAGTGATGTGGATGCAGCATAAATACCTAGAGTGAATAACATCATTTTTCATCTACACTGTAACTTGGAAGGTACTAAGTGGACTGTCTGGTTTTGATTTTTTAATCCATGAATCTTTTATGATAGCCAAGCTGAAGATCAAATACTAACTAATGCCTGCGAGGTAATACCTGTCTGCAGCTATTTACGTACGCTGCTTCCAAGCGCCAGGCCCACAGCAGGAGTGGAATTGGGAGTCATGGCATAGAAATGAGCAAAGGACAATTTGGGAGAAATAGCGGGAAATAGTTTCAAAAGGGTGAGAGCTAATAGACTATCGTAGCCTGTCAAGGGAAACAGTGCAAGACCAGGCCCAAAGTAGGCTTGGCAAAGGGCTGGATAGTGTGCCATGGGATCCAAGCTACATGGATGCAGAGGGTATGTCTACATGGCAATGTAAGCCCAGAGTTAGTAGAACTCGAGCTAGCACCGAGTTTGTTAACCTAGGGCTGAGTGTCTACACTCATTTGTAACCCCACGTTAGGAAGTGTTGAACCTTGGGACCGAACCTGGGGCTCTAGCATCTACATTACGTTAAGCAAGCCTGAGTTCATCCACCCGTATCCCAGAATTCCTAGCGTCCTCCCAAATTGTGGCCCCTCTAGCCCTTTGTTCATGGTGTCATGTGAGAGAACTTCACTGCCACCAAACTTGACTGGGCACAGAACACATACAGTCAGCCTGGGGGATTGTGGGATACGTTTGGTGGACTCTCAGCCTGAGTCCGGTGGGTCTGCAGCCGCAGTGCAAAGCAGTAGGGCTTGGACTGGGCCCTATGGAGGTGCTGGGACCCTGGGTCTGAACCCTGGGTCAGCATGATCTGTGTGTAGACAGAAGGGGATTTAGGCTGGAGCCTGAGTTCACACATGGGCTTACACTGCACTGTGGGGACGTGCCGCTCTAGCTAGCATTCAGTCTCTCACTTCCGTGGGCTGGATACTCTGCTGGTGTAGATCGACGTAGCTCCGCTGTCTTCAGGGAAGCTATGCCCATTTACCGCAGACAACGATCTGGCTGTATGGTTCTCTAATCTCATCGACTCCAAACTTTTTATGGTGCCCCCTCCACCTCTGTCTGTGCCTCCTGGGAGCTGGGCCACAGTCAGGGGCTGGCCTGGGCCCTGCTGCGCTCCCCCTAAATGTTTCTCTCTGCCCCCCTAGCAGGGTGCACCCCAGTTTGGGCATCTCTGCTCTCATCTGTACCCTTTGTGGACAGTGGGCTGTATCCTGGCCTCACTTAGGTGGTAATAGTGTCATCGTCCTATTTAAAGTCGCTGGGGAAAACACAGTGTGTGCGTGACACCATATCATGAACTGGCCTGGGAATAACGGGGTGGAAGTGCAATCAGACAGAATTAAAAATGAAGAAGGGCTGAATCTTGCAGGCTCCAGCACAGTTGCAGGAGGTCCTCTAAAGCCTGACGAATGCTTTTTTGCTGCTCCTGAGAACAGGGAGGTAGAGATGCCCCAGAAGGAGATTCTATAACAGATCTCTGCACAAAGGGGAAACGGGGGGTTAATCACGGTGAGAGGCACGGATTCCTCACACACATCACTGCCTTCTTCCAGAGGGCACAGTCAGCCAGGGCCTGTGGCCTGTAGGAGCAGCCATGATGCAAAATTGTTCTGCAGCCTGTCTCTCACCACGTCGTCATAGAGTTTAAGGCCAGAAGGGCCCACCAGATCATGTTGTCGGACCGCCTGTATATCACAGACCACCAATACCACCCAGCACCCACCCACTAAACCCAACAACCGAAATTAGAATGAAGTGTTACAGCCCACAGGAGACAAAACTATTACGTGCCACAGGCAAAGAACTGAAGGGACCGAGGCGCACCGGTACCCACAGCGGCTGCAATGGCAGGGAATTGATTAGGTGAGAGAGAATCCTGGCAAGTGATCCACACCCACACGCTGCAGAGGAAGGTGAGAACACCCCACGATACAAGGCAGACGGCCAGGCTGTGCTCAGAGGGTGAAATGATGAGTGAGACTAATGTTTTACTTAGAGGTAAACCATTCTGTTTTGCAATTGGCCACGTAGAGGCAGTGTGGATGGGCAGAGGCTTATTAACTCCAATGGAGCTGTGCCCTGGTGACATTCTAGCCTATAACCCTTACGGTCCGATGTGTGACTATACTCCAGGGATGATGCTATGTGTGCTGTCCCAGTCAGAGTGTTGTCCCAACCCTGTAGTTGGGAAGAAGTCAAAAATCTGTTCCTGGTTGTTCAGCCCTCCTTGTAACAGTCTGGGGGCGTGCCAGTCTTTGATTTTTTTAAACAGACATTTATTGTGACTCATGACTGATTGGTTCAAAACCCCAAAAGGCTTATGATGTTGTGACTTTAAAGAGAATATGTAGAAGGAGGCGAGGTCACTTGTCTCAGACACAGAACACTGTAATTTGTGAACGTGGACTGGCTTGCTTGTGTCTAGTCTAACAATAGCTCCTGTGTAATTCTCTTCTTTTTTCTGAGTTTTTCTTCCATAGCAAACACTTACATGAGATATTGTATGACAACAGCAGGTCTCCCCACTGCTCATTTTGTATAGACGGCCAAACAGGAGGCCAAAATGCATAGAAGAAGACAGAGAAAATCTGGTAGACCAGTTAGTCTAATTAAAAATGTGGAGGTGATGAAACTTGTATCTGCCTGGGAATTCCTTATAACAGCAAGTAGCTCTCAAAATCAGATCATCATTAGGTTTATTTGAAGCTCCTCCTGTCATGAGAGTGTCTTTTTGACAGCTTTATGGATTGGAGAAAGATCAAGGAACCACCTGCTTGATGAGGTAGTAAGTTGTTGAACCTTGAAATATTTCTATTCAGCATCACACCACCAGTCAAAGGCGTTTGTTTTTAAAGTTCATTGTGTGGGTTTTTTGGTTTTGGAGCGTTATTTTTTTGTCCACTGAATTGGAGAACTTGGCTGGCATTTGGTTGTGTTTCCTGGTCTGTGGACAGTACTGTGTCTCAGATCTGGTTTTAAAATAATGGGGATTTGTTTCTGTGGAAAATAAGAACTTTCTGATGAAAAGAAGGCAAACACTGAACATTTTTCAGGCATTCAATTTCTCAACAAAAAATTGACAATTTCTGTGGAAAACACACACCTTTCAATAAAAGAATGTGTTTACTCAAAAACCCAATTTTTTGTCAAACAGTATAGATGGAATATTTTCAGTTAGCCCTAATCTCAAATTTGCGAGCAAAACCCAAGCTGAGAATGATTGCCTTGACCAAAAACAAAGGAGATTCTCTTTGTATGTGGTACATTGCCAGCATGGCTCATGTGTTTATCTCTACATCATTCACACTGCTGTTAACCAAGACTGCTTATAATTTCCTGTGCCTCATCTTGAACATATGTATACTCCATTATCTTACATCTTAAAGGCACATCATGTTTTGGTACATCCTGTGTATCCTGACATGAAAAAAGCAGTATAACTGTATGTTGGGCTTGTCTTTCTCTTTTAAAACAAATACCATCATCAGCTACATTATCAATACACTTTCATCCAATAGCTCATCAGATTCTTTAACAGAGCAGACATCCTTGAGAATGCACACATGGCGGGGTGTATGTGTGGAGGGGGAGAGTGTGTGTGTGAGTTCCTTCAAACAGTGGGCCTGATCCTGTTCCCAGTGAAGTCAGTGGGAGTTTTGCATTCACTTCAATGACAGTATGATGAGAACCAGTAAGTATACCATTTTACTACTCACAGCTGTGCACCTGAAATTCACTGTAATGGGAAAGCTTTTGTTGTTCTAAAACAACCAAAAGAGGTGCAAAGAAAATTGCATTATCTCACACTTACGATTATATTTTATATTATATTATATTATATTATATTACGATTATATTTATACGCAGAAGGGAGCCTTTAAAAAAAGAATCCCTAAAAAGCAATGTATGAAATTATACGTATAGAACTCTCTATTCTGGAAAGTGAAAGCTATGAATCTGAAGCAGATCACGATTTTCTCAGCATGTGGCAAAAAATGTTCATTATTAGCATCATTGTCAGGCAGGCCACTGCCAACTCACAGGTAATTCAGGCCACGTTTTCAGACATATTGTCTGAAACAAAAGAGAAGATTGGGCTTGTGGAAAAAGGTTGTCAGTTTCAAAACCACCTACATGACTTAGAAGCATAAATCCCATTGAATTGTGCTCCTAAATCACAGTGCTTTTGAAAATCCCAAGGAATAAGGAAATCTATATTCTATTCTTCTGACTTCCAGTATGACATTGGGCAAGCCACTTGGGTCCATATTATCGTGAATGCCTACTCATTTTGGATGCCGCTGTGTTTTGGATGCCCTAAAACCATGGGACACAGTTAGCCTTGAAAAGGTTGGGACTAGGTATGAGAACTGAATGATGTCTGTAAGAGACATCAAACATCCCCTGACTTTTGGAGTGTGTTAAATCTGTATCTCAGTTGTGGAAAAAGGCTCATCTTTATTGTGAGTTGACCCAAAACCTGGGGTCTAAAAGCCCCTCAATTCAAGTGTGCCATAGGTATGGATCTGAATTGGCTGGCATGACCCCCTCTTTTGTCAGGGAAGCTCTTTCAGATGCTCAGTGTGAAGGTTCTGCAGATCGTCAATGTGTTAGATTACTATGGCTAGACCTCGGGATTCTCAGTGTGCTCCTTTTATTGCAGTGGATGTTGACTGCTCTGGAGAAATGACCACAAGGTATTTGGTTCCTAATCTGCATCTGTAAGAATCCAAATTCTTGGTAAACGTAAAATGTGGGCTTCATTTACAGATTTGACATGTACTCCTGCCACTGCACATTCCAGAGTCCTCAGATAGTTGCTTGCTTGGAATCTAGTAGAACAAAGTTGGGAGAAAGACAGGGTGACTCATGCTTTAATATTGGTTTTGGTTTTATGGTTTTTTTAAAATCTCAGTCCTTTACCACGACAGGTCAAATCATATTTCCCTTATTTTCTTCAGTTTTCAAATCCATTGCCATAGCAACTGTTTTGCCCTCCTTGAAGCTGTCATTAAGACATTACGTTGCTTTCCTTTGGGAAAGAAAATCGCTTGTTGGTCTCAATGTAAAGAGTGTATATGTATTTTTTTAACCTTTCATAGAGCTCTGCTCAGCAAAAATTCCAAATTCCGTGGCTCTGGCATGCACAAGAATCCATAGTTCAGCTGTTACCAAACTTAATCCCCATCCAGAGACCATTTCTCTTGCCCGCAGCATTTGTAATTTTGCTCTGGGCTTTAGCTACCGGATGGCAATGCGAAGAGAAGCCACCTCTCTCCACTGTGTGCAGTGTGCTAGGTGTGAGCATACTATTGGTGGGCAGCTGCTTTCCCAGATGAAGCTAATAAATCATAAAGTCGCATTCCTGAGGGAGAATGGGAACCATCCTTAAGAATGTGTTTAATTGTTTCTGGGTTTTGTAGGACCAGGAAAACTTGTGGTTGTCCTGCAAATGGCTTCCTCTGGGCAGCTCTCCACATGTGGGAGTCATTCCTGGGTGAACACCAAGTGCTGGAGACCCCCATGGCTCTGCTAGTTGGCACATCTCCAGCACTTGCCTCCAGGGATGGTGGTGTGGTTGTCCACGGTTAATGGTTGTAGCCCATTTCCATGCAGCGTTGCTTACAGGGGTTCAGGGCCATGGAGGGGTTGGTTACATTACTTGTACAAATGCTACAGTTGTACACTAGCAGGCAGTCTAAAGATGGAAAAGTCTCAAGAATACCTGTATTTTAATAAGTGATCCACGATACAAAAAAGATTTGAGAGCCATTGCTTTAAAATACACACCTTTGCTAATCAAGCTAGTGGACATCTCCAGGCTGTAATTCATGGCGCAATGTGATTTACCCACTTCTATACCTTCCTGACCTAGCTGTGAGTTACAGTATGTTCTCAGTAGTGGTAAAGGGTAGGAGGTCATCCAGGGTCAACACGCACAGCTCTCCTTGTGCTCTTCTTTAAAGGACAACAGACACCAAGTCTGACTGAGCCTGATTCTCACAGGACTGGTCTATACTTACCTCCGAGATTCGGCGGCAGTCGACGGGAGATACGCAAGTGACGTAAAAAATGTGTGTAACTCACGTCGACTCCGCTGCTTCCGTTCTGTGCGGTGTCCATAATGCGCTGCACCAATGGGAACAGCGTTCCCATCGGTGTAGCACTACGCCACTTTTGGAGGTGGTTTTCGTAGGTCGATTTCTGAATCGACTGAGCGGGTCTTTACTGACCACTCAGTTGATCCGGAGAAATTGATCTGACGGCGGCAAATTTGCCGCTGTCAGTATAGACCTAGCCATAGTGAATGCAAGAGCTGAGATCTCTATGCCCATTTGAGACAAGGTGATGTCCCACAAGCCCAAACTTGTGCACTCCCCTTGACTAACAGGCAAACTACATCGAGGGCTAAACCCAGAAACTTGTGTAAGCAAGTGCAAAGACATACAAGTGGTTTTGATGCACTGTAGATAAGGATATCAGGCCTGATTCTCCTCTGATATGGGTGTAAATCAGAAGTAATGCCAATGAAGTCAACAGAGTTACACTAGAATAAAACTGGTGTGAGATCAGAATGAAGCCCATTGAGCTGAAAGCATGATAATGATATTTCCACCCTCTTACGTGTTTCTGAGGAAAGTTCCAGTGCAAGTTCAAATAGTACCAGGGGAGAAAGCGCTTATGATGAATAGTCTGGAGGGTCCTGAGGACTCATGTCATGTTTCTTTTGAATAGGTTTCCACTTTTTTTTTCAGACAGAATGGAAAGTGATTTGCAACATTTCTCTTTTTCCCCCTTGCATATTATTTTGTGGACCGTTACTTTACTGTCACATTTTTCCCTTCCAATACATTCAGCGGGGTATTAATCAGGCTCTTCTTTTATGTTCTGTGAGTTTATGAACTGCCAACTGCACAAAGCCAGTTTGGCATCTTCTCTTACAAATCCAGCTGTAAATGGCTTTCCCATTTGTATGTAGGACTTCAGTGTTGCATGTTGCTCTGGTAGAATTAAACTGGAGGAAAACAAAGAATTTGTATTTATATTGCACAGCAAATGCTTCTAGGCTGAGAGTAATTTCTTCGAGCAGACAAATGTCTGTAACAAAAATGCATAGCCCGGAATAATGCTTCCATGGCACAAGAGATAAAATAATATTCAATAATACAGTGTACATTTTTCCTACAATGGAAATGTTTCCTAGGGGAAAGATTCTGTTTTTATGGGTGTAGTGTTTAATTTCTTTTTTGTAAATTAAAAAGTATGATCCATTCAATGGAGTGTAATGATTTCCATTGTCGGTACTTACAGGTAACTCGAATATCTTTACGTTTCTGGTTTTCATGTGCATGCGTTTCTGGTTCTCCTGCATTCCTCTACAGTTACTTGCTCTCCCAACAGCAGGGTTTGAAGTTCGAAAATGTTTTGGTGAGTCTGGTAAAGTTTTGGAAGAGAGGAAGTTTTGGAGGAGTGGAAACCAAACTTGCAAGGTGCATGAGTGTCTCTTGCGGGCAGCTCTCATTGAATTCAGCAGCCTCAATACCTGGCAGGATCAGATGCTAAAGCACAAGGCTAGGAGACAGAAGATCTGGGTGCTAGATTAACTGCTGGCTGACCTTAGGCAGGTCATATGCAGGGTTCTTTTCAAAGGGCCTTTTCTGGGTGCTCAGCAGAGGAGCTAGCTGGTTGCTCAGCTTGGGGTGCCCAGTATACAGGGACACAGTGCAGTGCAGAAAGCGGGTACTGCGCATGCTGTGAACAATCTGCTTTTAAATTACTTTCCCGAAGTGCCACACCACATCTGTGGCAGAGATGGGAATGGAATTTGGATCTTCTGATTTCTAGGCGAGTGCTGTATTGGCTAGATATGGCTCCAAGCTGATTCTAAACTCCTGACCTACAATTGAAATGACTACTGCAGGCCATGAAATAGAATTTATATTTGAGTAACCCAGAACCAGCACTTTCCCATGAGAACTGTTAATAACCTGTTTATTAGAAAGGCAGCGCAGATGACTCTTGACTCAAAGGAAGAAATAAATGAAAAGAGAGACTAAATAAATAAGAAAAAATGTTGGCTAACTAAACAAGGAGAAATTCCTCAGTAGCAAACACTTATTTTAATGTTAATTGTGTAAACATGGCATTTGGAAAGATGCTTTAATAATGAGGCAACTTGTTGTCTAACTTCAAAGGAAGCGCATAAATTATCTTACTTTAATAGCAGATTAACAGCTGGTTTGCGCATTGGACAAAACAGCCCTGCATGAGCATTGACTGTAACTTCCTACCAGCACTCACAGTAGAGGCTGGGACCACTTGCAAGGCTGAGATTTGGAGCTGAATCTGAATTCAAACAGCCACACAGCTCAGGGAGGTTTGGATCCAGGGTTGCTCTAGTTAATAGCTGGCCTTGAAGTTTTGAGTCTTAAAGCATGTCCACATGCAATTAAAAATCCACAGCTGCCCCGAGTCAGCTGACTCAGCCTTGGGCTAAGGGTTGTTTTATTGCAGTGTCAATGTTCAGGTCCAGACTGGAGCCTGGGTTTGGTACCCTGTGTCCGGTGAAGGTCCCAGCTGCTTAGGCTGTACCACAGGAGCCTCAGCCATCTGATAGAGGCCGGCGGGTGTGCAATTGCAGCGCAGACGTACCTTAGCGAAAACATCAGTGGGGGTCCAATCCCTTTCCAATGTCTCTCTATCCTTTCACACGCCTTCAGATCCACTGCAATCCCAAACTGTCCAGAGGCCATTACTGCTTTCAGATCACCTGGACGAATTACTCAGTTGGGAGGCAGCATTGCAAAATGCTGCCATGTCAGACAGTCCGATCTGAGGAAATGAGGTACAATGGTCACATTTCAAAAGCTTCTTCCATTTGGAAAGAACCTGCCACTTTAATAGATCCACCCCATAATTAAAATGCAGAATACCCATACAACTTGTAATCTATTAAATAGGTAGAAACTTTTTAAGTGCATCCACTATATAGCACAGTAAAGTAGGAATTATTAAGTAAACCGTCAGAATTAGGCAGAAAATGGTTTTCCCATTCTATGAATATTTCTGAGAGTTCCAAAATGTTTATTGTCCATAACTAGGCTGGGAAGTTGAAATCTCAATAATTTTTACAAACCAAAATGTTATTTCCTCCCCTTTCCCCCACTGTTTTGGTCAATCAAAAATGTTTCATTTGAATAATTATGAAATGTTTCGTTTGGATTTTGACCTTTTTTCTTACCTCTTTTTCAGTCTGATTAGCTTAAATGTCTAAACAAAATGTCATTTTAAACTGGAAGCCTGGAATTTTTTCGTTTCAAAGATGTCACACACAAAACTTTTTGACGGTTTTGAAATTTGTTTCCATAAATTTTTTTAGGCCGATTTCTCGAAACCAGTTCTGTTTCCAAAACACTTTCAGTTGGCATTTTTTCAACAACTATTTTTTGTTGAAAAACTCCTGACTAGCTCTTCTTAGTGTAGGAGAGAGTGTCCTCCACCAACTACAGCAAGAGACCATATCTTTGATTCTATTCCCACCTCTTTCATAGGCTTGGGCAAATTTCTTAACTTCTCTGTGCCTTACTTTATCCACCTGTAAAATTGGTATGATGATAATACCTTAGTCATTGAAATGAAAAAGGAAAAGACTTATCAGGTGGTCTAATCAATTTTCTAGCCAGGGCGGGCTTATTCTAGACTCTGCAGTCCCTTATGGCAGGCTGTGTCAGAGCTTTATTAATTCATGGTGTGAGAAACTTTTAAGATCCTTTAAAGAAAAGTTGCTTTTCTGAGTACAAAGTCATTTTATCAGCAATGGATGTTTGTGTCTAGAGATTATGGCTGCCTTTGTTGCCAAGACAGCTTAAATATGCTAAGGCACATTTCTCAAAGCTGTTGGAACTTTGTACTTACATAAGAACTCAGACATTCTTCAGTTATCTGCAGGGACTTCCTAGCTTTGGCCCCATGCGGATTTCAGCGTGAGGCCTTCTGAAATAGGGAAGTCACAGGCCTGTTGATGAAGAGCGCTGATGTTTTCCTACCTGTTGTAAAAAGCTTTAGGCCATGGGGTGGGACTGTTCCAATTGATGCAAGAAGTAGAGAGCTTCCTGTTAGGAAAGAAGCATTTTGGCTAAGAGACTAATAAACAAAGCTGAAGCTAATTGAGTTCTGGGAGTCCAGTGCCAGAGGAATTCCAAAGAGAGCAGGTTTCAAATCTCAGTTTTCTTGAGGTTAAGTTGCTTTCCTCTTTTTTAAAGAAATGTTGAAAAGCAAACGAGCCCGAGCAGCCATGCTACGCCAGTGGAGTTTTCTCCTTGTTCCTTCCCAGTGTTAAAATTACACACGTAGAGTAAATTTCCGGTCCTCCAAGACTCCCTCAGGAATTGGGCTGGTGGTGAGCGTGGCTAGGAGACTTACAGGCCCGAGACGTCTATCCTAATGTTCAGCTTGTTTGCAGGTAGGCGATAACTTTTACTACAGTACACTGTGGTACTATTGCCCAGAGGTACATTTGGGGCCTCAGCCAGCCGCAAAAGCAGCACTTGAGGGCTGCTGTTATCCAAGTTAGCCAGGCTAATCTATCCTCTTAGGCACACCAGCTCCAGTGTCAGGATCACAGCCTTTGCCTTGGTGGTTCTGGTGGAGGATCACAGCCCTCTGTGTTGCTATTTTCTATTCAGCACCGTAGTTTCGCAGACAAATTTCCTGCCTCTGCAATCTGAGCATCTACATTAGACTTGGCATGGGCAAAGATACCAATAAACAAAGAGAGGGAGAGGATATGGGAGCAGGGGCTACAACAGCTGAAGGTCAGGTGCTTAATATTCTGCATGCATCAGGCTAGACCCTCTCTGGAGTTTTCAAATGAATGAATGTAACGAATTGGGATTTGGGACCCAGAACGGTTATGGTGGGAGTGGAGACCAAGGGGCAGAGCAACGGCTCTTTATTTGCAGGTGGAGAGGTCCCCTGTTACGGAGACACTTCATTTGCTTTTACATTGGACATTAGAGTTTCCACTGAGACTGTGCACGTAGGAGTAAAGGGGGGCCGTTTCTGAGGAGAGAGAGTGGAGGTTGGTGTCCTCTTGAACAGAAACAGTGGATGGGAGGGTGAGCGTGATCTCACACAAGAACAGAGGCTGTGTGAGGGAACACCCACACCCTTGCACCATTAGCGTGAGCAAAGTCACAGCGAGAGGGCATGAATCTAGCACTGAGATCCTGGGAAAGACCCACACAAAACCAGAGATCATAGAAGATGAGGGTTGGAAGGGACGTTAGGAGGTATCTAGTCCAGCCCCCTGCTCAAAGCAGGACCAACCTCAACTAAATCATCCCAGCCAGGGCTTTGTCAAGCCACACCTTAAAAACCCCTAAGGATGGAGATTCCTAATATCCAACCTAGACCTTCCCCACAGCAACTTGAGACCATTGCTTCTAGTTCTGTCATCTACTGCCACTGAGAACAGCCTAGTTCCATCCTCCCTGGCACCTCCCTTAGGTAATTAAATGCTGCTATCAAATCCCCCCTTGTTCTTTTCTTCTGCAGACTAAACAAGCCTAGTTCCCTCAGCCTCTCTTGTAAGTCTTGTGCTCCAGCCCCCTAATCATTTTTGTTGCCCTCCGCTGGACTCTCCAATTTGTCCTCTTTCTTGAAGAGGGGCACTATATTTGCCTTTTCCCAACTATGCAGGACCTCCCCCAGTCACCATGGCTTTTCAGAGATAATGGCCAATGGCTCTGCAATCACATCAGCCAACTCCCTTGGTACCCTCAGATGCATTGCATCCGGCCCCATGGACTTGTGCAGGCCCAGCCTTTCTAAATAGCTCTGGGCCTGTTCTTTCAGCGCTGAGGGCTGCTCCCCTCCTCCCCAGTCTGTGCTGCCCAGTGCGGTAGTCTGGGAGCCGTGTCCGTGAAGACAGGGGCAAAAAAAGCATTGGGTACTACAGGAATACGCTGCCTGACCTGGCAATACCAGCATTCATTGGTGCTGACTGAAAAGCTTCGGAGTTTAGCACGGAGTTCTAGCATCACGGTGATATTGTGGAAACAAACCCTGCAGAAGAATACCGAATTCCTTAAGGATGAGCATATATTTACCGTATGCATGGGATTTGTTTTCAGTTTGTATCCCTGTAATGCTCCTGCTGTGGACGTTTGGGTCACTGTTTTAATACTAGACCTGCACTGCTAAAAATCCAATCACTCCTGGCTTCGTATTGTGTTTCTCCAAACAGAGGGTGGCTTTTTTAAGAGTAATTCAATTGTGTTTCATTTTAATTAGCTTGGAGCTGCGTCCAAACTGTCACAAAGTTCAGGGGGTGAATTCAATGGCAGTTCTTCGTGACTGAATCCAGCAAGATGTGGGATGGAAATTATATTTTGTTGGCTGGTGAGCTGTAGGAACTCCCTTTTGTTAGAATTGCTAGCATGCTGTATAAATTAGTCAGCAGAGTTGACAGCTAATCTAACGTTGCAGCTTTTTTCTTCGATTACTATGGAGATACCGTGCTCCTAATACCTGGCCATGAACCAACTGTGTCTGTGGCAAATGACTTTGACAAATAAGTTCATGTGAACAAAATTTATCCCGTGCACTCTTCAGAGTGAGAATGTATTCAGTATCCACAATCTGCAATCCAGGCTGTGTGATAGTTCAGCTGGGTCACATGCTATTATTTTTTCTCCCTGATTGGATGGTCCAATCTGTATACATGTCTATCATAAAGGACTTTCATTTAGTCACACGACCTATTTAATTTCTTGATTTTAAACAAATTGAATCTGTTTCCATTCATCTCAGTGAAGCTGCTTACATATGGATGTTCATGAAGAATGAGCAAAAAAGCCTGGCATGGATGTCACCATATCAAAATAATAATCAGAAGTCGCAAACCTGCTTGAGAATGCTTTCCCCCACTGTTCACTCACATTTTCATGGAGTGGGTAACTGGTTTGCATTTTTCTGTTGAAGGGCCAAAGAGGGTGGGTGTTGGCTTCAAAACTTCATCCCAAGTGTGGTTGGAATCTGATTTCCACTTTGCCTGGGTCGCCAGAAGTTTTAGAATAACATAACCCTTCTGCAGGTGGAGCCAGCGACAAGACGCGCCCCTAGATATGAAACCTGGCCCTTAACAATACAAAGCAGGACCAGCTTGAGCCATCACCCAGCAATCTCAGAAAACTAGCCTGCCCCCCCCCCAGGCGCCTCTAAAAGGCAGTGCTTCCCCACGCGCAAGCACTGAGACTGTGTATGACAAAAGAGAACTTGTATTAAAAGGGAAAGGGAATCCTGCATTAATGTGGGCAAACACCACAACCCTGATCTGAAAGCTTGTCCCTATAAACCAGTGTTCACCCCATAGTATGTTGGGCAGTGTCCTTTGTCTCAGTTTCCTGCCTCGCGGTGGGAAAGTCTGCCAAGAGAACGTCCCTTTAATACACATCATTCCCCTCTCCCTCCACTGCACCCCACGTGCAGTTGGCCATCCTGGATCAGCAAAGATGCGAGTTCAGCGGTGCGTTCAGGTGGGTTCACTCCCAGCCCCAAAAGGAGGGGTAGGGGCATACGTTTAGCAATGCCTCTGCTCCTGCCACCACCGGCTCGCTGCTGCTGTTCTCTGCCACTGCTTGCCCCGGCAGCTACCGTGCTTACCTCTGCCGCGGGGCACATACAGCTCTGCCGCTGTTACCACTGCTGCTGCTCGCTGCCACTTCTGCCGTGCAGCAGTCTGAGGGGCCGCCATTTCGCCCAGCTCTTAGTGATTTCACGCAGGACTGGGGTGCCTCTCAGCTGCTGCCTCTTTGTTCTTTCAGCAGGGTAACGCCGTCTGCACGCTGGGGCTCAGCCCCCAGACCAATCAGCTCTGTCTTTAAACAGTGGGATGGTCAAATAGGGGGTAGGACTCTTTAGACTGAGGCCACGCCATCACCTGGGAACACCTGTCTCCACCCCCTCTCATTTTCACTGTGCTTAGCAAGTGAGGTTCAGTTTGGGGTGACCCGCTCAATCAGGACAGGCCAAGTACAGTTTGGCTGCCCTTTCCTCATCCAATAAGAATAACAACATTTCATTCCCCTTCCCTTCGATGTTAAGGTGAATTCTAACCCAAACCCAGCCAGAATGGGTCACTTCGGCAAAGCAGCTGTGTTCGCCGAACACCGAGGCAGGGTGCGTGTGCTTACGCAAATCTGGTCCGCTCCTGAATTCCAGTGTGTCGCCGGGGATCAGCGGAGAGTCATTCAGACCGTGCAGAGAGGAACCTAGAAAAGGCTTCAGTTCTGCCGCTTCTCTGCTTTTAGTATTATCATGAGCACCGGTTGTGCTACTGACTCTTCAACCAGCCACCTGGATTACAGCCTCTTAATTCATTTGGTAGAATAGACCTCAAGGGGTGCGAGCCTGCAGGCACGGGATCAGTGTCTTACATCTCAATACACACAACAACACGCAGAGACAAACAGCAGGAGACCATTATCCCGGGTCCCAATCTAGTCCAGTGGCATCACTGCAGGTGTGTTTTGGATGATATTTCTGGTTTTCCTCTCCTGACCGTCGGGCTTACCCTACCTGTAATAGCTGAATTGCATTCAGCATTAGTAGCTACATGGATTGCATGACGCATTGAGTAGCCTCTTCTAAAATTGTCATTAAGTCACTGTTGATGCTGAGTCCATGAGAAACACCTACGCGTAACCTGCATCACTGATTTCCCCTTGTCTCCTGGTTACTGTGTATTTTAGAAAGCGGTCCTTCTAGTGAAGGATGCTGGTATGTTTCTGATGCAGCTGATGGTTAAAATACCTCGTAGAATATCCCCACAATAAAGCCCAGTCCTTCTGCCATCTATGTTAATGTCCTGCAGCGTTTTTGTTGTCATTCCTAGACTCTCTACAGTCCCTGTATCCTAGCTTACCTCTTAAACAAACAAAACCAGACCCAACAAACCACCAAAGAACACAAGCCTCCAGTATATTCCCCCCTCCTATACTGTGAGGATGGGTCTACAGGAGGAAAACGTGGAGTTTCGGAAAGAAATGAGTATTTGTGAGAAAATGCACAATGAACTTCTGTGACCCACTGCTCGCGTCTGAGTATCTTGTAACGGAGGGGAAAATGAGGTTGTGCCAACCAGTGAGGTTGGGATAAGTGGGTTTTCTTCCGACTTGAGCTGGGCTGAGGTGGGGGGAAGCCTATGTTCAGGGCTGAGATTCAGGGCTGAGGCATTGTATAGAAGTCAAAAGCTTGGGACTTAACACTAGTAATTTATTTTCCTGGGGGTGTTGGAAGTCTTTTTCCATTCTGTGAGCTGTGTGTAATGGTATTTCTGCCAATTATATATTAAGAGCCTAATTCTCCCCAACGGGAGAATTCAGGATTAAGGGCTGCAAAATTTACTCCTTAGTAAATGGATTACATAAAACCAACTTCTGCTCTGTCACAGTGG
Organism: Mesoclemmys tuberculata; assembly: GCA_007922155.1. Lineage (NCBI taxonomy): Eukaryota > Metazoa > Chordata > Testudines > Chelidae > Mesoclemmys > Mesoclemmys tuberculata. Next base: position 20,146,517 of record ML675644.1, on the reverse strand, counting down.
TGCGAAGAGCCTTTCCATTTACAACAGAGAGAGACTCCAGGTTTACAGCAACGTAACTGAGAGCAGAATATTTCCCGTGGTGTTGTGTTAGCATAGTAACTCGATTACATATTACTTAATTCCAAGAAATTAATTACTCGTTCCCTTGAGGAAAACCAATTCTGTCTAATTCAGCTACATAGGATTTAACGTAAATGATTAAACATTACTCACAGAAAGGAAACATTCTTTTACTTTTTAGTGGATAAGACACAGCATTGCAGTCTTAATTGATTTTAGCAGCAAACCATGATAAAAGCAAATAACATAAGCCCCAGCTTTAAGGGTCAGGTATAGTTTTAGCAATGCTGAAATCTTGTGAGTTTCCTGCTTTTGTGGACACGCATCTCAAGTAAATTGCTGTTGTCACAAATTTTTGTTTCTTTCAGATGGGATCTCGTCCCTTGTTCTAGCCTTGGTCTTAGGTATAAGTTTAGATCCAGAAATTTCTTATATTTATAAGTCAGAAAGGGCCAGTGTGACTCCCCCAACCAGAAGGGAGGGTGGAATAAACTTGTTTGATGGGCTAAACAAATTTTTCTGCTGCCTCCATGCTTTTTGGCTGCTTGTGGTGGACTTTTTAAGGCTCTGGTATTTCCTAACAGAAATATAGTGGATTCCGAGTTTGAACACTGGGAAGTTTGGGGTTTTTTTTAGCCTGTTAAAGGGCAAAAGATCAGCTGAATTTAGGGTTCAGACTCTGAACCCCTCCAAAGCTCAGGGGAAAGGCTGGCTGAAAACTTTTCATCAAACCTTTTTCCAACGGAAAATTGGGTTTCTGACCAAACCAAGTTGTTCGCAAAAACTTTTGGTTTTCTGCAGAAAATGTTGTTTTTTGACAAATTTTGTCAAGACCAAAAAAGTTTCAGTGTTTGGCTGAAAATGTTGGGTCTTGTTGCAAAAACAAGAAAACAACCCAAAAAATCTCCCCAAAAACACAAGTTAAATTTTCCACAGGAGGAAAAAAACCCTTTTTCCCATCAGCTCTATTCAGAGGCCGTTTAGAGCCAGAGTTTTGTTTCTGGCATGTCTCTGGAAAGGCCTTCAAAGGAGTGTCCAAGTGCACTAGGCTCATGATTAACTTGGGGGAGAGACTCCAAAAAGCACCTGTAATCTGCACAGAGACTCTCGTTCTTGTCATCTGGGAGCCTGCTGAGAGCCAAGAGTGGGCAAACCCCCCTTCCCGTGGGGCTGGTAAAAACAAAGGGCATGAAAGTAGTGATTGCAGGGGGACAGGAAGTCATCAACTCTACAGGGAAGGAGGGAAAAGGGAGCACTGACAGAAGGTCAGATGCTATGGTCAAGAGGCTGGCATAGGCACTGGATGCTAGTACCACAGAACTACTGTGCAGGTATTACTGTTTGTATTGCCGTAGTGCAGAGTAGCCCTAGTCAAGGACCAGGACCTCCTTGTGTTAGGTACTGTACAAACACAGAACGAAAAAGACAGTCCCTGCCCCAAGGTGCTTACAGTCTAAGTATAAGACAAGAGTCAACAGTTGAGCTCTGAATGAAATCAGCCTAATATATGAGTTAGGAAATGCATCAGCAGAATAAATCAGAAGCATAGTTTCTGTTTTCCAAAGCTGAAAACCTCTACCAGATGCAACAGTCCACTATGGAAAGGATGAAATGTACACAAGGCTCACAGGAAGTTAGGATAGTACATTTGTATTCTGACACCAGTACCGCTGGTTTTTGTTGGAGGCAAACCTTCCGCCATCGTTTTCTATCTCTTGTTTAAAAAACAAAATGTTGTACTATCACTGTAATGGCTTTTACAAAGCCAAATAAAATAAAACATGACAAACCTTTCCCTATTCTAGTTCCAAACATCTGACATTTTTTGCGTTGGGATCAATTGTTTCTTTCCACAATCAGTTGTTTCTATTGGAGATTTTTATACCCTACATATCTTCATTTCCCACAAGGAAATATTGCTCTCAGCTCACAAATTTTTGTCCAAAATGTAGAAAAGCTTTGAGACTCTTCAGCGTTGCCTCTGCTGTTTTCATTAAGAATCATAATCAACTGCTGCAATTTAAAAAGAAAAGTCAGCTCTTTGTGCTTAAATAAGAAATTTTTTGGCAGAGAGAGAGCCTCCTTTTGATGGTTGCACCCTCTTTTCCTTGCTCTAATACAAACATACCTAAAACTAACCACAGTCATTGGGGAGATGCAGTCCACTCAAATTTGGCTCCATTGTAGTGAAAATTTTTTGGAAATTACTCTCTGGCTTGGATTAAATAGAGCACAGAACAGAACAATGATCCAAATATAAAATGGGAAAATGGTTCTTAATTTGCACCACTCTTTTCTCCTACAGGATTAATCACATATGATAAATAGCAATGAAAACCTTCTTTTACAGGTGTTTTATCCCATGATAACCTGTGCTCTTCAATTTTCCAGAAGATTACAGTGAAATGTCCCCATAACAGCTCAGATTTTCTGAAGTGATTTTGCTTCCAAATCTCTGCTTTGCCATTATTTCCTTCCTTCATTTCCCTATAAATCATTTCAGTTGACAGCTGTTTACATTTTCAAAGTATTACATCAATATTATCACAGTGCAACTTTATTTTCCTTTGAACTGCTGGCATTTTGAGCTCATACAAAGATCAGCTATATTAAGTTGTCTGAGCATGATCTCTAATAACACAGCAAAAAAGAATCCTCAGAATGATATAGCCATATGACTCACTGTACAGTATGGGCTATGCAAACACTGGCGTTCTATCAAGTAAAAATCACATCCTGCAGTAATTGACGAATAATTCTGAATTGTGGAAAATTTTCAGATTTATCAAACTTCTTACAGCCAATTCACAAGCCGAAAAAGAGGCAACATTTATCTAAGTAAATTCTTCATCGCAAATTCTTCACCCAGCTCTACCCTAAAGAATTTGAGAAATAAAGATTCTCTTTGTCTTCAGAGTTGATTTTAAACTCAAAACCTATGAGGATGAACAGAATCCTCTCCCATCCTTTCCCCGTTGTTGGGGTAAACATGAGGTAATGCGATGTCCTTAGATGTTGAAACAGTCTCTATGATAAGAGATGATTACAGAATTGCTCACCTGCAGTAACTTTTGCTGACGGATTACAGAATGGCATGATCAGGCCTGATTGTATGGTACTTAAATTCCCATTCAAGTCAATGGGAGTTTAGTCCATATAAGAGCTGCAAAGTTGGGGGCAGTGGGAATTATGAAAAATGTCAATTTATTTTCATTTCAGAGCATTCATAATAGAATAATATTTATTTTATTTAAAAGAAATGTGAACTATCTTTTTACAATGTTCCCCCCCTTTTCTCCTTCTATTTCCCTCTTTGCTCTGGGGTCCAATACAATAAATAGTGTCTGGGGGCCAGGGGTTTCTTTACTTGTTCCTTTTTTCCACTCTGTAACTTTTCAAACTTTCTTCAGCTTGCGAAAAGTTCCAGCATGGTCGAGTGACAGAACTGCAGTGTTCCCTTTGTCACTGTGTCACTTTTCCAAAGAGGGAGACGTTTTAAAAAGTTACAGAACATACTGCTGACAGGGAGGGGCTGGTGCCCTTATGAGAAGACAGGGGGTGTAGCAACGAAGTTCTTACCAGATGGGACTCCAGAACGTCTGCATATCTAGACCCCAGTTAGTGCTACTTGTGAACCTGTGACTCGGTGTGAGCTAGGAATTGTCACACCAAGAACAGAAGGATCTGCAGCAACCTTTGAGCCATTTATATTGAGCCGAAGCGAAACACTTTCTTCAGTGCCTTTTCTTAGCTCTTCTGTACTGGGAATTCCCTGCAACTGCACCACTTTAAACAATAGGAGACGCTGGAAATTTCTGCTCCTGCCGATCACTTTCTAGATGCAATTATCTTAAAGCTTCGCTATTACCTGAGTTTTCCGTTAAGAGTGTTAACATCATTAATGAGTCTGATGTGAACTCTGGGACAGTGCTGTATTTTTCCTCTGTGCTGGAAGCAATGAATGTTGCACCCTTGGCACCAATGCATAGTTAAGCAAACTCTGGAAACTGCAATACGGTCCATTCTGTCAATAGGCATGTCATATGGGATGCCAGGTGCAGAATTACTGATGTAGTTGCCAAATTTTCAGGATTATGTCATGATTTACTGCATTTATTGAACTCCTAGGCATTGTCGACTTTGTTTGAGAGGTTCCAGAAATACAGAGGATGGTTGTTTAATAATCTTGGCACCTTCTATATGCTAATACACATGGAAAATATTATATTGATTATTCCTCTCTTTTTTCCACTGGAAACGATTCACTGTGAACAAGTGGCTAGAAAAGTCAATGCCTGCTGCAGCAGTTCATTATGAGAAACATTTCATTATGAGAAAACAAATAAAATCGTTAATGGATTCCTACGCAGATTGCTTAGCAAACAGCAAATAGGATTCCTATTTCTAAACAGAGTCGGGTAACATATTTGTAATGGAACCATAGAAATGGAGGGCTGGAAAAGACTTTGGGAGCTCATCAAGTGCAGGCTCTTGTACTGAGGCAGGGCCAAGTCATCTTTGAAAGTTTCCCTTTGAAAGCTTGCAAGACAGTGCTTCCACGTTGCATATTAGACAGTGTTGTTATGTGGGTTTTGCTGGCCAGAGCGCTCACATTAATAAGCTCGCTGTTTGACTCAATTAAACAAACAGCTAGCATTGGCAGTCTGCCGTCACAAGCTAATAGAACGTCCTGGCCTCAGTTTCTTTCTGTGCGTGTCACCTTGATCCCGCAGTGAGTACCGGCGAGTGATGGTGAAGCCGTTTTATAGCACAGCTAGCTTTTCCACAAGAAAATCAGAATTTGGCCGGAAAATTTTGACAATGTGGAAGAACCTGGTTGATAAGGAGGATTGGCTAGTGATTTGCGTAGGGTACTGAGAGGTGTTGGTTTTCTTCCCGGCTCAGCCCTGGACTAGTTTTGGGACCGGGGGCAAGTCATTGTGTCACAGAGGTCCAGCAGTGTGTTGCTGTCCCATCCCAGGAGCATCCTGAAGAAAGGCCTGAATATTAAAGAGCCAGAATTCCTTACCTACTCCCCACTTCATATAGCCTGTGTCAGCAAGAAATTATGACACCCTCTATCAGGGGCCCTGACTGGTGCTTAGGCCCCTCACTTCTACCAAGAGAAGAGTGGTGGGTGCACAATGTCCCTTCACTCCTGCATTTCTAGACCAAAGGTCCAGGTAGCCCATTTAGGGACAACAGGGAGATTCGTCTCCCCATTACATCCTGTACAGGTGTATGGCCCAGGCACAATATAACCATTATCTTCTATGGACTCTGTTTGCCCATCTGCATCATAAAATGTACCTAAGTGCCAGGATTAACTGATGTTTCAAAGTATTTTGAGATCATCAGATATACGTAACCAAGAAAGAACAAAATGTTGCTGTGATATTTTAATGTTTTCTAAGTAAAGATGATCTCGAATTGAAATCCTAGAGTCTAACACCCCCTGCCCACCCCACCCAGTTCAGATCTGGATGCAGTGACAAACTTTGTCTTTTACTGTCTATGGTTTTGATCATTCCTGGAAGATCCAACCCTACCCACCCATCCTGCTTTAGTTCACAGAACGAACTTATGCTTGTTTGCCTGCTGGCACTTGCTGCTTGATATTACTGGAAGGGATGGGTAAAGGATTGCTCTTCTTTATGGGTGTTCTTTTACTCTGCTGTATTTCTTCCTAGCTCTAGCCTCGTCATCATTAAGGTTTCATTTACCAGAATAATGTCCTAAGATATGTGTGTGTAATTATGTATATTTTAGCAACGCATGAATGAGGGGCTCTTTACTTAGACGTCTCCCAGATGGGACAGTCACGAGAGCTAGGCAGTGCTAGGATATTTTAGGATTACTTTCAGAAGACTTTAGTTAGACTTCATAGTTTCTCCGTTTGAACTAATAATATTTACCACTATCAGTGTCAGAAACTGTCTTGCCACCAGAAGCCGGAGCAGCATCTTACAATGAAAACCCTTCCCAATAACCTCTGAAATGTCAATCGCCTTCCACGGGCAGACTTGGCCCTCAGTTCATAACAACATTCATTGCAAACACACTTTGTGTAAGCCCTAAAAGCAGACCGCATCTGCTAGAGTTGAGGCAGGTCACATTTCTGAACAAAGCACTCAAAGAAACGTCCCCATACTCGTCATGTTTGGCTCTCATGTAGCATGCAGGCTCTCCCCATCCAAGACACTGGCAGTGTGGAGCTGGCCCTCCACCTTTTCTGGAGAATTGAGATGACGACAGCAATTGCTTCTCAACTCAAAGGCATCGTTTACAGCAAGTACGTTCCAGCCCCATTTATCCAGTAGTCTGAAGCACGTTCCAGAGCTCTCAAACAGCTGTTTAGTTTTGAAAAGACCTAATCCCCCGTGGGAGCTGAAGAAATGCTGGCTGGCCATGTTGCCGAATGGCTGGCTAGCTTTGTACCCTGGAGGGGATCAGAACTGAGCTCCATGTAGCTGGCAGTTAAAACCGGTTCAGTGAAAGGGTGGGTGCGGGGAAAGTCCTAGGAGGAGGATATGGTTCATTGAGATTAGTGCCCACTAATTCTGCCACCCTTGCAGTCAGGAATACACTACTCTGCAAGGAATCTTGTTGATTTCAGCGAGGCTATTCCTGGAGTCCGCCTGGCCCATTCTCATCAGATTGCATTTACGTTTGGTGAACGTTTGCGGCGCCACTCCGAGGTCTAAGGTGATGCACGCTGTGACGGGGTCAGGCCGGACGGCTATGAAAAAGTACTAGAAGGCATGTATATTAGCCCCAGGCTCAAAAAAGCCCTATTCCCTGGGTAATTCAGCTGGGGCTGATTAGGCAATTAGGCCACCTGGGGATGCTTAACAAATTAGACCACCTGGGGCAGTTTAGGCAATTAGGACACCTGGGGCCAATTAAGGAGCCCCGCCCCAAACACTTAAAAGCCTGCAGGGGCAGGCAGGCAGTGTGGGTTGTGGAGTTTGGAGAGAGGAGGTGTGGAGGACGGAGGTTGGAGTTAGTTATAGTTTGGAGTCACAGTTACAGTTTATAGCCTTGGAGGTTTGCAGCTCGAAAGCCTGCAGTTGGAGTTAGCGGCTCGGAGCTGGCAGGCTGCCGCCTGCAGCCTACAGAGGCTTATAGCTTTCACTGTTACTACCGTAACGCCGGAGGGCGGGACACCTGGCTGGGGAAGCAGGAAGCGGACCCCAGACTACCCCAAAGGGAAGGTAGCAATACTCAGGGACAGAGTGGGCCCCGGCCCCTCCCTCAACCCTTCCCTCGCTGCACCACCGGCCAGGCCAGGAAAGCGCAAGACCCACGAGGGCGAAATATCTCACCCATCCCCCCCCCCGTTACACTGGTGTCAGAAGTGGGCTTGGTGCGCAGTAGTTAAAAGGGGAAAGGCAAGACAAGAAAGGGGGGGGGCCCTTCCTTTTTCTCCGCCAAAATGGAGGACGTAGTAAAGGCTCTCGTACAGGCCACGGCGGCCCAGCAGGAGGCCGCCAAGGTCCAGATGGCGACCCAGCAGGAGGCCATGAGACTCCAGCAAGAGACTACTCAGTTGTTGGTTAACCAGGCCAACCAGGACCGTGCCCTCCTACGGGAGGTGATAGCCCAGCTGAGGACCCTGTCGACCCGAACCCCGGGGACCCGAACCCTATGGGCCACCAATTTTCTCCAAAAAATGACGGCAGAAGACGATGTGGAGGCATACCTCCTGGCCTTCGAGCGGATAGCCACCCGGAAGGCCTGGCCACAAGCTCAGTGGGCCGGGATCCTTGCCCCCTTCCTGTGTGGAGAAGCCCAGAAGGCCTACTATGACCTGCCTGCCGTGGCGGCAGCGGACTACGCCCAGTTGAAGGCAGAAATCCTGGCCCGGTCGGGGGTGACAATGGCCGTACGGGCTCAGAGGTACCATGATTGGAGATACCAGGAGGACAACCCCCCCCGGTCACAGTTGTTTGACCTTGTCCACCTCACACAGAAGTGGCTGCAACCCGAGGCCCGCCAACCCGAGGAGATCCTGGAGGTCCTCGTCATCGACTGGTACATGCGGGGACTACCGGCTGACCTTCGGGCCTGGGTAGGGCAGAATGACCCCTCCTCCTATGATGATGTGGTGGCGCTAGTAGAGAGGCGAATGATGGTCTGGGGTCTCTCCCAGCCGACTAGAAGGGACCTAACCCAGGGCAGGCGACCGACCCCGACCCTATGGGTCCGGACGCCCGAACCCCCAGGGAAGGCCAGGTGGAAGTCCAAAGAGCCCGAGGGCCCCCTGGAGGGCACCCGAGAACGGGGTGACGCTGGCCAGGAGGGCGGAGCCAAGCCACCTAGCCCTGGAGCCAAAGGGGCGACCAGGACCCCCTACCGGTGCTACGCTTGTGGAGAATGGGGCCACATAGCCGCCCAGTGTCCCGGTGCCGAGGAGCCGATACAGTGCAACATGGGAGCCTGGGCTGACTCCTGTGGCCTAATCCATCTGGTGGGGAGGGCCCTAACCCCCCATAGATACACCAGACCGGTAAAACTGAACGGGGTGAAGACCCTGGCACTGGTGGACTCGGGGAGCGCCATTACCCTTATCTCAGGAAAGTTTGTGGATCGCAGCCAGCTGGCGCGAGCTAAGCGCACAGGGGTGACGTGTGTCCATGGGGCCGTAAGCTACTACCCCACCATCCCTGTGGACCTTGAAGTACAGGGGGGTGTCACCCGGGTGACGGCAGGGGTAGTCCCCCGGCTCCCATACCCCGTGCTCATCGGGAGGGATTTTCCGGAGTTTGGGGCCCTCCTGCCTCCAAAGGCGGCCGAAGGAGGAGAGGGGCCTGAAGCCGCTGGGGTAGCCCTTTTTCCCGCCCCCCCGCCCCCCAGTGTTCTCTGAGATAGACCCAGACCTATTTCCGGCCCCCAGGAAGGGCCGAAAGACCAGGGCCGAACAGAGGGCCGCTAAGGCCTTGGGGACCAGAATCCTAGCCCAGGGGTCGAAGCCGGCGTTGGTAGGGAGACCGACCCGGGCAGCAGCTGGAGGGACGGCCCAAAGAGAGGGGACCCTAGCTGATCCTGAGTCAAGCCACAACGAACTGGAAGCCAATGCGGGGGGTGACCACCCCGAGATGGAGCCTTTAGGAGAGGGACGAGCAAGCTTCTCCCAGGACCAGGCCAACGACCCGAGGTATGTCACGGCCAGAAAAGAAGTAGTGGTGGTCAATGGAGTCCTGGTGGAGGGAAGGACCCCAGGCCCAGGACCCTACTTCATGATAAAGGGGGACCTGTTGTACCGGGCCACAGAGACGAATGGGGAGAAGGTGCTACAGCTGCTGGTGCCCCGGAAGCACCAGAATGCCGTGCTCAACTTGTCTCACAGCCACCTCTTTGAGGGGCACTTAGGCGTAGAGAAAACCCTGGCTCGAATTCTACGGAGGTTCTTTTGGCCAGGCGTGTACGAGGATGTGCGGCGCTATTGCACCACCTGCCCTGAGTGTCAGCTGCATAGCCCCCCACCACATTTGCGGGCCCCCCTAGTGCCACCACCCATCATAGAGATCCCATTTGAGAGAATTGAGATGGACCTAGTGGGGCCCCTGGAGAAAACAGCCAGGGGACACCAGCACATCCTCGTCGTCCTTGATTATGCCACCCGGTACCCCGAGGCCATACCCTTGCGGAGTGCCACGTCTAAGGTGATCGTCACAGAACTAGTGAAGATTTTTGCCCGAGTGGGGTTACCAAAAGAAATACTGACAGATCAGGGGACCCCGTTTATGTCAAGACTAATGAAGGACTTATGAACCCTACTGCAGGTACGAGCCTTACGGACCTCCGTCTACCACCCCCAGACAGATGGCCTCGTGGAGAGGTTCAACCGGACCCTCAAGGCCATGATACGAAAGGTGGTAAGCCAGGATGGGAAAGACTGGGACGCCCTGCTACCATACCTTATGTTCGCTATCCGGGAAGTTCCCCAGGCCTCCACAGGGTTCTCCCCCTTTGAGCTGTTATATGGGCGCCACCCATGGGGCATTCTGGACATAGCCAAGGAGACATGGGAGGAGGAGCCTGCCCCGGGGTGGAACGTCATTGACCATGTGCTACAGATGAGGGACCGGATAGCCCGGGTCACCCCCATTGTACGGGAACACTTAGAGAAGGCCCAGGGGGCCCAGCAAGCCCATTATAATCGCCAAGCCACGATTCGGCGATTCCAGCCCGGAGACCGGGTGATGGTTCTGGTACCTACCGTGGAGAGCAAGCTGCTGGCCCAGTGACAGGGGCCCTACGAAGTGATCGGGCCCGTGGGGGAGACCAATTATAAAGTCCGACAACCAGAACGCCGGAAACAAGAGCAGGTCTACCATATCAACCTACTAAAGCCATGGAGGGCTCGAGAGGTATGCATGGTGACCCAGGGGGAGGAGGTACAATGGGAACAAGTAAGAATATCCCCCGACCTGACACCAAACCAAAAGGCTGAGGCATTGGAGATGGTGGGCCGCTATCAGGATGTCTTCACGACAAGCCCCGGCCGGATGACAGAGGTGGCCCACGACATCATCACCAACCCTGGAGCCAGGGTTACGATGAGAGCCTACCGGGTGCCCGAGGCCAAGAGGCAGGAGATCAGAACAGAGGTGAAAAATATGTTGGAAATGGAGGTCATAGAGGAATCCCACAGCCAGTGGTGCAGCCCAATAGTATTGGTGCCGAAGCCTGATGGAACTACGAGGTTCTGTAACGACTTTTGCCGGTTGAACGAGGTATCCAAGTTCGACGCCTACCCCATGCCCCGTATAGACGAGCTGGTGGACCGGGTAGGCAGGGCCCGCTTCCTGACGACCCTCGACCTAACCAAGGGGTACTGGCAAATTCCCCTAGCTAAAGGGGCAAAGGAGAAGACGGCGTTCTCAACCCCAGACGGTCTTTTTCAATATACGGTCCTTCCTTTCGGCCTCTATGGGGCCCCGGCCACCTTCCAGCAGTTGATGGACAAACTGTTGCGCCCCCATACTGACTGTGCTGCGGCATACCTAGACGATATAGTCATTTATACCCCAGACTGGGAGACCCACCTAGGAAAGGTGGAGAAGGTGCTGGATACTCTGAGGCAGGCGGGCCTCACCGCGAACCCAGCCAAATGTGCTATTGGTCTGGCGGAGGCCAGGTACCTTGGGTACACCGTGGGGAGGGGGACGGTAAAACCCCAACTGAACAAGCTGGAGGCCATCCAGGAGTGGCCCCGGCCCAACCGGAAAAAGCAGGTTCGGGCGTTTTTGGGGGTAGTGGGGTATTCATCCCCCATTTTGCTACCAGAGCCAGCCCCCTGACTGACCGGATAAGGGCACAGGGCCCGGATATGGTGCGGTGGACCTCAGCAGCCGAAGAAGCCTTCGCAGATCTACATACAGCTCTCTGCAGCAACCCCATACTCCTCGCCCCTGATTTTACTAAAGACTTTATTTTACAGACCGACGCCTCCGAAGTAGGGCTCGGGGCGGTCCTGTCACAGTTGGTGGGGGACGAGGAGCATCCCGTGACGTACCTCAGCCGGAAGCTCCTCCCGAGGGAACAAAGATATGCGGTCGTGGAGAGGGAGTGCCTGGCAGTCAAGTGGACAATGGAGGCCCTCCGGTACTACCTGCTGGGACGTCACTTCACCCTGGTGACTGACCATGCCCCGCTACAGTGGATGCAGCGGAACAAAGAGAAGAACGCACTGGTGACCCGGTGGTTCCTGTCCCTACAGCCGTTCCAGTTTACCATCCAGCACAGGACGGGCTGCCACCACAGGAATGCTGATGGGTTGTCCCGGGTTCACTGCCTGGCATCCCAAGTTGCCCAACCTGGTGGGATTGAGCAGGCGGGGAGGATGTGTGATGGGGTCAGGCCGGACGGCTATGAAAAAGTACTAGAAGGCATGTATATTAGCCCCAGGCTCAAAAAAGTCCTATTCCCTGGGTAATTCAGCTGGGGCTGATTAGGCAATTAGGCCACCTGGTGATGCTTAACTAATTAGACCACCTGGGGCAGTTTAGGCAATTAGGACACCTGGGCCCAATTAAGGAGCCCCGCCCCAAACACTTAAAAGCCTGCAGGGGCAGGCAGGCAGTGTGGATTGTGGAGTTTGGAGAGAGGAGGTGTGGAGGACGGAGGTTGGAGTTTAGTTATAGTTTGGAGTCACAGTTACAGTTTATAGCCTTGGAGGTTTTCAGCTCGAAAGCCTGCAGTTGGAGTTAGCAGCTCGGAGCTGGCAGGCTGCCGCCTGCAGCCTACAGAGGCTTATAGCTTTCACTGTTACTACTGTAACGCCGGAAGGCGGGACACCTGGCTGGGGAAGCAGGAAGCGGACCCCAGACTACCCCAAAGGGAAGGTAGCAATACTCAGGGGCAGAGTGGGCCCCGGCCCCTCCCTCAACCCTTCCCCTGCTGCACCACCGGCCAGGCCGGGAAAGCGCAAGACCCACGAGGGCGAAATATCTCACCCACCCCACCCCCCACCCTGTTACAACGCAAAAACGCTGAGGTGTGTGGAACAGCTTCCATGTGAGGAGAGAGAAATCAGACTGGGACTTTGCAGCTTGGAAAAGACATGACGAAGGGGGGATATGACAGAGGTCTATAAAGTCATGGCTGATGTGGAGAAGCTAAATAAGATAGTAGTGTTCTCAAAACACAAGAACTAGGGGGGTCACCCAATGACGTTAATAGGCAGCAGGTTTAAAACAAACAAAAGGAAGTATTTCTTCATCCAACGCACAGTCAACCTGTGGAACTCCTTGCCAGAGGATGTTGTGAAGGCCAAGACTATAATTGGATTAAAAAAAGACCTAGATAAGTCCCTGAAGCTTGGGCAGTGCTAGGATGGGCAGGGATGTAACACTATGCTCTGAACTGTCCCTAGTCTCTGTTTGCCAGAAGCTGGGAGTGGGCGACGGGATGGATCACTTGATGATTGTCTGTTCTATTCATTCCCTCTGAAGCACCTGGCACTGGCCAGAAGACAGGCCACTGGGCTAGATGGACCATTGGTCCAACCGTTCGTATGTTCACACACAGCATTTCTCAAATGTGGCCGCCAGGGGAATTTTGCGGCAAAGCATGGGTGGAGACTGGGGGGTGCAAAGAAGTGACCTCTCCATGCACTGCCCAAGGGTTGCTCCTGAATAGCTGTTGCCAAGGTCAGCGAGATACACTGCCTTAGTGTTTGTGCTGGCGCCGCTGGCAGGGGTCGGTGCCCTGTACCACGTAGCCTGCTCGGGGGCTGCGGGTGAGTGGTGCCAGAGGCGGCTCTTGTCAATGGTGGTGGTGGCGGCATTCGGTTGCTGGGGTATTCCCCTGGGCAGCTCCCTGACTCCTCCCTGGCCGGGCCATGGGGAGCCTGGGACTTTACAGGCGGCTAGTGAGTTCCCGACCCATCTTCCACAGAGTAGGCTTTCGCTGAAGGGCTGCGGGAGGCAGACGGGTTTGTGAGAGCAGCCACCAGCAAGAGTTGGTGGCTGCACTCTGAGGCCACCAAAACATTTGTTTGAGAACCCCTGTGGCACTGAAACTGAAGCATGACTGTTGCCTTTTGGACGCCTGGGGCTGAGCAGCTTGTAAACAGGTCGATATCCATATGCTGATGAGCCCAATTGCTCTGAAGCTACTACTTTAAATGGAAGTTCCTCTCAATGAATTGTACTATTCTAGTCACTGATACACAGTCAAAGAGTGTAGTTGAGGGTGGTTTTTTTAAATCCTTTGTGTTTATCCAAACGTCTTGGGAAATGGCAGAATACAAAGCAGAGAGACAAGGTGGGCGAAGTGATCTCTTTTATTGGACCAGCTTCTGCTGATGAGAGAGAGACGAACTTTCAAGCTTACACAACGTTCTTCTTCAGGCCCTGTGTGGCTCAAAAGATTGTCTCTCTCACCAGCAGGAGGTGATCCAATAAAAGGTATTACCTCACCCACCTGGTCCCTTAATATTCTGAGACTGACATGGCTACAGCAATGCTGCAGGACGTAGAGCAGTGAGATAAGGTTTGCGGGTTTTCCTTACCTGGCTACATCCATAGGTTTGCAGGTTGGCCATGATGCAGTTCCCAGTGGGCTTTTTGTTGATGCTGAATGGTAACCCGTCTTCCTTCTCTGAGTATTTTGTTCAGTAAAGTATGGGACTCAATGCTGCAAAGACTTATGCACATACTTGACTTTGCTTGCGGTGTGTAATCTTGCCATATTCACAGTGTGTAAAGTTAAGCATGTGTATATCTTTGCAAAACTGGGGATTTACTATGGAGCATTTTACTACCCTAAGTCAAACAGACATGCCTCGAAACCACAAAGTCTGCTGTTCTTAGACCCTTACTGGGCTCATGGGCTGTAATGTTACATGTTTTTGTTTAAATTGAATAGTTCTTATCCTCCATTGTTTTTTTGTATTTCAGTTATTCTGTGATTAAATTTCCTATGCTTGGGTATAATTATGTATTTTAAAACTCTCCTCTCTTTACTACTTCCCAAAAATAATAATTAAAACAGCATATACCACAGACAGAAAAACATTGTTCTCCATCAGCTGTTGATCTCCCTTGAAATTCTGGTTTTTGATCTAGAAATGACACTGGGAGTGACAGGTGGGAAACTCAGGAAGAAAACTGAAAATATTTAATTTTATCAAAAAGCATTTAGCTCCTAGAAAGAACCATACGCAAACAAATTGGAAGAGCATGCATACATTTGAAATGTTTTGGATTCTTCTGTTGTTTTGATCTCTGTTCAAGACATTCATTCTCTCCAATCTGGAATCCCAAAACATACATTTTCTGTGGAAAAAGTGGAAAGAAGTCAGCTCTCCCGAATGTTCTGCTTCATCCAAGAGCGTCTGGAGCAGAGCTTAACTTCTTTCTTCAGTCCTGAGCCTGGTTTGACAAATATCCAATAGACAGAGATGAGATTCTGACATTTGGACTAATTTCAAAAGGTGATTATTAGTAAATTGGGGGGAGAGGGAGGGGATGAAAGAAGGGAATTATTTAGGCAGTCCTATCCATCCTCTGCTTCTCAGGGCTAACTTGATATGGGTGGAACGTCCCTTTCAGAATCTCATTTTTCAGCAGCAAGTCCCTTTTTGCTGGCTGCCCTTGTGCTTTAACAGAGATCCAACAATGTAAATGGTAATGCTGGTAGCTAGAGTCTGCAGGGCTTCCTTTGGCAGACAAAGTGTTGGGTTCCAAAGAGATTTGAAGAGAAGGCCTCTGGGATCAAATCTATCTTAAAAATATATCCTTTGGTTTTATGTATGTGGGTTTTTTTGTTTGCTCATTTATACGGAAAGGGGGAAAGAGTGCTGCAGCCACAACCGCCGGCATGATCTTATCGCTCTGGTGCTGGATTCACTTCTAATCTGAATGCAAGGCCAGATCCAAAGCTGTTATAAGTCAGAGCTACACTGATTTACACTGGCTAGGGTCTGGCACTCAAAAACTGGTTCTTACTATGAAAGCCCCTTATTGAGTTGGGACTTGGCTCCTTGTGACTGTTACCTAGAGTGGTTCTCAACCAGAGGCCTGGGAAATCTTGGGGAGTACTTCTAGGGGGTACTCAGCTCATCTAGATCAATGTTTCTCAAGCTGGGAGTTGCAACTCCCAGGGGGGTCATAGGATGGGTTGGGGGGGTCACAAGTATGGGGGTGGCAAGCAGGGCAATTGCCCGTGGCCTCATGCCCCAGGGGGCCCCATGAAGCCAAGTTACATGCTTCAGCCCCGAGCGGCAGGAATCGGGCTTCAGACAAGGCTCGTAATTGAAAGACGGGCTCAAGTACCACAGTGAATTGGAAGTACAATATTTATATTCCAGGTGATTTGTTTTGTAATTCTGTGGTAAAAATGAGAACACCGGCTGTTTTTCATTCATAGTGTGCTGGGACACTTGCGTATTTTTGTCTGATTTTGTCAGCAGGTGGCTTTTAAGTGAGGTGAAACTTGGGGTATGCAAGACAAATCAGACTCCTGAAAGGGGTGGAGGAGTCTGGAAAGGTTGAGAACCACTTCTTTACAAGGACAATGTCACTAAAGAGAGCCACGATAACACTCTCGGGTGTGGGACCTCACTGTGGAACTCCATGTCAAGGGAGCTTAGATTGAGCCCGCGTTTAGCTGTGTTCAGATTCAATAGTGAGGCCGACTGTCTCCATAAAGCCTCCTCCAGTCATCACGACTCCTTCCACTCCAAAACGACCGGCTCCCCATGACATTGCGGGAGATGGTGAAAACAGCCTTTGGATTTAACTGTGCTTCATACCTGATTCTGTTGGCTGCTGGATGCCGCACGTCCAAACTGCCGTCGATAAATGAGATGAGCACAGCAGTTACTGGGCTGACGGTGACCTACCGAAGCAGCACTTTGTGCACAGCTGAGGGGACAGTCAAGTCATGAGGGATTCATCTTCGAGGGGAGGGGGAATATAATTGTCCCTGGATAATTGGGAAGCCTTTCTCTCTCCCTGGGCTCCTGTTAGCTTCCTGGCCATGCTTTTCTAGGTGCTTGGCTGGGAGGTGAGCACCTAGTTCATGCTGTAGCAGAAGTGCTGCATAACCATGAGACGACTTAGCCTGATCACTCCCCAGGCAGCCATTTTCAGCAGAGACCTGTCCAGGTACATCCAGGTGAAGTCCCTCAGGACGAATTCCTTGCTAAGGCCTGGCACCTAAGCAGGCCGCTCTTCCCTCCTCGGAAGCATACATAGAAAAGATCTTCACATAAGGTAAATGCAATGGCTCCAACTGCACCCTGGTGTAGCTCTCCAGTGGCCAGCCCTGATCTCAGCTTCAACGATATTATGTTGTTGTCAGAAATGATTGTTCTGTATAGGAACAACTACCCTTTCGTTTTCATGGAAAGCATAAGTGCCCTCCCATTGACACTGTCTCGATGCTGCCCAAACTGGGGCATCTGCGCTGGGAGGACAGGCAGTCAGGGTGGACTCTCTGCAAACCCGTGTCCTCGCTTCAATCCTTTCATGCTGTACCTCCTACAAGCTTAACTTGTCCCTCCCACTCCTTCCCAATGAACAGCTTCTGGCAGGGAGCTGGGAAAGGCAGGGGATAAGTGCGAGCTTTTTTCAGAGTAAGGCTACCACTCTGGCTCAGTGCCTCAAGCGGATGGTAGGGGTAGGGTACCAGGAGCCTTTAGCACTCACATGGACTTCTACAGAGGGCTCTTTCTCGCCTGGGCTCTCAGCCTCTTACCAGGTAAGCTCCCTCTCCTCTCTACCATCTGCTGAACTCTGGAAAGCTTCTCTGAGGGCTGAAGGCACCGAAGGCAGCAGGCAGCTTTAAAAAGGGGGGGGATTAGCTTTTGCTTATGTTGGCAAGCAAAGGAAAAATAGTCTGAGAAAGCCACAGTTTAATAAGGCCATTGGTCAATTAGTAAAAAGTTCTACAGTCAATGAAGAGGGGTAAAGCTGGGGATTTTTCTCAGAAAAGTTTAAAGGGATAAAATCTTTTGCTCGGTTCCTGAGGGATGACTGGAAATGAAGGAGAGAGAACTCTGTCTTCTGTAAAGCATTCACAGCTCATCTGGCTTACAGTTGTGTGTGGGATTAGTTTGGATCTTTTTTTTTTAAAGGAGAAAATGGAAAAAATATGTTAAGATGACAGTGAAATACCTTAGACAGTGGTATATTTGGGGTGGCAGTGGCAGCTTGTTCTTCATCAGCACAAAAGGGGTCTGAGCACGGAGAAGGTGTCGGGGGCTAATTAACGTCAGGATGTAGAGATTGTAGGTGCTCAGCTCATTTTAAGATGTGAGTTTGCAGCCTTCTCTCACATATGGTTCAGTGCATGGCTGCATTAGCCGTGTTGGGTTACAAGAGGGGGGAAGTTCTGCTTATTGTTGGCCACTTGCCTGTGAGTTTAAGTTCAGTTGTTACGGAAAGCGAGTGCCCGCAGTAGTCATTTTTGCTGAAATGATACTTTCCAGCTTTCCATGCACAGCCCTACCTCAGAAGCAAAGGGGACTGTGTCTCTGCTTTGAGCTTTAGAACAAAAGGAAATTGTTTGACCAGCTAATAAAAAGTTGCTGTTGTTGCTAACTAAATTCCACAGACCAATATGATGCTAAGAACCAGATTGGGATCTCTTGTGCCACTGTAAACACTTGTAAACATCCTGAGGGAAAGTGTATCTGTTTTTTCTAATTGCACGATTACTTGGATAATCTAAGAAAAGCCACTATGAAGCTGCCTTTCTTCGCCTAATAGAGACCATGTGTATATGGGCACATGGACAAAATGCTCTTCACCGAGCTCTAAGTGAGATCTGAGAGGTTTTCACTTCGGACAGCATTCTGTGGTTACTTGGTGCATTTTGGAGAGAATATTTCTTACTGGTTTTTTTTTTCAGACTACAGCAGACTAGCCTTTGAAAATAGGTGGATCAGGTTGCTCTGACATTTGGACAGTAGGTACTATACTTAAAACTATGCTTATGTGTGCTTTAAAGTCTGCAGCTAAAACTCTTTAAAGACATCAAGTTGTAGACTGGGTTTTATTCTAGGTCTGGCATTCCTGCATGTCTTGTCTTGCAGTCACCTGGAGGACAGGGAACTAATGATATTTTGTAATGGCATTTCGATATTTTGTATGAAAGCACATTTGTTTTTGTATGTTTGAGGCACAAAGACATGACCAACCTTAAATCAGAGCTGTGAAGTAGTGTCCAATAGGCAGCTGCAGGAAAGAACCAAATCTAAGTATGCATATGTGGAAATAACCCTTTTATCTTCCCAGGAAGCCATCACACGTTCACAACGGCATATTTGTGTCATGATTTATGTCCTAGCATGTAAATTGCTGTCATGTGGTGCCTTCGTAGAGCAGAAAGAAAGCTGGGACTGAAAAAAAAAAAAAAAGCTGTCTTTCACCTATTAAATTAACTTTTCAGAGGTAACTGGTTTGTGTAAACTCAAGATATTTATACTCCAGTTATAAAGACATTATAAAATGCAATGGCAGCCAGTTCATTCCTGGAGTATTGCCACTGACTTCAGTGAAGCTACCCCTGGGATGGATTTGGCCTAGTGTGTCTCTGTTTAACGGACCTTATAACAACTTGAAAATAGAAGAACGTATTGTCCATATCAGTGTGTGTTCCTTTAAGTCAGTTCAGAGTTTTTCAGTGGAGGCATGATTGTCATGTTATAAAGGAGTTGCTATGGTGATTAGCTAATGTCAACAAATAGCATTGATCCAACTATTACATACATGACCAGAAGAGGCAAGCAACTGTCTCTTTTCAGCTCACAGCCACTGTTCCTGAAAATGTACCTTCCAGGGAACTCCATACAGCATAATATCTTGGGCATAGCCAGAGTTTTTGGTGAACAGTGATGATCCATATCTAGATCTATGGAGAGCTAGTCTGAGACCATACAAACAGTGACACCCCCGTCTCAGATGCTTAGAAGCAACAAATAGGGCTGGATCCTGTTTCTAATAAATTCAGTGGGACAGGGATTGGGCCCGTATCGCTTACTAACATTATGGGTTAATTGCTGCAGATGGGCTTAATAGTCATGGCTTCTTAAATAAGAGGACCTATCAATATCAGTTGGCTCTGGGGGTGCAAAGTCAATAGATCAGATTGTTGTGCGCTGAGGATGCCACTTGCTGTGACGGGGAGAAGTTGTGTGAATTGGCAGGACTTCCAATTCCAGAAATCAAAGACCTGCTTGAAGAAAACGGAGAAGGCTTTCCCTTATTAAAGAATTTAGGAAATACCAAAAGAGTTGCCACAGTTCCGTCTAGCATGAGTGCAGCTGGTTGGTTTTATCTTTATGAAACGTTTGGATGCAGTGAGTCACTGGAACTTTAATAAGGGGGAGAGCAGTCAATAGACCTCCATCCTCATCTGCAAAATCCCTGTTATTCCAGTCCAGGGAGTCTCTAGCAAATATGCCCTGCCCGCCGCCGCAAATGAAGCACTGATTTTGTAATGCAGACAGATGTCCATGTGATAATAGGATGAAGCCCCCAAACTCATTTTGCCTTATGTCCTAAGCTGAGTTTGAATTTAGGACAGTAGAAGCAATAGACTGGTGTATCTGGCATGTCCTACCACATTGCATCACCCAGCCTCCAAGCTGATTTATGTCACTATGGAAGAATTAGTCAAACTTTCTTTTTTGCTTTCCACGTCTCCCTCTACACCAGCTTTCTATTAATCTGCACGGCTAGAATGTCTACCTCTAGCTGGGCCGCATTTTGGTCAGGAAGGCCCTGACCACACTGGGATAGGAACCGGGCTTTCTCTATCATCTTAAAACATCGTTGCCTTAGCGAGGTTCCATGTGCACAGGGATTATTATTAATCTGAGAAATGTGCTGGGGCTTTTACAAAAGTTTGCTCGTCTCCATTAGATAACCTAATTGAGTTTGAATAAGATTGTGAGTTCTGTTAGCTGATACAAAGCTGGCCAGATGTTTGTAGTTGAGACAGATCATATGCACTATCATTTCATGGTGTTTTCAGCAGATTTTAACCTGCCCTGGGGGCTAACACAATTTTCTTTGGTCTGTCGTGCCCACGAGGTCATGGTCAGAATCATGTCATTTAACTCGCATGTTCCCAGTTGTGATCAAACACTCCAAGATTATTGATGTTGATAAGACTTTGGGAGTTAGTCTATTATTTGGCTTATGTGGTCGCTGGAAAATTATCTTAGAACCCTGATAGGCATGGATATGTAGTTGAGATGGTCTTGGATCCCACATGCAATATTTAGATTATCAGTTCCAGAGGAGTAGCCATGTTAGTCTGTACACAGCAAAAACAACGAGAGTTCTGTAGCACTTCATCAGATGAAGTAGGTTACAGCACACGAAAGCCTATGCCTGCAGAAATTAAATTTGTTAGTCTTTAAAGTGCTACAGAATTCTCATCGTTTTTTAAGATTATCAATAAGGTTGTAAGAATGGGATACCTTGCATGTTCTTCCTCTGTCTCTGCTAGTTCAGCGGCAGTTAACTGGAGAGAGAGAACCATTATTTTTTAATGAATATGTAGTCCCTGAGTTATAAAGATTGATATATTTAAATAAAACAACTTCTCCTCTGCTGCTTTTTGAAGACCAATAAGCTGTAACTGGAAGGTGCTTTCACAGTTAATGACCTGTGCCTGGTTCCTAATGATTTTGTGGCTTACCACGAACATTACAGAACATGAATTTGTAATTAGAGATTTTACATCTGTCTTTCTTATTACCCTGTTTTCGATCTACATTCATAACAACATCCACAAAGAAAACTTGTTTTGGTCCCTAACCCCACATAATGGACAATGGCTTTTAAAGAGCTGGGTTTTCTGAGGTTTGCCTTTTTTGCCTGTAGGATTGTAAGTAATTTAGAGACTTGTTTAGCTATCAGCTGGCAGGATCTTGGATGTTTTCCTACTTTCAGTGTTTTGTTTCACTTGTAGCATGTAATGGCTGGGTTTACGACAAGGTGATAAACTGTAGTCATATAAGTTTCAGTATGTCATTCTAGCTCTTGTGGTGGTATTCACTGTCACAGCTTTCTAAGCTTTCTCCCAAGTTTAGGATTTTGTGGCAGCATCTGCACATATACTTTGTTACAAGGGATGCTGCATCTCAGATGTGAATGTTAGTGACTGGGAAGGACCCAGAAGTGAAAATAGTCAGCTGAATTTAGAGTCACAGATCAGGAGATTTGATCTTGGAATGCACCAGGTTTTGTGGCACCAACTCCCTGCCTGCCACATGCACAATCCCAGTCTCCATGTTTCAGGAAAGGATCAACCCTTGACTCACTGAAGCCACGTTGGGATCCAGCCCAGCTCATGTTGTTCCAATTCTCATCTTCATAAGTGTTTCCTTATTTCTTTTTAATTTGTCACTGTCCAGAATCTTCCTGCCTCTGAATCATGCATCTGCTTCCACAGCAAACTTGTGGGATCCCTCTCCCAGGCAAAAATCCACTGCAGGAGCCCTGGAAGGAAGAAAATACCACCAGGTTCCCCTCTACAAGTTACTGCCAGAGGGTGGCCCCCTCCTTCCTGCATGGAGTGGGCAATGGTTCAGCCCCCAAACTGATGTGTCTGATAGAAGCATCAGCCCTTGTTTCACTTCCCCCCCAGCACAGAGTATGTGTTCAGGGGTAGGAGGGCTTCCCTCCCCACTGGCTATCCCCGGGCTGCTGCAAACCCTGTAGGTGTCATGGCAGCCAGAGCATGAGCTAAGGTATCCGTGCAGGCTGAAAGCAGCCCTGGGCTAGAGTAGAGACAGGCTCCTTGGTGTGCCTGAGCGAGGCTCTGCCCTGGCTACCAGGCCCTCACTCTTCCCTGTCTGTTTTGTTGGCTGTCTTCTTGGAGCCACACAGCTCCTCCCTGCACCATTGCTACCCCGCTCCGGACTTACTCCCATCCCCACCTCCCAGATAGCATCTCCTGGAGGTGTGTGGATAGATGTAGGCTGGGGGGGAGGCATGACAGAAAAAGTTTGGGGACCACTGCTGTAAGGGAATCTGTCCGCACCCTCCCGCGAGCTGCGGTGTGTGGCCGGCCGGAGCCGTGGTCGGGAGCAGGAGCGGGGCCAAAGCAGAGCTGAGGGCAGAGTAGGGCTGGGTGGCGCTCCTTCCCTGCCTTCGATGGAGGCTGGCCTGGGCCCTTCTCGCACTTCCCTGAACGTTCCTCCATGTCTCCCTAGGGGGTGCGCCCACAGTTTGGGGACCACGGGCTTCAGTTACTCATATAGAACTGTTATCACCGATGCAGTAACCTCAAGCCATTGCAACACGCAACGTTTTCAGTAACATCCAGCAAATACTATTCTACAGCACTGTCTAGAGAGCTGCGGGGTCTATGCTGTCACAGGCTCCTGTGCTGCTTCTAGCGGCTGTGGCAGTAACGGGACACAATTTGAGAGTCAAAAGCTGACCTTTGTTAAGAAAAATCTAGCTTGAATATTATCCTGATTCTAGAAAATGTAGCCTCTAAAACTGGCCAGATCTTACCTTCCTGGTGTGTGAATCACTGAAATATAAACCAAGACTCTCTGGTTTCTTTCCACTCATAGGCACAAGTAGGAAAGTCCAGCTACTAGGGTGATTGATGGGGACTTGGAAGATGTGGATTCAGTTCCCTGCTCTGCCTCAGGCTTCCTGTATGACCTTGGACAAGTCATTTAGTTTCTCTGTGCCTCAGTTCCCCTCTGCAGAATGGAGATAACAGCACTTCTCCTCCACCTTCGAGGGGTTTTGTGAGGGTTAAATGCATTGTAAAGGGGGCCACAAAAGCACTTTAGATACATATGTACATTGCATTTCTCCTCTCCTGTCTGTTGTATTCGTATGAATTCTGCTGTCTGAAGCACTCAGAAACACAGAGGGAATAGAGCTATAGAGGACAGAACCATTTCAGTGTTATCTTCCTTTAGAAGGAAGTCTCTTTACCAAACCTGACAGACTGAAGGCTGATGAGGCAAAGCTCCAGTTAGAGGGAAATGGAAATGGAGACTGGGAGAGAGATTTGTGCAAGAGAACTTTTTCTTCCCGAGAAAATGGTAGCTTTTCTTCCCAGGATTGTATCCCAAATGAATTTTTCTTTTTGCATGCTTAAGCTAACGAGTATCAAGAGTTTGTACTAAGCAAAAACTCCAATACAGACAGGCGATATTTGAGGCTTCCTGTTTTGGCAGCATTGCAAGCTAAACATGTGGGATTGGGTCACTTATTTATGACTGTGATGTCACTTCTGACAAGAAAATAAGACCTGGTTCTTCAGATTGTTAAGTCTCCTTGACAGCCTTTCACAAGACTTGTTTTAGTAATTTAATCCAGTTTGAACAGTCTCAGATTTTTCGTTCGGCCTTAAATGCTCTGCTCAACCTCTGCCTACATTTCTGAACTGCTTTTCCTGAATTCCACTGACTTTGCCATCTTTTTGTAAATCTTTCCTCAAAATCGTTTGCTGGTTTTCGCCCCAGATTGTCTCTCCAGAATCTCACTAAAACGACACATTTATATGGGGTTTAATGAACCTGAAAGGTCCCTGATGCGTTTTCAGCTGTTGTTTGCACCAGTTTTTGAAGCTGGCTTTTGTTGACCAGCCTGAAAGCAATGGAGTCCTTTATGAATCTCATTTCTAACAGGCTAGGATGAGTTTACATTGAAAAACCCTCCACTCCTGAATGTGGAAAACTTTAGGAAGTTTATTAATTAAGACATTCCAAAAATCCATCTACCACCATTCCTCCTTAATACCCCCCCTACCCATTTATTTTGTTAACTGACTAAACTGCCTTGGCAGTGAAACAGGCTCCTGATGAAATGTAAATGACTAATCTCAAAACCTGAGGAGACTTTCGACCTGCTGCCAAAGAGTCATCAGTGCCATCGCTGTGTTGTCAGCAACGGTGGGTGTGGCTGAAATAAGCAGCAGATGGGGTAGAAACTCTGTGAGACTTAGGGAGACAAGAAATACAAATTCTTAACTCATCAGCTGTGTGTAGTTCTTGGAGATCAGAGATGAAACCCTATCTGATATTATGGGATTGATTATGCACCACTGAAATCCTATGAGAGTTTTGCGATGACTCATATGTGAACAGAATCAAGTCCCTTAGGTACGCCTTCACTGCAGTTAGCCTGCACTCTTCCTCGGGTGTTGCTGTTAACCACCCTCCTGTCCACACACAAACTCTCTCACTGAAGTGCAGGGGTGCTTTCAGTCCAGGCTAGCTAGCCCAGTTGGGGGTATAGGCTGGAGCTTAGGTTCTGGTTCAGGTGAAATCTCTTGAATGCCAATAGTCCTCCAAAGCCTTCCCATGATTCCCCTCATGGGCCCAGAAGGACAGACAAGTTTTCCAACAATTCACCAGGAAGGATTCATAGAATGGCTCTCCGTACCACAGTGCACAGAACCAGGAGTCCTAGCAACGTGAACAGGGGACACAGTAACATGCGTCTGGCTTTGCAGTCTGGCTGCTCACACCTGAGCTAGGCTAACCCAGGTGCTGATCAACTAAGTTAACACTTGTTGATAAATTGTATAGTCAATTGGTTGACCACACTTTGGCTCATTATGAAATCTATTAAGAGACCAAATATCCAATGTCAGGCAGGCATTTTGCTCTAAGCCAACAATACAATAGTACAGGAAAAAGGCTCTAAATTATACCAGTCTCTGGGGAGCTGACTCATGCAGCGATGTTACATCCATCTTAGGCAGAACTTGTGCTCCCAAAGTTACACCCCTAAAGCCATCTTCTTATACTCTGCCTGTTTACAAGTAAAAGGTATATCATCTGAAACTAGATTGAATCCATCAGCTTTTTACTCTGTTTTTCTGGTGCCATTGTGTTCCCATTATCTCTTTGTTCTGAACACATGCATTTTGGGCACCAGAGGGTGTGACGGCATCACCTAGATTTGTACTACTAGGATTAACAGGGAGGTGGCAAAATTTGCAGATGATACAAAACTACTCAGGATAGTTCAGTCCAAAGCAGACCGCCAAGAGTTACAAAGGGATCTCCCAAACCTGGGTGACTGGGCAACAAAATGGCAGATGAAATTCAATGTTGCTAAATGCAAAGTAATGCACCTTGAAAAACTTAATGCCCGCTATACGTATGAAATGATGAGGTCTAAATTAGCTGTTACCACTCAAGAAAGAGCTCTTGGAGTCATTGTGGATAGTTCTCTGAGAACATCAACTCAATGTGCAGGTGCAGTCAAAAAAGCTAACAGAATGCTGGGAAACATTAGGAAGGGAATAGATAATAAGATAGAAAATATTGTATTGCCTCTTTATCAATCCATGGTATGCCTGTAGCTTGAATGCTGCATGCAGATCTGGTCACCCCATCTCAAAAAAGATACATTGGATTTGGAAAAGGTAAAGAAAAGGGAAACAAAAAATGACTAGGGGTATGGAACAGCTTCCATATGAGGTGAGATTAATTAGACTGGGACTTTTCAGCTTGGAAAAGAGATGACTAAGGGCGGGTATGCTAGAGATCTATAAAATCATGACTGGTGCGGTGAAAGTAAATAAGGAAACATTATTTACTCCTTCTCATAACACAAGAACACAAGAATTTCACCCAATGAAATTAATCAGCAGCAGGTTTAAAACGAACAAGAGGAAGTACTTCTTCACACAATGCACAGCCAACCTGTGGAACTCCTTGCTAGAGGATGTTGTGAAGGCCAAGACTATAACAGGGATCAAAAAAGAACTAGATAATTTCTTGGAGGATAGGTGCATCAATGGCTATTAGCTAAGATTGGCAGGGATCCAAAACCATGCTCTGAAGTGTCCCTCGCCTCAGTTTCCCAGAAGCTGGGAATAGGCAACAGAGGATGGATCACCTATTCTGTTCATTCCCTCTGAAGCACCTTGCATTGGGCACTGTTGGAAGACAGGATACTGGGCTACGTGGACCCTTGGTCTGACCCAGTATAGCTGTTGTTAGGCAGTAGGGTACAGCAATCATATAACTTGTCCTCTTCCTTTGGGGCATTTCAGTAGAGACATGTGAATGTAGTTCCCTTTCTTTTGCCATGATAACGCACTCACCTGTCCCGATCTTAACAGCTTCCCTGTTTGCTCAAGCCAAAACTTACTTCAGTGAATGTGAGGGGTCATGGGATACTTAGCAGGGTTATATAAAGTGAGCAGGGTTATATAAAATTCATAGGCCACTTTAAGCTATATAGCTGCTATACTATTATTGGTGCTTAATATTATTTGTGCTTACTGCATACTAATCTCTGTGTGGTGTGCATAACCCATATCATTAATATGATGTGTATATCTGCTAGCTTGCGTATATTCGTCAACATTCGGCAGGGAAGACGTACCCTCAGTCTCTCTCTAGCACTTTTCACAAGAACAAGTTGAACCCAGAGACCCTCATTGAATATTTCCTCTGCAGGGCAGCATGCTCTCTGCAGCCTGGACACTGCCATTCACCCCAGAAGTGGGTGCAGCTCCGTGGCCTGGGAATTTGAAGCCTCTTTGGGGTGAAAGGCACTGTATACTGAGCAAGTAGTATTTTCTCCTATAACAGTGAAACAAGGAGACGGCATACGGTCCCATAGGAAATATGGTGTTTGTTTTTAGCAGGACCAGTGTCTGGGGACAGAATATTATGGCAAACTGCCACTTCGCCCTAGTGGGTCTCACGCTTTACCTTGCTGTTTGTGGCAGGGCATTCCCAACTACCTCGCCCCCTCTTGGCACCCATCTCACTCCAGCAGGACCCTCAGCTGGCCCGCCACCTCCTGGAGGGGCGCAGTCCTGGGCGGCCTGGCTCAGCAGCAGGTGGTTGGTTTCCTGCTGTAACCTCACGGCCTCCTGCTGGGCAGTTGCCTGGACCTGGGTAGCTTCCTGCTGCGCAGCTTTGGCTTGCGCCAGGGCCTTCATCAGCTCCTCTCTCTTGGGAGTGGCGGGTTAGAACCACCCAGGTGCAATGGCCACTGTGCAAAATCCCACTGCTGACACCACTTGTGGCAAACTGCCCGTTTCAGCCTAGTGGGTCTCACACGTTACCTTCCTGTTTGTGGTCAGGGCACCCCCAAACCCTTGTCTCCCCTGGCTGTAGAGGAGCTCTGTCTCCTGGCCTGGGGGAGAACCTACTCCCTCTGCTGCTCCACACTTTCTGTTACCTTCCCCTGCGTTTGTTCTCTCCCCTTTGCAGGGGGGGAGGGGGGAGGCAGGGTTTAAATGCCCCAGCCTCACCCTTCATTGTGTCCACCTGCCTTTAATTGTCCTGCTCTGCTTTCTCTTCTGCCTGCAAGGCAGAGGGTTTTTAACCCCTTCAGGCCCTCCTACCAGCCCCAGCACACCTTTTTAAAGCTGTCCGGCCTGACTTTATCACAGTGTGGATAAGGCTTTCCAAGACCCAATGAGAGAGAATTAACTCTTCACTGTGTTTAATTTTGCACTGAATATTGGCTCCAACCTAGCATCACTTTACAGTAAAACAGATTTTATACAATCTCTTTTTCTTTGAGATCCTGCCAAGACTGTCTTGCTCTGAGAAAGACCAGACACCATCTAGGTCTTTTTTTTTTTGGTTAAGGATGTTATAGGGTACCAATTACATATGGCACAGTTAACAATTAATGAAAACATTCATTGTAATTTCTTCCTCCTCCATTCACCCATTGCTGCAAAGGCAATTAACAATCATGATGACTTTTTCTGGTTTCCTAACTTCAGTGCCCTACTTTTTCACAGTGTTGTTCTAAAAATGTATCCTCAAGAACAAGTTTTGGCTACAACAGTGTAAGGTTGTGACTGTGTAATGGCGTGTTTTCCCCCACACAGGTTGTGAAAGAGTTATTAGCGGCCTGGGAGTCCAGTTACCCACTGGCTTACACGTGGAGGTTGGGCCAGCCCTAATTAGAGATAAAGTGCAGCTGGAGGAGAGCTGGTGCATTTCTTTCTTTCTCGCGCCCCAAAGAAAGAGCTCTGTGAGCCTAGTTAAAGAGAGGGGACCCCAGAGGAGAGGCGGCGACGAGGAGTTTATACTCTCTGGGAAACAGCTTGAAAGCGGGCTGAGATGGAGGAAGAGGAGCAGGCTGGTGGGCTGGCTGGCCGGCCTTCTCCAGGAGAGAGCTGGAAGCCTGACTGGAGACAGGCTCTAAGCTTTAGCAAGGGGATGAATGTGCAAGCCCCTGAGCTGTGGGGTGATTGAGACACCGAAGCTTGTGGTTAGACAGGACAACAGCCTAGTGCAGCAGGGGCTTGTCTGATAAAAGGTGACCACCAGGGGAGCCCACCCAGGCTGAAGGGTCAGTTGTTTTCATGCTTCTGCTGGGTTTTAGTAAAGGATCGTGTGGCCGGGGAAGCAATGGTCTGGTTGGAGGACCAGGACTCTCCTATAGTGAGAGGAGGCCAAAGGACGGTGGGCAGACACGGAGGCAAAGGCATTGCAATGCCACATCTAGCCAGGAGGGGGTGTGGGTGTTGTGGTGGCTACGTTTTCTCAGCAGACTATCATTGACAACTGTTGAGAAAATGATTACGTGTCCTGGTGGAGAAAGGGCAAAAAAAATGGTTATTCTCAGCATGGGACAGGCAGATAGAGCCACCATTCATGTAAAGCCCTCTGCCCTGAAAAACAGCCTTGCTAGGCTACAGATGTTCTCATACACCTTGTGAAATAGTTGTCGTAACTTGTTCTCTCGCACCCTAAGCAGCGCAGAGGCCCCGATCCTGGGCTCTGGCTGAGCAGTGTGTGGTGCCGGGCCAGAGAGGGGAGGTGTCTGATGCTATCTTTGGGCTGCACTGTCTCCCAGAGTCAGCTTCCCCGTGGAGTAAGTTAGTGGCCTCAGGCTGCTCTAAACTTACAGACACTTGCGTGTGCTTCCAAGGAAGCATGACAGCAGCCTGGGACTCCCAAAGTACAACATGCTCTGACCTCATGCCTGCTCCACCCTCAACTTTTCTCTAGGGTGGAAAAAGTTCCATTATTACAGACCCTTCTGCAACTCGGATCTTGTCTTAGGGGTGAGGTAAGAATGCACATCAGCTGTTCTGGCCTCCTGTCATCATGGCATCCTGAATAGAGTTTGATTTTTAAGACTGATTGCAGAAGCGGAAGCTCATGCTTCATGAGATGAGTGTGGCTTAGTGTGCATTTCACACAGAGGTGTCCTTTTGCCGGTTTGCTCTCCAGTGTTGCCAGGTCTCATGGATTATTATCAGGAGCTTTCTGGTATTTTAGGCTTTTCTTAAACTCCTGATTTTGGAGTCTAGGGATTATGTGAGAATCTCAGCTTTCCTGTTTAAAAAAAAAAAGGGGGGGGGGGAAAAAGTCATTTTTGAGCCCTTCTGATTGTGGAGAAAAGCTTGGGAGTGTGACCCTGAGAAACTCAAGTGTCAGAATACCAATAAAAAGAACCCCATGTTGATTATTTTTAATCTTATGATTTTGGGGACCCTGACTTATGACTTGTGAACACTTGGGGCTGGCACTGTTGTGTCCTATGCAGGATTTTCCAAGAGATCATTTGCAACGTGAAGGTTTTTTTCCCAACACTACCAATAAAATGCAACCAAATGGCATCAGTTTCCAAGTCAGAATGATTTGGGGGGCTGGCTGGATCCTGCCCATTTGACTGGGGAGACAGCCAAGCCAGAGTGTGTGTTTTACAGTTTGCACATGTGTGCTAAATTGTCCGTTTTACACTTCTCCCTAATAGCTTTGATTTATACACCTTACTGCTTAATGAAGCATTAATGCTATTTAAAAAAATAAATTGCCTTTTATGAATAGTCACCATGGATTACCTTTTCACTGCCACGTTTCTTGGAGAGGATACGCAAGTGGTGGTTGGGACCAAATGAGGGCCAAATATTTAGGTTAGTAGGGTATGTCTCCACTGTAATTAAATACCCATGGCTGGCCTGTGTCAGCTGACTTGGGCTCGTGGTGCTAAAAATGGCTATATAGCCATTTGGGCTTTGCGATCCTATTCCCTCACAGGGTCCCAGAGCCTGGTCTCCAGCCTGGGCGCAAATGTCTACACAATAGTTAAACTGCTCCATAGCCTAAGCCCTGTGAGCCTGAATCAATTGACACAGGCCAGCCATGGGTATTTAATTACAGTGTAGGCATATCTTATGCATGAAGAATATTGTCTTCTAGTTGTTCTTTGGAATAACATAAAACACCTGTGTAAGAGCATTTTCCTACAGGTGGATACCCAGGGACTGATTATGTGCCCAATGATCTGCAAGGTTAAAGGTCCCCACATGCAGTCCTAAAGCAAGGAAGGATGGTGCTGCAGTCTTCTTATGTTATAAGAAAAAATAAAATTGGAAAAAATAGAAAATGGAGGACCCAGCATTTGCAGTCTTCAAAGATAAAACTCCTCTCTCTCTACAATGAGACCTTCATTTGTCTAAGAGTTTCTCTGGTGTAAAACTAGAGAAACTCTGTTGAAACTCAAACATCCAACCTGTGCAAAGGCAGAAAGGAGCTCAGCTGTGTGTTACATCCCATCTAGCACTTATTCGGTTTACTGCAAAACATACAATAACCTAAGTAACTAACCTTGAGAATGCAGGTTAGTTACTGACACACATTTTACGTGGAGGTAGATCTAGCCCTTTTGCATGTTTGAAACTAGGGAAGGCTGAACATTTTGCATCTCAACTGTTTATCAGCTGGAAATTTTGAGTTTTCATCAAAAAAACATTCTGAAATGTTTCTGGCTGAAAAACTGAAAACTTCAGGATTTTGACTAAAAATTTTTGAGTTTTGGTGTTTAGAAGAAAAGCTGAAATTGTCCTCCAGCAAACAGCCCTATTTTCCAATCAGCTCTAGTTTAAACCTCATCAATTAATATTGTATCTGGTTCTCCACAATCTTACACAGGTCTCAATCAGCAGAAACTCCAGTGAAGCCAGCAGACTTGCACTGAGGTAAGCCAGTGCGAGGAAAATGAGCCATTAACTGAGACTCTTAAAACAGCCCAGGAGATCTGATTGCCTCATTGAATACCCCAGGCAGCTGTGAAAATCCCAGTAATTTTTTCTCTTACTTTTTGACCAAATTCTCAATTATACGTAAAGGAGCCGATTCTTCTCTTGCTTATGCCTCTGTAAATCAGGAGTAAGTGCTCTAGGCACTGAAAACAGCCAAGTTACGCCATGTAAATGGATCGAGTCAGGCCCACTGTGCTCAATCATCTCTCGTTTTTTTAATTCATGGTATCTTTTGACTATATTGCTGTTGGTAATGTTCCCCTGGTTGCACCCAGCAGGTATTGGGTAAGTTGCAGCAGTTTTTAGTTAAACTAGATAATTGTTTTTAGCCTTTATAAAAGATCAGCCTAGCCACATAATGTTGGATCCGATCTGCATGTCTCATCTCTGCTTTCTGGAATTTTTTCTTTCAGGTTTTTAAAAGTTCTTGCCTCAGTTTTCTTTGGCTAGACTCTCTGGAGTTTCTCTGCTTATGAAGCTAGTGTTGCAGGTCAATTACTATGGTTACAAAGAAAGCAGATTTTCACCTAACATTCTTACCTGTACAAATGCTTTCTGTCCTGCATTTTCATCTGAGAAACTCTAGTCTCAACCTCTTGAAAAGCCCTTGTTTTCCTTAAAAAAGATTGGTCCCACAGAACCTCCTGTTTCCAAGTGGTTACCTTTAAAATAGTTATTTACCAGCCATTATCAATCGCAGAATATGAGACCTTGCAGTTATTTCCTGCCCTAAGGAGGATACAAATGCTGTGGCATCCTGAACAACTCACTGTAGTAATGTTCACTTCTTTTAATTGTGCCCACTGTGCGGTCTTTTCTGATTCAGTTCTCAGATCATATGCATCTAATGTAAAGAGAGGTGGGGTCTCTTTGCAGGTTTGTGGGAGCCTGCAATGCCCACAGATGTTTGACATGAGATGTCTTTCAGCAATAAAAGGAGTCCCACAATGGAACAGGTTTCAAAATGACAGCATTAGAATGGAAGTCAAAGTGTCTGACGTGGCTGATAAAATCCAGGAACCATGACTTTGGTGGTTTGAGGATGAATAACAGGTACCTGGTAAAGATAGCACAGCAGGAGTGGGTGGTAGGAAAACAGAGGAAGCAGTGGATGGATTGCATCAAAAAAGGTTGTAAGCAGGTGGACCTTGGTGCTGCCTGGGACAGAGAAAGATGGCAGACGCTTGGGATAAGGGGAAGAAGAAGTAGAGATCCATGGTGAGGGTTACATTTTAAACAACATCTCCTCTTGGGTGGGCAGT
Organism: Mesoclemmys tuberculata; assembly: GCA_007922155.1. Taxonomy (NCBI): domain Eukaryota; kingdom Metazoa; phylum Chordata; order Testudines; family Chelidae; genus Mesoclemmys; species Mesoclemmys tuberculata. Next base: position 20,113,713 of record ML675644.1, on the reverse strand, counting down.
CTGTGTCTATGTCATAGGCTGACATTGTGTTCATACCCAGCTCAGGGTGTATCAGTATTTGAACAAAGATGTGCAACATAATCCTCTTAGCAATGGATAAACAGGTTCTGGGCAAGAAACATTAAGCTGAGTGTCATCCATAACTGGAAGACATCCCAGCCCCATACCTCCAGACCAACGCTCCTAACAGCCTCATATATGCATTGAATGAGAGAGGTCAAAATGGGAGTTCCCACCAGGAAGAAGAACAGTTGCTAAGCACAACACTTTGGGTCTTGACAAGAGATAGGAATGAATCCATTTGCGAGCAACCCTGCCCAATCCTCCCATGGTCCACTGACAGGTCAGCAGCATCTCGTGATCACTGTTATCAGAGGTAATAACAGCTCTGTTAATATTAGCATGGATACTTCATTTTTTTCATCCAATGCCAGAAGGTCATCAGCCCTCATCACTCATGCCATCTGTTTACCCAGCTCCGTGCCCAGTCTGACGAAGGGCCAAGGAGATCTGAGAATACTGTGAGAATTGTCTTGGCATAGATCATCTTTTCCTCACAAGGGAGATAAGAAACAGGAATGGATAGACTGTCAGTCGCATTTCATGAGCATAGGTAGAGCCAGGGCTGCTTTAAGATAGGCCAGCAGCTTGCCCTCCTAATGGGTGGTGTTGCCAATCTGCATTAGCTCTGGGCCAGCACCTCCTCCTTGACCGTCACCAGACGGACTGTAAATCTGGAGCACAGGTTCTGGCACAAAGTTCCCCCAGTATCTCCAGTAATCCAGAGAATACTCCTGGCCAAAGCTCAAACAGAGGTGATGTAGCACTTGTACCTCCAAAGCATTGCCCTGCCTCCCAGAACAGAAACAACAGAGGGATCTGAATCTTCTCAATTAGAGGAACCCAGATTAGCTAATCGGGACATGACATCGCTACTAACCAAGCTGTCTATCATTTGAAACAGATCTACTGATTGGGTTTTGTTGGAGGCAAGAAAACTGCTCTTGCACTATTATCCAACCAGGTTTCAGTTGGTTATAAGTTATAAATGATGGCAGGCTTGTGGACCAGTGACGTTGGTATACTCAGCATAAGTCATTGATCCTTGATATTCCAGCCTCTGGAGAGGTAGGTGCAGGCGAAACCTATAGAACTGACTGACTGCAAATGTTTCAAACTTGGCTCATATTTCTTTTATTCTTTTGGCAAGCATCATTGTCCTCCTGGTCTGCTCACCCTCAGAACACAAAAGACGAGTACATGTGAAGTGGGAGAGGAAAGAGTTGATATGATTCTGTCACATTTTTTGCACTGTTGTTAATGTTTTCCCTGTACCACCACCTCTGTTTGTGTGTCCCTGTTCAGTGCACCCTGGTTTCGAGTTGTTAGGGAAGCTGTATGGGAAGAGCTGACTCTGATCTGGAAGTCCTTTTGCCAGTTAAGCATTTATCTTATTAAAAAAAAAAACCATTCTTCGTTGTAGTTAAACATTGCTGATCATAATTTGTCTTTACAAATGATAAAGCCAAGATTTTTTTTTTAAACAGACTTTAGTTTCCCAGAGGAAAATAATAATGGATGCACTCAGCTAAGAGAGATTCAGGAAAAGTCAGAAATCAGATTTATCTTCAATTTTTATAGACCCCGCTATGGATTTGCACAGAAAAGAAATAGCCATTTATATTTATATCTATGACTGGCCCCAATGCCCCTTAGCTTAGCAGTGCTATCCAGAAATATATTCACGCTTTCTGTACAGAGGGAAACTCTGTGGATATCATAGTACAGCACAAATAGAAACCAGACTCATTCATTTCATTTAGAGCAATTAAAATTCTTGAACTAGCTCAAGATGCAGTTCCATCATTCCTTTTCGCAGTCTGGACACTGTAAGAGAGGGAGGAATCTTCACATCCCATTGGCAGTCTTCCTTCTTTCTGTTTACATTCAAGCTCCCTTTTGAGCTCATATGCAGAAACAAAATATGTCCCTAAAGAAAATCCCATAGCATACAAAGAATTAGGTGTTTTGGTTTATTTTAGTGACCACAAAATACCACCCATCCAAAAATGTGTGTGCCTCCATATTTTGACCTTGCCTGTCTTAGACTGTCAAAGTTCTGATGGGGAATTCGATTATCATTACCAACCAACTGTTTTTATTCTCTTTGGTTGCGTTAGTTACAAACTTTGGGACATCTGCAGTGTATTATAGTAGTTCCTTGCAATGTTAACCGTGGGTTAGATGGGCACTTGGATCAAATGCCTATGTAGGGGAATAAACAGGAGGAAGAAATTATCTTACACCTTGGGTCTGGCTGCAAAGGAGGAAAAGGGCATTGTGTATCTACTTATGTCCCCCAGAGCAGGTGATTCAGATGGGGGCAAGGAAGAGTTGGAGCCTTCGTTTGCTCCCAGTGTGTTAGCCTGGGGAGCTGAGCCAATGCAAGGGCTAGTACAGGGTCAGCAACAAGTTACTGATTCTTCCCCAGACCCTGGGGAAGAGGGGAGGGAATTGAGCCTCTGAGGGTGTCTCTGAAGCCCAATGTCTTCCCAGTTTTCCCATCATCCCTTGCTCGGGCCTGTACCTAAAGGCACAGGTAGCTTGATAAGCAAAAATGCACGTGAAGGTGAGGGACTGGTCTGAGGCGCAAAGCAGGGCTGGGCATGGAGATCAGATCTAGCCGGGAACGTCTCCAAACTCTGCTGATGGTCACAGCCGGGGGTTGTGGTTCAGGTCCAGCTCCACGGCAGAAGGGGGCCTCTGAGTGAAGACTGCCCCGAATGCAGGTTGAAGTGTATCTTTCATAGACATGCTTTTAAAACAAAGATGACGTGTATTCAGTGCCTTCAGTCTCCCTGTCAGTGCACCCTTCCGCCTGGAGATATCTCAAGTTGGAGTCCTTCCAGGTGGCTTCCCTCTCAGCTGGAGAGCTCACTAGACACTGGCCTTCTTTCCCTCTGGAGTTGCAACAGCCTCCACTCCCAGAGTAGAAATGAATTTGGCCCATCGATCTGGCTAAAGCAGCCCACCCCCCACTAAACCTTGCGGAAGGCGTAGGAAGGGTTGTCTAAGGAGAGCATTGATTTGGGATTCAGGCACCTGGCTCAACCAACTACGTATAAGGCCTTGGGCAACTCCGATCCATGCCATGTCTGTTCCCCATCTGCAGAGCCAGGCTAATATTTCTCTACTTGACGGGGGTTATGAGGATCGAACTCATTAATGACTTTGTGGAATTCAGACGTTGTTGTAAGGAGGGCCAGATAGGGCAGATAGGAATCCGTCTGTCAGTCCCGTCTGTCAGTGACACCGTGTTGGCAGGGAGGCATTTTGAGAGGTGCAGGTGTTCAAGGAGGATGTCTGGAAGATCTTTCTTTTGTGGCGCCTGATCCCTGTCCTGTCAGCTGTGGTTTTCCAAGGTGACTTGCTCTTGCATGGCCTAGGGAAAAAAAGGGCTGGTCTCCTTCATGCCTTTGCTTAGTGAGGACAGAGAGCGGCTACTTTGCAGCTAAGTAATTCCTTAAAATGATTTTGGCACCCGAACAGGTTAAACCTCTTTGCTGGCCGTGGACAGGCTGCAGAGCAGAAACAGACTGCTGCAGCTGTGACCTCTAAACCCTCAACAACCGTTTTTAAAAATAATTCTGATCCAGGTCGGCCAGCAGTCTACTGACACACACCCCTGCCGGGGACAAGGCTTGAACCTAGGGCCCTTGCCCCTAACAAAGGCTCAGCTCATGTGTCAGAGGATAGTTTGCCCTTCTGCATCAAGGGAGTTTACAGGTAACAGGGGGAGCTGGGCTGCAAAAAGCTCTGGAAATGCGAAGCACTCTCCTCTTTCGCTGACTGCAAAGGGCGTTGGCATTCTCAGAATCTCCCAGGATCAAACTCGGCGAGCTGGGCTCTGTGTCCTTCCCTGATATGTGATTTGGGAGATGCTGATGGTCCCAGTAAGCAGTAAGAGAATGGAAGGAGCAGATCCCCTAAATCGATGGGGGGAGGGCAGGGGAATTCCGTATAACTATGGGGGTACACAGCATTCCCGCTAGGAGGCCAGGAAAGGGCTGTGTTAGGCAGAAATAATGCTCAACAGATGGATGAATGAAATCCTATGCCTTCTCCATATCACCTCGTTCCCAATATCGGTTGTTCTCCTGGGGGTTAGCAGCCTGGCACACCTAAGCAGAGAGCTGGGAGTCTGGGGAAGGAGCTGGAGGTGGGGTGGACAGCTAGAAAAATGAGTTCTTAGCAGTTCTTACCCTGCACAGGGGGTATTGTAAGACTAAAAACACCTTGAAGCTGTTTTCCTGGCCGGTTTCTTCACTTGCAAGAAGAAACAGAAGGTACAGTCTCACCATAGACGCACCTGAGAATGAGATTTTCCTTTCAGACTGTGCAAGGAGTAATATGCCGTAATGGTATCTATTGGTAATGACATGTTCTGGGTGATAACTAGATTCCGCAGCGCTTTACACAGGAGTCATGGAGGTAAAGGTGTCCTCCTCCCCACCCTTGACCTGAACTGATTAGATCTATTTTTTTCTACACCAGGGTTCTGTGATACCTTCAATATTGACACGAAAAGGCCCAAAATCATACCAGGCTCGAAAGCAGCTTACTTTGGCTACACAGTGCAGCAGCATGAAGTTGCTGGGAAGAAATGGTAAGTGAGCACCGTTGATCAGTGTGGTCTATCAAGAGGAAGGGGCTCCATTCCCTTAAACCGGTCTATGCAAAACACTGTACGTTCACTCCATCTCACTAAAGTCCTGGCCTCAGAGAAGACAACTGTGAAGCATTCTGTTCCCAGGGGCACTACAAGGCAAATTCTGCTCTCCCTCATTTCAAAAAGAAATATCAGAATTGGGAAAGGTACGGAAAAGGGCAACTAAAATGATTAGGGGTATGGAAAAGCTTCCATAGGAAGAGAGATTAATAAGACTGGGACTTTTCAGCTTGGAAAAGAGACGACTAAGGGGGGGATAAGATTGAGGTCAATAAAATCATGACTGGTATGGTGAAAGTGAATAAGGAAGTGTTGTTTACTCCTTTTCATAACACAAGAACTAGGGGTCACCCATTGAAATCAATAGGCAGCAAACAAGTCTAAAACGAACAAAAGGACGTATTACTTCACACAATGCACAGTCAACCTGTGGAACTTCTTGCCAAAGGCTATAATGAGGTTCAAAAAAGAACTAGATAATTTCTGGAGGATAGGTTGTAGGTGCAACAATGGCTATTAGCCAGATGGGCAGAGATTGCTGTTTGCCAGGGTGAGGAATGGAAGACGGGATGGATCACTTGATGATGACCTGTTCTAGTCATTCCCACTGAAGCACCTGGCATTGGCCACTGTCAGAAGACAGGATATTAGGCTAGATGGACCCTTGGTCTGACCCAGTATGGCTGTTCTTATATGATGTAAATCCATAGGAAGTCCACTTAAATCAGTGGAGCGCCTCCAGATTTACGCTGTCGCAGCTGAAAACAAAAGCTGTCCCCAAATCTGTGGCTTTTAAATAGAAGGCATTCACTCAGGTTAATGGTATACTAGTCTCTATGTATTAAAAAGGTGTGTATGGGGGTGTAGGCTGAGCTCAAACACTGGGCCAGGAGTTGAAGAAGCTATTCCCAGCTCTGTACAGTCCAACTCTATACCCTTGTTGAGTTCTTCTAAGCTACAGTTTCCACCTCTGAGAAATGGGGTTGATAAGACCACGCACCCAGGACAGAAACCTGGTGTGCGGCTTTGTTCTTAAATGCTTGGGAAGATCTTTGACTTTCCAGTGTGCCTTCTATCTGAGGAGCTCAAAGTGTGATTGCCAGGAGAGGTTCTGTCAGAGAGAGATCTTGTTTCCCGTCCAGAGACACTGCTGGGTGTCATGTTTCCAGGTTCTGTTGTCAGTGCCTGTCGTTTGTGCCTGGCTGGCACTGATGGCTGCGCACCGCACAGCTGCTTCCCTTCCCAGGAACGTTACCTTCAAACTCACTTCACGCCTCCTGGGGTTCACTTTGCGTTTTGGAACAAAACTCCGTTGAAAACTGCCTGGCGTTTGGGTCAGAACCATTACATTTTAGTTGGTTTCCATTCAAGGACGCAACGTAGGCCAGGTTACTTTGGGACAGTTATGAAAGATGATGCATGGGTGAATTTTTATCTGGATGAAAGTGTCACTCCTAGCCAGTAAGTTACTCAAGGCTGGAAAACATGAGCACTGCCTAGGATAATGTGATTATTCACCAGAGGTTAGAGACGTCACTTACTGCATTGTTGGAAGGCAGTCAAATATTACAGCGATGAGGGTGGTATGAGAACCTAGTAAATGCCCCAAAGCTTCATTAACATAGAGTTAAATCTGCCCATTGGTGCCTAGTGCTCTCCTAGAGGGTGGACTTTAAATCTCTGAAAGCCAGAAAATGAAGAGTTTATGGTACAGACCTCCTCCATTTTCCCTATCCCCAATCCCCTAACTCCCTCTGCCACCTCCCCCCTTACTCCCACCTAACATTTCCCTTAATGCCCTTTCCTACCCATCTTTATTTATCCCCCTCCCCTCACCATAGCCCGTACCCTTCTTTCCCTTTCCCTCCCTGCAATCTTCCAACTGTCACACTCCCTGTACTGCCCCAACACATCCCTCTATTCCCTTGGTTTGCACCAAAAATAAGACAAGACTCTGGCTATGTTAAGTGTAGCTCATGTTGGCGGGGAAGGGAAGGACGTCTATGTACCAAGTCACTGGGGACTTGTTCTCCTTTGATTGCACTGTCCCAGGAAACATGATTACATTGTCCTAACTGCTTACTAGAGTTTTTCTGCTTACCTGCATTGCATTTAATGTTAATTTCCTTGATAATATTTCTAAAGTAATTAGAAGTATATTTCTGAGTCTGCGTGTGGATTTTACAATATTGCTCTTATCATATGTCACCTTGAGCTGCCAGATACTGTGACAACAGGCTGCCTGGAAACTCCTGCTTCAACAGAGCCCTAGTCACTTTTTCAATAAACCAGAAAGGGGCTGTGCCCTAGCTGAGATAAGACCCGAGCAACTGAAATCAGTTTGGGGAGGATCAGAGCCATCGTTTGTGCCTCGGGTATATGTAAAAACCCCCAAAATTAATAAAAGGAAGAGATGATGATTTTGTGAAAAGCTGGCTTTTGGGAGGTGGGGACTGTATCTTAAGTGCCCCTTGTTCAAATGACACCAGATTTGGATCACTATCCAGCACCACTGTGAGACCCACACATTTTGAGACAGCCCAGGTCAGCATGTGAATTTTAGAGCATTTATAATAGCCCCAAACAGAATACTGTATGACTCTCAACCATCACCCAAGCAGAGCTAGTGTTTTGTTGTTCTATAGAATAGATCAGACCAGATAGCCTGTAATCCTCCTGCTGCTTTCTGGGTCTTGTCATCCAGCAATGCTCTGTGCTCCTGTCCCAGGCACTGTGTGCTCTCTTCTGCATTTTGAAGATGCCTATGCCCAAGAAGATAACAGGCGATGTGCACATATGAGCTGGGGCCCGCCAGCTGTTTGTGCGGGAAGTTTGCAGGGTGCAGTGGGGAGGTGTCTAATGACTTGATAAAGACCCGAGACTTTGGATCTAAGTACCAGTCATTTCATTGTGTGAGAGTGGCTTTGAGCATACTTTTGCCATGGCAATGTTGGTTTTTGCTGCCTTTGTCTGGGAGGATTGGTGTGATTATTAAGGATGAAATCTACCAGAAGGAAAAGTCCTTCCAGTGACCCTCAGATCTTCCGATAATCTGGGGGAGTTATCTGCCTAATATCTTTAAAGGCACACACATGTTCTCCCCTTCAGTGTGGCCTCACATGACATAGAATTGGTGTAGTGGCTTTTATGCCTCCCTCCATTGCTAATCTCATGTTCTGCCATTCCCTCACTCTGCTGCAGTCTGGCTTGGTGGCTTCTTTTACTTGTGAGTTAATGAGAGGTTCTGATTTAACCTTGGATTCCCCAGCATTTGTCATCACAGCCTTAACATATTTAGATGCCGTTTCTTTTCTGTTTAATTTAAGGTTAGTGATCTGCCCAGACATGCTGTATTGTGGTGAATGATGGGTTTATGGCTGGACCTATGCCCTGATTGCCCTAAGGCCAAAGGGATGGCGTGTTTTTCCCAAATTGTCTCTCATACTGCTTTAGTGACAGACTTGACTGTTGGGGGATGGAAACTTGTTAGAAACAGCAAAGGGAGTAACCCTATGGTCATGAAGGACCAGCCGTAGGAACACAGTGCTGGAGCAAAGCTCAGGGAAGCTGCTCATGACTCCAGAATGCCTAGCTTGATTCTTCTGAGAGATCTGCAATAATATAAAGCATTGGTGTTTCCACACTCTGGCCCATCATCTCCTTTGCTCTACTGGAGGAGATTGAATTAAGAGATTCATAAAACATAGATTAACAGAATAATGTTCAGTGTTCCTGCAAGAGTCTGCATTTAGGGACTGGTTTGAAAGGAGAATGGTTGTACTATTAGATGTTCACTGTTACTGATTGAAAAGTAAAGTAAAAGTATTTAAAGGTGCCCTGTCAACGTAAAACTCTTGGCTGAGACTTTCAAAACTGAATGCCTGTATTTAAGATCATGGGGTTTTCCCACTGCTTACATGGTACCGTCAGTGTTCCCCAAATCACAATTGGCCCTAGGCCTACATTTTCAAAAATGACTAGTGATTTTGTGTGTGTGCCCTACTGGAGACTTCTGATGAGGGTGTGGTTTTCAGAGAGCGGGTGCTCAGCATTCTCTGAAAACTGGGCCCCTTTTACAATATCTCAAACTGGGCATCCAAAATCACTTTTGAAGATGAAAGTGCCAAGTCCTAATCAAGGCACCCAATTAAATGGCCTGACTTTTCAGCAGGTCCTTGTACCCTCCCAGCTCCCATTGACTTTAATTGGATTTGTGGGTGTTGAGCACCTCTGTTGATGAGAACCTACATCATTCCCTGGAGGCCTGTCTTCCTCCTTCTTTCGACGACTTTTATCTAATTTGAAAAGATGAAGGAAATCCTCTTGCATCGTGGTGTCGATGTTTGGAGACTTGTGGTTTTCCATCGGAGGTGGGCAGGTATTTCTCCTGCCAACACTTCAAGTGCCACATCTAACCAGCCCATCCACAGCATCTGTCTGCCAGCAAAAGCCAGGCAAACAAATGAACAAAGAAATGAGAATTGCTGTCTATTTCTGCGTACTAAGAATTGATGAGTGAAATGTTAAACTCCTTGTGGGTTGGGAAACAACGGTCTAGCAAAAGAGCCTGCTGAATCGACCCCAGCTGGTATTCAGCTCAACAATTAATCATTAAAATCATTTTAAAACCAAACACGTGGGAAAAGAACAAACTGCATTCCCCAAATTGCATTTTATTGGGCATTTCACTGACATTTGCAATTGTTGGAACGATTTCTTCCTGCCTAGGAGCTACCAGCAATACTTCTCACAGTTACCAGCCCTTTTCTGAACCTAGCATTGTACTTAGAACTATCATAATTTCTACCCGTGGATTATCTGTAAATTGACGTCTGTTTATTCATTAGTTGCTGTGTGATTGGATGTTGAAGTCACATGGTATTGTTTCGCATTCCTGACTGGATGGCAGAAATCTTATAAACAGGCAGCTAGCAACTTCCAGGGCAAAGAGTGGATACTTATATCCAGACACAGATCTCCTTGTTTGGATGTCTGTGTTGGTATTTGCCCCCAAGATAGGCTTTCTCTTCTTCTTTGAGAAGAAAAGGCCCTCTGCATGAATGCTCACAGGAAAGCCGATAAAATGAGGAGCAAGCAAGACTCAGTCAAATAATCATTAATACTTTCCTGACTATTTGTCTTGCTCAGATAGAGGGATGGGCAGGAATTGGCCATGTTATAGTAACATTTTCTTTTCACTGCCTTCCTGTAGAACTGTCAAGCTTCTTTTCTGTCTTGATTCAAAATGCCACCAGCATGTGGCTGAGCGTTAGATCATACAGTTAGACTTGGACCACACTTTCCTGATGATTGGAGCGTCCCAAATCCACATCTGTCTCCTCCTGCCAATCTGTAATCTAGCTGAAATTGAGTAGGAATCACAGTGCATGGTGTAGGTACCCATCTGACCTGCTATAGGTGAGCCTGCAATTCTAGTAAAACTTACGACCCTGATCTGATCAGTCTCTGGCAGGCTAACACAGTAATTTCTGCCTGCTAATACAGTATATCTCTGGCAATGCTGATCTTTAATCATGATTAAAGGCTTCAGTCCGATTTACATCCGCAGATACAAAGACGTCTCCGCCTTATAACATGTTTCCTCATCACCCCCTGGGGTCAGGTGGGCGGCCGTGTCCAGGAATGGGTGTGATTTCCTGCACTCGAGCCAGATGAACATCACCTTAGCAGGTGCTCAGGCCAGCCCATTGGTCCTGTATGCCTGCCTCTGCAGAGGCAAGGGGCAAACTGGAGGCCAGGAACTGGAGCGTGCCGCAAAGCAGTAAGGAGGGGCCCAAGGCAGGGGCAGCAGAAACGAGGTAATGCAGGAGCAGACACAGTGATGGGCGGCTGCCGCTGGCCTCCGCAGCTGATCAGGAGTAGGGTGGCCAACTTTCTAAGTTGTGAAAACCAGACACTGGAACCCCTGCCCTGCTTCTTCCCCCTCGAGGCCCCGCCCCCTGCCCTGCTTCTTCCCCCTTGAGACCCCACCCCTGCCCCGCCTCTTCCCCCTCGAGGCCCTGCCCCTTTCCCCACCTCTCCCCCCCC
>ML675644.1:20063736-20102926 GCA_007922155.1 Mesoclemmys tuberculata | reverse complement strand
GGACAGGGGAGGGAGAGCTGTGCTCTGGGGACGGGGTGACTGGGGCAGGATGGGGGAACCACCGGTACCTCTCTTTGCTGGAGCCGTTCCTGAGCTCCTCCAGGCTCTAGCAGCAGCTGCTGCTCTTCCCACGCTCCTCGCCCCCAGTGGTGGAGGCCAGTTACTGCAAGTAACTGCAACCGGGCACCGCCAGGTCCTCTTTTTGACCGGACTTTCCGGTTGAAAACCGGATACGTGGCAAACGTAAGAGGCATAGTCTCTGCAGGCCACCTGTAGGGGTGATGCTGCCTGGCGATTAGCTCTGCTGTAGGCCCTGAGCCCTGATCACTGACCCCTGAGAAAATGTAGTTGCTGGTTCAGTCTGGGCCTACACCATTTGTTGTACCTGTTCTTGATGAATGAACTGTTGGTTATGTACTGATGTGGTTCTTGATTAGTTAATGAACTGTTGATGGGCTACGGATACCCTCATGTCCTGATGTGAGGAATATTGTCCAAAGCAAAAGTAGACCTGGAAAGGAATTAGTACTAAAATTAGGCAGGGCTCCCTGGACTCAAAACATTCTGTTCAGTATTGGCAACCACACTTACCAAACTGTTAAATGTAGTTGGTTCAATTTCAGCCTTAAAATCAAACTGAGACTGTGGCAAAGTCATTAAATTGGTCTCCATTCATGCTTATATAATGATGACATGATTTCTCCATACTTACCTACCTCTCAGGAGTGATAGTTACCAGCCTCACACCTCATTTAGCTACTTCCCAGCATGTGACGGTGACTGCAGCATTCTGGAGGTATACAGTGCCATATACCGCCAATTGAAATGTATTTTTACTTACACTTCCAGGCCCTCACCTATAGTGTCATAAAGGAATTTTCAGCGCCTGTATGTTATGCTTCAGTAAGGATACTCCATGTTTCTCAAGCCAACATCCAGTTTATGCTTCTTTTCATGTCTTTGCATGAATAAAAATGGATATTCTGAGGCAAGATAAATACGCTAAGGTATTTGTACTAAAAAAACCCTAAAACCCACTATGAGTCACTCTGGTTAAAATATAAATCACTGACAAAACAAAATGGCTGTAGTATAAAACTGAGAGACGTACACTGCAGAAGAACTCTGTTACGTGATTGATAATAACGGTGTAGAACCTCAGCCGGTTCCACTGAATCAGAAACTGGTAGGAGGCAGACGAAATGGAAATGATAAAATGAAACCACAGTTTGCTGGAGAGGCAGAAACCAGACAATCATTCCTGAAAGACGACCTCCAAAAAGTTCCATGAGAACTGCTGAAAGGCAAAGGAGTGCCAGGAAACAAAATGACAACCTCAGAATGCAAGACTATCTAGGAGCAATTGTTATAACAACACTCAAAAAACATTGCTGCCAAATACCAAATGTGGAATCTGAGTACTTTGGCACCTCTGCTAGTTTCTAAATATTTGAATGCTGCTTTTGGCTAGTTAGATGACTTTTTGGAGAATTTCAAACCTTGTTATATACATAGATATGTATGCATATTTATATATACACATCTATGTGTGTGTTTGTGTAAATATATCAAATATACTATGTATATACTATGTATATTTTTGAGCAGGACTGTTTTCTTAGGGCAGGGAGCCAGGTACTACACACTTTTTGGGTTATAACCATAACCCCCCATAGTGGAAAGTTTGAGAGGAAAGGCTCCAGAATATTAAACACTTGGGGGGAAATAGTTTGATTTGTAATACTTGAAAAGATGGTCAGTTTGTGGGATCATTTGTTCATTGTCTGTTGTCCTCCCAGATCAGTGAATTAATGTTAACCATTTCCTCTTCTAAGCGAGGGTCCTTTTTAAGAAATTTAATATATTTTCATTGACCATGTGAATAGAATTAATAGCCGTCCGCTCTCAAAGCCAGTAGAATCATGTAATATAAGTGTGCACAGTGGCAATGGCTGAATAATGGCCACACTGAGGAAAGGCCCAGCATGCACGCGGTTCTCATACTTGGTGGTGCTGGCTCAATAGAAACAACAGGCCCTCATTTACACCTAGGAATCTTCATCAAAATCATTGGTGGGGGGTCAGGGGTGTAGAACATCTCAGCTCCGTATGTTCTTTGCGCTTGTGGTAAAGTTGCTTTATCTAGGATTGTTGAACAAAGCAGAATTTCATTAACAAGGTGTTGTGAAGGACATGTATAATGATGAGGTCCTCAAGATATGCAGAGGCTTGGTGGTGGCCTAGTGCCTGGAAGTGAATTGAACCTCGTGAGACAGGTCCTCCGCTAGTGTGCATCGCCATAGAGTCACCTGACGGATCTGACCACTGTGACTGGGTGCGTAAAAGTCCCATCACTTGGCATGGATGCATCTGCTTGGATAAAGGAAGAATGCTCAGATGTGCACAGCTCCCCTGCCACCAACACCAACACACACACGGAGAGTCACACACCTCCCCTTGCCCCCAGCACACACACAGATGAACCTCTCCCCCCACCCCAGAGATTCACACATCCTCTCCTGCCACTAATACACACAAAGACACACACGTCCCCACCAGACACACAGAGAGACACATTTCCGTACCTACTTCCTTCAAGGCACATACACAATTTTGAGTCAAATGCAAACTCAGACTTTTGGAGTTTCAGAAAAAAAGTTCCTAAAGGTCCACCTGTAAATGAAAGAAAATGGGGGAATTCTTGTTTAGCCGCAGCTCTGGGCTGAAGCCCAGGAGTGCACTGTGAAGTGTGAGTACAGAATCTCTTGTTGAACTACATTGTCTTCAATGTAGTTACACCTGATTTACATAAGCACGAGTCTGGTCCAGCAGGTGAAATTTACTCTTGGGGAGAGCCCACATGTGAGCTAGGCCCTACTTCAATCCCAGACACACATATTTGGTTCTGGAGGCTTAAGCGGGCAATCTTCATTGTGGATTGAACCAAATCCTAATTTTTTTTAAATTTTCAGTGACTCAGAAAGTAAAATATCAAATTATTGCGGGCTGAAGGAAATGTTTTGTGGATGCCAAAAGGAAACACTTGTTTTGATTTCAAGCATTTGTTCACATTTAATTTTTTTAGACAAAATTAAAGGGAAGGTTTGAAATGAAAATCAGTTTCAAAATGAAACGATTACATTCAAAATGTCACAACAAAATGCTTTGATTTTTTTAGGGTTTTTTTTTCTCCTAATCCAAGCAATCTGGCAAAATCAACACAAATTAGCAAAATGTTTTGGTGTTGCTGAATCTGCCTTTTTCATTTAAAAAAAAATCAGCTTTCAGGATTTCACTCACTTTTAACGTAGAGGCCCCACCATGATCTAAGCTCTGTTGTGCCAGGTGCTGTACAAATGCACTTTCCCTGCCCAGAGCACTTGCAACCTAAACAGACAAGAGTGAGGAAGGGAAACAGGCACAGGAAAGCAAAGTGGCATTCCCACATCACAAAGTAGGGTAGGACTGGGACTCGAACCCCAGTTTTCAGGGGCCCAGATCTGCTTTCTCCACTATACCTTATACTGGCCTGTTGCCTGATGCTCAATGTCACCTGGAGTAGGCATTGCATAGCCTATGAATTAACTAGTTTATTTCCTTCCTGTCTGTCTTCTCTTCCTCTCCCCCCACTCCCTCAGGTTTTTTCTCCTTTCATCCTCTGCCAATCTTCACATTCTTTGTTTTCCATGCAAAGGAGGTACAGGAGATGTGCTGCTTCTCATGACAGGGCTTACTGGCTTCATCTTTCCCGTGAGCTTCTCCCAACCCCCCCTTCACGCAGGTGCGTTGTCAATGCTGAGCAAAGGATTAAAAAATTCTTCCCAGATTGTAAAAACAAACAAAAAAGGCCCCAAAACCTTAACTAGAGACTTTGCTGTCAGATGTTTCAAATAAACCCATTTGTCTTTCATGTCTCATCTCAAAAACTGACACCTCCTAGCAATGGCAGTGCAGACGCTAAAAAGAAAAGCAGCCTTTCAGCCAGACAGGTTATACGGTGAAGGGATCACTCGTCAAATGTGTTTCTTTAATTTAAGGCAAGCCAGGGCTGATTAGATTGCCATGGCTTCATAGAGCTGCTGCATGTCTCAGTCCAAGGGAATTCCAGACAGAACTTTCCACTTCGACACCCCAAGCATATTTCTAGTCAAAATTGAAAGACAGGTGTTTTTCCCACCACCCCCCTTTACACAAACACACACACACTTGTTTTTAAACCGAAAATGTGCACGCCAATGGGGTATTTTAGGTACTCTACACAGCAGGTCAATTAACTGGTGTTAAGGGTTTGCTATATCTTTACACCGTCTATCCTTCCCCCCACAATTGCAGGAGGGTGCTTCTGCACGTGTCAGGCTGATGGCCAAAGCGTGCTGCCTTCCAGCCATACCAGCAATGCAGTCCCCGGGGGGCTTTTCTAACTGGTGAAACTGAGTGCAGCCTGTAAAGAAGCCGAAGTGAGGCATTGGTTCACACCTATGTCAGCTCCAGGATTGGGGGCGTGGGGTTTGGGGGGGGGAAGGGAAGGGGAGGAGTGTTTTAAGTCTGCCTTAGATGGCTCCAGTTTTTCAGTTGCACATCAGAGCAGCTAGCTCCCTTTGACAGTGAATTGCAACAATGCTGCACATCACCAGCTCTTGCTCTGGTGCTGTTTCAGTGCATTGTAGAGGGTGACATTGTGATGGCAGGTTTATATTCCCATGGATAAATGTCAGTAACTGTTGATTTTTCCCTTTACCCACAAATCAACAATGTTCTCCAACTTCTTTTGAATCAAAATGGACAGAAACGGGAAGTTTAAAACATCTACATTGCACTTGTGACAAACTAGTGCTGCATTTTGCTGTCCTTTCAATCTGGCACTCGCGCAGCAATTATTATGCAATAGTCTGTTTATGAAATATGGGGGGGCGTCCAGCTCTGAAATGAATCTTGACTTGTCGAGTCCTGTAACTTTTGAAAGCATAGCAAGTAGTGCCGGGTTATTTAACGTTTTTCACTAGTGTGAAAACAAAATTTGATAACGTGTTGGGGGTGGGACAGCGAGCTAAAGGCCCTTTGGAAATAAGCCTCAATCAATATCCATAAAGAACACGAAATCAAATCCTTCTACCCACCCCATGAGAGAGTTGTGCTGATGATGTGTTTCTGGCATGGTGCCAGTGTTCATGATCAAACATGGAACATTAGCAGACTCAATCAATTATAGCAGCACAGAGCCAGCGGCCCAGCTAGGCATTAGCTAATTGAATTGCTTTAGCAGCACTGTTGCTTGCCCCAAGCCCCAGCCCTGTTTCCTTGCTATACATTTCACTGCTGATGGACCAGATTTCACTTAGCCTTTGCGCCTGTCTCCCTTGTTCCAAGTGAAGGGGAGCAAGGAGCCTTCTCCCTTGTGCGGGGGCCAGGTACAGTTAAAACCCTTCTGTCTCCTGACTGCCGCTTGCCAGTGCCCATCTCCTGTCCCACTTTGCACCAGCCAGCGGCACTGGGGAGCACATGAAGGGGTGGGGCGGTGGGCGCATTACCTGAGAGTGCCAGGGAGCTGTGGTTGGGCCTCCCCAGAAAGAGCGGAAGCCAGCAGCCCCGGCGACTACTCCGGGAGCAGACATGACGTTTTCAGTCTGACTGTAGCCGAAAAGGAGGGGGGAGAAGAGAGAAAATCTGCTCTGAAGATTTAGAGCCCTAATTGTGCTGATCTGGAAAAACAGCTAAAAGGGTTGCTCTTTCCCTGCTGCTGCATGTGGCCATCTTGGCGGCCATCCTCTTGTGGTCTGGTTAGTACATGAGCGCTCTGATTAGGTTGGAGAAAGGGTACATAACTGCACAGCATTCTTGAAATGGGGGCAAAACGTCTGCCCTCAGCTCTGTCCATCCCTGGCTGGAATCAGGGCAGAGACTGGTCGGTGCTGTGCTGCCCTGTTTCCCATCTTTCCATGCATATTTTTCCCCTCTCCTCTGTAGCATTTCAGAATTGGCTTTATCCCGAGGGATGTAACAGCAGCAGAGGGGACATCAATCACGGCTGCCTTTTGGAGAGCTCCTGATAAGTGTTTCTTCCATTTACCACACCGATTGCTTCTAGCAAGGCTTCTTTACATTTGAACTGCCAAATGTTGGAAATGTACTTGGTGGCTCTTCTCAGCCAGGAAAACACAGCCCTGGTCTTCATTCAGATCGATTGATGGGCAGTGTTCCTTCTCAGCTGAATAGTCAAGGCACAGTTTATTACTAGAGGAAAGTCAGCATCCTTCTGAACCACATCACATCCTGTTACTCAGCAAAGCATGTATGTTAGCGCCTCCAGGAGGTCAGTCGGTAACATGCTGAGTTTGAAAGTCATGCGCCGCATCCTCAACTGGTGTAGATCAACGTGTCTCCATTGCAGACAGTGAAGCATTGAAAACTATGAGATCCGACCCTTATTTTGGCGAAGGATTTAAGCTTTTCTGAAGATCTCCTCTGAAGGATGGGTGTGGTCCATGATACTCAGCGTTGTAAGAGACCAACTTTCACAGCGCCTAGTTACTTGGGGTCGGATTCTCCTCTCACTAACGTTCTGGGTTTTATACCAGTATAACTCCATTGAGTCCTGGGGCATCACTCCTGACTCACAGCCACCTCGGTGAGCAGAAAAGCAGACCCTTGGTGGAGCGACTGCCGATAGCACACTGTCATGGGGATGGGAGGAGAGCCGCCAGGCCTATGTCCCATACCACCGAGAGTAAAAAGTAAATGCCTTAGGGACTCTCTTTTGTGTGACATTGTGTCTCGTGGTGCTGCAAAGGAACCGTGCCCTAGATAGCCTCTATCTACTTTCCCAGTTAAAGATAGTATTGTGGGTAATGAGATGGCTGGCTACTTGGGGAGTGGATGAGCAAGCTGCGTCTCCGCCTGCATCCCACAGCTGTATTGTGTCAGTTCATGCAGAAGCCCAAAGAATCGATTGATTGGGGGATATTTTCACTGATCCCTGTTCCTGACCAGGGAACTTGGACAAGGCGGCTCCTCTGTCTCTGCCCAGGCTGCCCCAAATTTGCTCTGGGCTAAAGGAGCAGTTGCCTGTGGGAGAAAAAGGCTTTAGCAAATTGTAGGCATCCAGCAAAAGGACACATGTGTTCTGGATTTTTCCCTAGTGAAACAAGCGGAGGCTCATGTGCAAATGGATGTTCAGAATATACAAAGACCCCTGGCTCTCTGCCTTCCATTTGTCTTCTGCTTTTGCTGCTGGATCTACAGCAGCGGTTCTCAACCTGTGGGTCGCGACCCCGGCGGGGGTCGAACGACCAAAACACAGGGGTCGCCTAAAGCCATTGGAAAATACATATTTCCGATGGCTTTAGCCGCTGAGAAGTCGCGCTACCATCTGTAGCAGCGCTATTCAGCTGGAACGCACACCGTTATGGATGCGCGTTCCAAACTGAATGCTTGCGCGCATGCGCAGACGTGATTGCATCATCCGTCCGGGGCCTAAGGGGCAGGGGAAGCGGGGGGAACGCTCCACAGTCCATAGCAGCGCATTACGTGTGTCCGGCGCTTGCTGACGTCATCAGTGGGCGGACGCAGCAAGCGCCGGAGGACAGAAGCCTAGGAGGCGGAGAGCCAAGAGGCGGAGAGCCAAGAGAGCCTGCGAGACAGCCTGCTGGTGTAAAAAAGGTTAATAATGTAAAAACAGTACACACACCATACACACAATACTGTGTAAGTGTAAGGTGCTTTGTGTGTAATCATTATACAATGAGAATACATAATGCATATCAGGTATTTACATTCCGAATCATAACTGTAGCAAAATTACAGTTTTGAAGTAGCCACCAAAATTATTTTTTGGTTTGGGGTCACCGCAATATGAGGAACTGTATTGCGGGGTCACGGCATTAGAAAGGTTGAGAACCACTGATCTACAGTATTTCCTGGGCAAATCTGACTCCTCATTTGTATCACGCCTGCAGTCAGTTACAGGCCCTGTAATCTCCTGTGTACAGGAAAGGCTTCGCATGTTCCATTTCACATGAAAAGCTGATTTAACATTCATCCCGATGCAGCTGAATCCAAGTGTCTCAGGGCTGCTGTCCCTCCTTCTGCATGATACCAGGCTGCCCAAAGCCGTTCATTCTTCCTTAGACTCCTGACACAAAACCAAATCAGCTTTTCCCTAGGAAGGTGATAAATTAGCATTTGCTAACTTTCAAGTTACAAACTCCCCTGCTGACGTATGGCTACTCTGGGAAAGATTTAGCCTGGTGCCTCAAATTCCATTCCAGCGGGATGCATTTGATAAAGTGGGTTGCAGCCCACAAAAGCTTATGCCCGCAGAAATTTGTTAGTCTTTAAGGTGCTACAGGACTCTCGTTGTTCTTGCTGTATACAGACTAACATGGCTACCCCTCTGGAACTTTTCACCAGCAGGAATTCAATCTCATCTTCACTGTGGTTCGAGACCATGGCCCTGTGGATAAGTCCAGGCCCCTGCATATACGAATATCCTGGTGTTTCTTTTCAACTCCAGGTTTGAGGGGCCCAGCCCCACCAGCAGAACATCAATGAGGGAATGTGATGTTCTATCAAGCAGTGCACAAAAGACACCCCCTAGTCCGATGGCTATGAGGTTGTTCATTTAAAGGCCCAATTTGCTGACTATTCAGGACATGTGCATGTAAACTAAGGGAGTAGGACAATGTCTGAGGGTCTGTTTTTGTGTCCAGCAGTGGTGGATTAATGCACGGGCCCATGCCAGGAGCCCCAGACAATTTGGGGGCCCCAAAAGCACCAGAATCTATGTAGAAGTGGGGGAGGCCACCAGTACCGCAAATGAGTGTCCTCCACCCCCTGCTCCTCCTCTTCCCCGGAGGCCCCATCCCCTGCTCCGGCTGGAGGCTGGAAGCCAGAGCCAGGCCACGGTAAGAGCTGCCCAGGGAGCTTGGGCTGCTGGGGGGAGCTCCAGACCCTCCACCTGCCCTGGCAGGGGACTCGGGTGCCCGGGAGCAGCCTCCGGCCTCTGTTCCCAGCCCCTGGGGCACCACACCAAGAGCAGGTGGAGGGTGAAGGCGGGGCCACTGAGAGGGACTGGACCCCATGGTGGGGGGGGGCTAAGGCCCCCCCCAAAGCCGCACCCCTGGAAGAGGCAGGCATTGCTGGCAGTGGCTGCACTTCACGGGGGTGGGGAACTGATCAGCGTAATACAGCCCCTGCCCCAGGCTACCAGGTCCATGTTGAAAAGTGGGCGGACATAGCTCTCCTGACCCCCCAGGTTCTCGTGCCATTGGGCCCCTGGAGCGTGGGGGGCGCAAATGTCCTTTGTGCCCAGGTTCCCACTCAATCTTACTCCACGTCTGGTGCCCTGACCTAGAATCTTGGGCGTGCACCCAGAGCACAATCCTTTGAAAACTGCCCGTTTGTCACGCGAAGGAAAGGTCCGTGCTCAGCCTTTCTCCAAATACCCTTGTTCCAGCGCTGCCACAGGGGGCCATGATGGCCCTAAACCTCTTCAGTGACCCTGCTGTCGTGGCAACCTGGCAGACCGTGCAGCAAAGATGTGCTGCTGCAGTAACACCACATCCTGCCACCGCCCTTCGCTCCTGCGGTGTCTGCCAAGCAACTAAACCCACAGGGTCCCAAAGCATCGCGATGGTAGGAAAGGAGGCCCCAGCCCCTTCCAGCACTCACACGGATTAGCGGCAGGAAGCCCATTATGCGTTCATAAGGTTGCTATCTGGATCACTTAGTGTTTGGGGCGTAATGCTGGGAATACGATGCCAGGGGCTTGGAATGTTCAGCGGTCGTTGGGTGAAATTCTGTATCTTGCTTATATAGGAGGGGAAACTGCGAACCCGGCAGAATATTAGCCTCTGATAACAAGTCTTGGCTGGTCCAGCCAAGAACCTTTGGACTTTCTCAGCTGTAAACACCTCTTTATTAGAATCTATTTAAGTAGAAGGGGAAAAATGACACCAAAAAGTTTGGAAAGTATCGTTACTGATGACCATCATGTCCAGAGGACTCCTGAGACATGTTTTGCAACCTGCACGTTGTGCTACTTTAGGAAGCACTACAGATGTTTTGTTAACTGCAGTATCTGTTTAATCGCTACAGTAGAACATGGGGCTTGTTGGAAAGGGGGTGCAGAAAATGTAGCAAGGTCCCTTCTCCAGACCAAAGAGGCTCAGATAAGCTTTGCAGTAGCATTCAAACCAAACTCTGAACTTTTATGGCTCTGCCCAGCACTACTTTGCAAAGGCTTTGACACATGGTGTGCAGATTGTACAGTGCAACACTACACCTTGTGCTTGTAATAGACAGGGATTCCCCTCGACATGTTCATCAACACTTTGTCTTTTTAGTGTCACCCTCCAGTGTGACCTTTGTATGCTTAGAGCAGAGAATATAAGTCAGAATTGCTGGGTTCTGTTCCCAAATTTTCCACTGAGATAGTATATCACTTAAGCTTCCTGAGTCTCATCTGTAAAATGGGTATAATAATGCTTTTCTACTTTGCAGACACATTCTGTGCCTTAATTCCATCTGTGAAATCCTTTCAAGTAAGAGTGAAACACTGTCAAATCAGATTTGCACAGGTGCAAATGACTACACCAGGCACAAGGCCTAATCACCATGGTAGCAAAGATGCCAGAAGCTACCAGAGCCTTGTCAGTAGCAGGAAACCCACAGGTGTTTGCGCTAGTGCCATTTAGCCAGTGAAAAAAGCAGAGGAATTAATTTTCTTTTAATTCCTTAATATAGACATGGTCCTCAATTCAGTGGGCCACATTCTGATTTCACTGCCAGCATTTAACATCAGGACTAATTCTGTTGTAGTCAAGAGAGTTAAACTGGTGTAAAGGAACTGCTATAACTATTCACTGCCCTTTTCAGAACTCCCATCACTTGAATACTCTGTTCGTATCTTTTCCCATTATGGATGGCTCCCTTTTATAACATCTAACATTTCCAATTGTGCATGTGTGTGTGTCTGTGTATATGCGTGTGTCCACTTAAAAAAGAAGTGGGTGGAGGGACTGCTAAAACAAGTCTGAATTAGGAGATGCATTGCAGGAACGTACTATATAATTAGAACTAGACATTCTCGTCTCAAACCCACGGTCACTAAGAACATCTGTTTAAATTACAATCGTGTTTCTGTTTCATTTTTGGATGAGAGGGTGTATTATAAAACAGGGAAAACACTGATCATTACTTAGAAAAATAAACCTAGGTTGCCTGGTGGTTGTAAAAGATTAAAGGAAATATTCCTGTACGTGTCTTCCTTTAAAATGACAGTCTTCTCACATCATTGCTAATGGGTTTCTCCAAAGAACAAGAATTGTTCCTCAGGAAGGTAATGCAAGACTGTGACAGAATGCAGTATGTCAGAGATGGTCCTGATCCAAAACCCAGGGCCTGAGCTCTCCTGAATTGTGGTCACGTTCAGACAGGCTGGCCCGCAGAGTTCAGTAATGTCTCTAATTGTTACAGCATGTATGTTGCTTAGGATCCGATGGACGAGAACTAACTCAGGCTGTCATAGTAAGACTTTACTTCATTCTTTCATTCTCAGGCCAGAAGAGTTCAGCCCCCACGACCACATTTGCAGCTCCCCTCCAACCAACTTCCAGTTTCATGCACCTGGTTTTGCACGTGCATCTTCCACATAGTCACCATAAGTAGGCGTGCCACCGTTGGACAGTTAGGTGCCCAGCTGCCCAATCAGCACGTCTGTAATAAACATGTATCCATTTTTGTGGGCATGATCAGCTGAAATGGAGGCTGGAGCAGAACAGAGTCCCTGGCTACTCCCGTCTGCATAGCGAATCCCCCCTACATCACATGGAGATGGCAATGGGAAAGCAGCACAGCAAAACGTAGAGGTACAAAAGGATACAGCGCTGACATTTGTAAAAAAAAAAAAAAATTTGATGGCTCTTTTCTCCCACTGACATGTGTAACTGCCCCTGGCTTTGCTGAGAGTTATAGGCGAGCGTTAAGGGGAATCTATGGACCCAGGTTTTTGGTTTTCTGGGCTATATTAATCCTCCAACCCTATAATACAGAGGAACAAAGGTTTGCTATGCTATGCTTTTGGCTGTGCTGTGCTGTGCTTTTCTGAAACAACTACCTATATATAGCCAATTAACATGATTTAAGACATGGGTAATACACACAAGAGTGTTCAGTACAGTCCTCCATGTTTGCCAGACCTAAATTATGGGATAGCCACAAACAGTGATAGTAGAAATGCCAAGACACTCTAAATTGTGATCTTCAGCTCAGCATAAGCTGGATTTCTGCTTTCTAACTGTCTGAGTCCCTCTCGCAACAGATTATTCAATGCCAAAGGGTTTCCCTGTTGTTCTGTGTTTCTGACCCGATGTCTGTGTTTAGGTTTCACGTGGACACACCCTTGAGCGTTTGTTTTTTCGGATTGTGAGATCATGTCCCTGCTAGGCTTCCTGGTGAAGTGTTGAAGCAGGATTATTTAGCAAAGGCTTTTCTGCAATACTTCTGCAGTCTCAAGCACTCCATGGCCCTGAGTCAGTGCTCCTGACCTCCCACACGCTCTCCAGGAGCCAGTTTCCATTGACAAGAAGTAACCTCTTGAGTGCCTGAATCTAAGGTGTTGGTGTGAAATTCAGCATTCCTAAACCGCACCAGCGGAGCGAATGCTGTGGGTCCCCTTTCCTTGCGCAAGGCAGAAGAGGGGTACCCCAAACACCAGCAGGCACACCCAGGGCGGAGCTCCGTCCTACTGGAGGCTGATCCATGTCGCCGGGAATTTAGTGAGCGCTATGTCCTAGTACTGTGGGGAGTGCTAGGCCTTGCTTCTGCCTGGCTTCCGCAAGGTGTGGCAGGGACCAGGGGGGAAAGAGGCTCCCTCGGCCCTTTGTCCTCCCAGACCCATGCTCAGGAGTGTCCAGGCGGAAGCCTATAGTACGCAGGGTCGCTGTAGGGTCCCAGGACTTACTGAGCTGCTACCAACGGACAATGTGTTCAGGTGACGTCCTAGCCAGGCACAGAGGAGGAGGCGCTACACCGTGAACTGTAAGCGTCAGAGTTTTGCCACAGAATGGATCTCTAGGGGCCAGTCCTGAGCTGGAGATGTGGTCAGTTCAGAAGGGAAGGCTTTTCAGCTGCCTTTGAGGCCCCTGAGCTGAGGCCATCCAATCTCTGGGCTACCGTGTGCTGCCTGTGGTGCTGGGGGTGTTCCTCCAGCCTGAGTTTGCTGGGCCGTGGGGACCCCTGGCTCTACTGCCCACAGTTGTTGGAGAAGTGGCAGAGGGAGGAAGCACTTGAGCGCCCAACCTCGCGCCTTCGAATGGACGACTAATGGCCAGCGTTCTGAGAGGCTCTCTAATGGGGGATTTGTGGAGACGGAGGCGTTTCAGCTCTAGGTTAGTCGTTCGAAGCTGACCCAAGTGGAGTGAGACCAAATAGCTTTGCCAGCGGAGGGGTGTTTGCTGGCCCATCTGCATCAACGGGTTGGTCTCGGGCCAGTTTAGCTTGTGGAACCCTGACGGCCGTCTCGGAAAAATCACCAAGAATTGAATGGGCCAAAGCACAGGTGCCAGGCAATAAAGAGAAGCTGGTACTGCTGCCTGCAGGCTGTCTCTTCTATGGCTAGCCGACTGGTGTTTCCAGGGGTGTCAGTCAGGCGTTTTGACTCCTACGGTCACTTTAAAATGTTCTCACGCAACACCCCTGCCCTCCTATGGAAATAATCACGGCGCCCTTCCCTCCTTGCTGTCTCTTACTGCCTTTCAGCTGTACCCCCACCACTGCTTGAATGAGGAGAGCCTGTTGTTTCAGTCTGGTTTACCCCCTTTCCCAGGTGTAACAGAGCACTTCTCCCACCCACGATCTCACAGGCCGGAGACGCGGTGCTAATTTTCTGCTCGTTATTCCTGAAGTGCCCGCATGTTGCACCAGACTTGTGTTTCCAAGACCCCTGCTCTGTTGTGGTGGACTGAACTTCAGACACTACATATACATATGTCTGCCCACAGCAGGCTTTCCAATGTGAATGCAAAGATCACCTGTTAACAAGTCTGAGCCCAAACAACTTCCCATACCTGATTCAAGGCGTCTTAAGGATGAGATGCACTAGAAACTATTCTGAAAGAAAAGCACCAATGATGCCAAGAGTTTGTCAAGGAACATACATTTCGGCCTATGAAAGCATATTCCCCATGAGACACACTATGCCAGGGGTTCCCAACCTTTTTGGCTCGAAGGCCACAGGTATCATTTTTACAGCCCTGAAGGGCCACCAGTCTCTCCCAACAGCCCCTCCCCCCAACTGCAGCCAGAGGAGGTCCTCACTGATTTCCCATTCCCCTGGCTGCAGCAGGGAAACCGCACACATCCCATAACCTCGTGTGCTCTACCTGGGTCCCTAGGCAGTGGCTCCCTTCTGCAGCCAGGGGGATAAGAGATGAGTGCCCCCCTCTCTCTGGCTTCAGCAGAGACCCCAGTGCCTATGGACCCAGGCGGAGTGCTTTGCCGTACTCCCTGCTACTACATCTGGGTCCTTAGGCAGTGGCTCCCTTCTTCAGTCAGCGGAAGGGAGTGGCGGGCCACTTTGAAAGACCCCGTGGCCCACGGGTTGGGAACCATAGGACTATGCCATCAAGAAGAATCTGTAATCTTCCTGCAGTTAGCAAAGAGGAAGATCTAGGGTTAATTTTAAAATCAACCATCTGCTAAGATGTTTCTAATATATTATCCTAAAAGTAAGGCTTGGATTTGGAACTACGGTAACTGCTCTCGAGTCACTCTGGCGGGAATTGTGTAGCGATAGAGAGCCCACCATGTAACCTTAAATCTCCTCTTATCCAGCCCTCATTTTATATTCCATTATGTGCATGTCATTATGGGAAAGTCCTATGGAACGTAATGGAAAATTATAGCTTTTCTGTACATTTTTAAACCACGTTACAAATACAATAGAAGATTGTATCCCTGCTGTGCAGTGCTTTACAAAACGTCTCCAGGAAGGATTTTCTTCAGTACTGACGCCTATGGGGTTTTTAGAGTCGGGTCTAGGGAAGCCTATTACATTTCAATGTGCAAGCACAGGCAGTACAGCTCTGCTGATTTACCCCAGTGAGGATCTGAGCCCTAACCTATAGGGGCAGAAGTCAAATTACAGATGAGCCTGAACCAAATCCTAGATCTGAACACCCCCAAACTTTGAGAGCACGTGGATCCCAATCTTCTGGCTGATCTGATCTTACACCAAGCCTGGAAGCTGAGGGAACCTCCACGTCATCTCTTCCCTCTTCTTACACTCATTAGAAATGAGGATTTTGCCTAGGAGACCTGAGGAGTAACCTCGTGCCCCTTCCATGCTGCTGCGAATTGCAGAGCACAGCTCTGGGCTGTACAAGGGAGGAAGTCTCACTGTCCCTACCTTCCCCATTGCAGTGGGGCCACTTTGCAGCTATGTGCATCCAAGGAGAGCAAGGCAGACTGGGGGGATTTGCAGTCACGGACGCCAGAGAGTGATCCTCGCTCTGTCCATCTCATGTACATATTTGATTACCATTTAAAACGATAAATGAAGCAGCTGAATGACTACCCATTAATGCAGTGTGGACTAGTGAATGGAGCCCTGGACTCAGGAGATCTGAGTTCTGTCCCCAGGTCTGCCTCTGGATTGCTTGGTGACCTTCTGCAAGTCATGTCACCCATCTGTGCCTCAATTTCCCCGTCTGTAAAATAGGAATAATGATACTGACTTCCTTTGCAAAGCTTGTTGGGCACTACAGCTGAGAAGAGGGAGGTGTTTTTAATTCAAATTCTACAATAACTTTGCTAAGCAGGGACAGCAATTGAATTACTAGTAGAGAGTTAACATTTGCCAATAGTTACTACACAATGGTATACTCACAGTGGGGCAAAGTAGTGCGGGAGACATAGGGTTTTAATGGCAGCCGTTTGTCTCTAAAAACCAATCCCAGTGTCTCTGGGTTCTAAAAGAAATAGACAATGCTAACTGAATTTACAGTGACATTGGGTGGAGAAGTGCAAACTGCCCATTACCTGGTCTGCTTGCCCTGGACAGGTTTTTTTGCAAGCCCTTTTGCTCTCTGTCACATACACCCCTTTCTCCCGGTGGCAAAGCGAGTTGGCCAGGAGCAAAAGTATGGAACATTTGTGAACGTGCAAGACCTTGTAATAGTTAACTGGAGCACTGCTCCCAGGAACTAATCCTCACTATGCACAGTTAGGCACAGGATGCTACTGAGGCCAACGACTTAGCAGTCCTGACAGGGATTGCACGTTTCTACAGACCACAAGTCCATCCAGACTTACAGTAGTAAGAATTTTAAAATATAAGGATTTAAGGGATTGAAATGCTCCTGGCTTCAGGGCATCAGCCAATTTCTAGCTATGGGGGTGAGGAAGATTCTTTCCCTGTGGGTGGGTTATCTGCACCCTGCACCGCAGGGTATCTTGCACTTTCCTTGGAAGCAGCTAGTGAAACTAAGACACAGGACTAAATGGACCATTGGTTTGATCCAATCTGCCAGTTCGTCTGGTCCTGCGAGGCCAAGGCCAATAGATTACATGACTGGCCCAGGCCCACACAGAGAACTGCTGTCAGATCTAGGATTAGATTTTCTGTTCCCCTAGTCCTGTGCTCTGTCCTTGTACCTATAGAAAGTGATGGACACCTTTGTTAAAGTTCTGACCTGTTTCTCTCCGATTGAATTTCCTGTAGCTTCTGGAGTTTGTTTGTTTTTTACCATGGCTCGTGTACAGCCGGCATTTCAAGTCCCTTCCCTCCTCACTTTCTAACCAGAGAGCCTCAAGCCAATTTGAAGTTTTCCGTCGCTACGCGCTCCCTCTTCTGACTCTCCAGAGTAAGTAGTTTCTTCGGCTCCATCTTGAATAAATTAGCTGCAACTGAATTTGTACTGCAAGAGATTAAGTGTTCCACTGATTGAAAACCCCAGTGAAAAGAATAGTTGCTTCTTTGTTCACTTTTAATCCTAGCCTTCCAAAATCACCAGCTAGACATACCTTCTGTTCCTGATTTTTTTCAGTTTAATCAAAACATTTTTGGAAAATCAAAAAATATGGAGTTTGGTAATTTTATCGCTACTTACCAAAGGACTTTGTTATTCCAACACACTGTTCCCAGAGGAGGTGGCCAGCTGATTGGATGCAGAATTTAAAACCAATAAACATGGTTAGACAGCAATGTGCGGATGGATTTTAGAGGGTTCTA
This sequence comes from Mesoclemmys tuberculata, assembly GCA_007922155.1. Taxonomy (NCBI): domain Eukaryota; kingdom Metazoa; phylum Chordata; order Testudines; family Chelidae; genus Mesoclemmys; species Mesoclemmys tuberculata. The sequence goes on along the minus strand of ML675644.1, from coordinate 20,085,699 downwards.
AAATGTTGTTCGCTTTAGCATTGGTTTCATGATACTAAAGCAGCCTGACTGTACAGATGGAGGGATATAAAAAGTGTCCCAATAAATACTATAAAACTCTCTCGTACATTGCAGAGAATCTCTTTGAGACAATATATAAGACAGATACATAATACATGAAAAGGCGTGGGATGGCTTCAGATTGGCTCATTTAAGGTCACCAGCATAACTGATGTACCCATCTGAAACTCAAGTCAATAAAACCTTTAGATCGCACCAGTGTCATGTAGAATCTATGGAAGCCAAATTTTGTGATGAGCCTTAATACAGCCTCCATTTTTGCATCTGCTGTTTAAGTCGCCCAGACAGCTAAGACCTGTAGTTATCTGGCAGGTACCATCAGAGCGTTAGATATCTGTTGGCCCGGTCCCATACTGTAGAAGTGAATGGACAAGCTCTTGCTGACTTCAAAAGCAATTGGTTCAAACCCTTAGTCCATTATATTGTAGGGGTCAAATTGCCTGCATAATAATTTGTACTCACAGTTTGCAGGAGCAAAACTGGAGAGCAACCTTTCAAAATTAGATCTGTACACACAACATATGTATAATTAATTCCCACCCAAAGCCTCATGTTCAGGACTTTGGGGTTAAGGATAAAAATATAGGCTCGGGCTGAAGGTTGCCAGCTGCACTGTCAGTCAGGAGAGTGACATTTTTTTCTTTGCACAATTGAAAAACAAACCCTCAAATGAGCACTTCTGAATTTACCTTCTAAAGCCACCTCTATTGGCCAAACAATGACCCGAGGCCCAATCCTGCAGCCTTCACTGGTAGTTTTGCCCATTTAGCATCAGTCCCGAAGTAGGGATGTGATCAATATCTGCAAGGAGAAAGGCATTATTGAGGGTGATCGCAGAGTGCATAACTAGGATTAAAGAACGAGATGAAGCCAAGGGGAATGTAGATGGAACAGCAGGAACTGGCTGCGGAATACTCTGAGGGAGGTGGTGAAGGGTCTGCTGGGAAAAACGTTGATGACTGGACTGCAGGGACCCGTTCTGCACTGACAGAGGATAGCCTAGTTAATCAAGGTTTGAACACGTCCCAAATCTCGAAGCAAAGGTGAGGTGGAACCTGCCCATTTGGGCTAGTTTCCCACTGAAATCATCTGCCATTTGCATTTCCTGGTAGTTCTGAGACACAACTGCCAAAACTGTGACTCAGCCCAGCTTCAGAAACCTGCCCAGAGTTTCCAACTCAGACTGTGGAAACAGGTGAGTGTCCTGTGGTATTGAGTACGTGGGTGAGGGCCACCAGGGATCAGGCATGGGCCACATAGACTATTGGATCCCTCCCCAGAAGAGCATCAGAACGGCCATACTGGGACAGACCAATGGTCCACCTAGCCCAGTATCCTGTCTTCTGACACTGGCCGGTGCCAGGTGCATCAGGGAATGAACAGAACAGGCAATCACTGAGTGATCCATCCCCTGTCGTCCACTCCCAACTTCTGGCAAACAGGCTAGGAGCACTTAGAGCATGGGGTTGCATCGCTGCCCCTCCTGGCCAATAGGCATTGATGGACCTATCCTCCAGGAACCTATCTAGGTTTTTTTTCTTAACCCTGTTATAGTTTTGGTCTTCACGACATTCCCTTGGCAAGGAGTTCCACAAGTTGACTGTGTGTTGTGTGAAATAGTACTTCCTTTTGTTTTTGTTTTTTAAACTTGCTGCCTATTAATTTCATTGGGTGACCACTGGTTCTTGAGTGATGTGAAGGAGTAAATAACACTTCCTTATTCACTTTCTCCACACCAGTCAAGATTGTATAGACCTCTGTCCTCATCCCCTCCTCAGTCGTCTCTTTTGCAGTCTTTTTAATCTCTCCTCATATGGAAGCTATTCTATACCCCTAATCATTTTTGTTGCCTTTCTCTGTATCTTTTCCAATTCCAATATATCTTTTTTTGAGATGAGACAACCAGATCTGCACACAGTATTCAAATTGTGGATGTACCATGGATTTATATAGTGGAATAATGATATTTTCTGTTTTATTAGCTAGTCCTTTCCTAATGGTTTCTAATATTCTGTTTGCTTTTTGGATTGCAGGTGCACACTGAATGGACATTTTCCTCTGCCTATCCCCCTAGGATAAGCAGAGGACTCTCCTCCTTCCCCCCCAGATCACATGGGTGGGATTTTTCAATTAGGAGCCCAAATCCTACTGAAAGCCAATGGGGCTTGTGCTGCTAAGTGACTTAGGGGCTTTAAAAAATCCAAACCAATGAAACCATTCAGGTCTGTTGTGTCAGCTCTCAGACAGCAATTTACTCAGTTTGCTGGAGCTTTATCCCCCTCCAGAGCTCCCCCTCCCTAGCCCATTTGGGTCTCTTTCTGCCTCTTCAGGTGCCCCCCTCTCCCTTCCACCATGATCATTATTTTGCAGGGATTTCAATGCTGTCAAAGGCGGTCCTTCCGTCTGTTCCCATTGTGTGTAACTGTGGGGAATCAGGGCCTGTAGTCAAGCTAGTCTGGAAGCAGGACCTCCAGCAGAGCCTAACCTAATGAGCAATCTAACGAGCGCAGCTGGCCTGTGGTTAGGCTGCCTGGCTGGTTGGAGGTATCAGCAGGGCGATCTGAAGCCCAGCTGTAGGTCAGCGGCTGCTCCAAGCCTTCGGAGCACAGCTGTGACAGCTGCTTGTTCCTAGCCCTTCTCCCACCTGGTTCCAGCCCAGACTCTGCCTTGGCCCCAGCCTTGCTCCTGCTTTGCCTTGCTCCAGGTAGCCCAGTTCTGACCCTCCTCTCCCAGTCCCGATCTCAGACTTTGCTCTGACATTTGACACTGGTGTCTGGCCTCGGGCTCCGGTTCTGACCCCGAGCTCTCATTCCTGACTCCTGCTGTGACCACTAGGCATGACCACCTATATCCCAGTCACATGATAGTAACGTTGTTCATTGGGACCGAGAGAGCCCCTTCTTGCCAGCGGAAGACTCAGAAAGGCCCGTTCTGATCACTGCTCTAATCTCCCCAATGCAGTTGACCGTTGGCAGCTGGCGAGAAGTGCCATACGCCAGCCAACTGTTCAGAACGCTGCACTCGGCACAAGCGGGGAAGGTGTCTTTTCAGGACTTGTGCCATGTACCTGCAGCCTGAAGCGGATGTGTTTGATAGGGGGCTGCCATCACACAATTTCTGATCACGTCTCCTTCCCAAGCCATTAAAACATGATCTGAAGGCTCTTGGAATCAGGACTTGAACAATAGCTGACATGTGGCATTACTTTGTATGCTGGAGTTGGTCTTCGAAAACACGAAATACCATCTTTCTCTAAAGGAGAGTCTAGTAGCTTTAACTGGAAACGAACAGAAAGAATTTCATGCACGAGTTTTGCCGCCATGGAACAATTTACAGAGATGACAAATACATTTGCTGACTTCTGTTGAGGGAAGTACCCTCTCATTAGCCCGTTTGTTGTTATTTATTGGTTTCCTTTCACAGATGTTTTTTCATGCTGATTTGGAACTGGATCTTATTTTTAGAAAAGCATCTAGAGCATGACTTCATAAACCACAATAATATAAGCAGGCTTCTAACCGACCTGAGAATGAAGGACTACATGATTACCACATCCTAATAACTGCTCTTGTGAACATTAGTCTATATTCATATGTCTCCTGTAACTAAAACTCTGTCCACCTTTTAAATAGCTGGGAAAGCATTTCTTTAGCTGCCAAGTTTCCATGTACGTCTGATGACAATTTAAAATTAATCCAAAGTGAAAAAATCATTGTATTTCAGAGACAAAAATGCTATTTTAATTAGCTTCAGATTTTCTTTACCTTTATTGCTGTGTCTGTAAATATTTTTGGTTTCCCTCTAGTGTCAGGCTGTGAAATCGATTGGGTGGTGCATAGAATGTATTGCTTTAGATCTATGACATTTTTGTGCTTGTGTGAGAGACATTTAGGCCTGATAGTTAGTAATGTCAAAGTGTTGGACTGTGATCTGTTGATAGGTATGAGTTTAGTTGAGTCTTGAAGTGAAAGATCCCTCCAGTAGGAAAGCATTTGAGGAAGTAATGAGCGGGCACTTCCAGAGCTGGTTTTATTTGGTGTGACTATTGCTTTAGGAGAATGAAGTTGTGTAAATGATGGACTCTGGGAGGTGCTGATATAGCTTGTCACTGAGCTCAGTAAAAGAAGAATGCCTTATCTTTATATATGGAAGTAGAAGACTCTTTAAAGTGTCTAAGCTCTAAGGCACTCTAGAGAACCTTTCATAAAGTTCTGTTTCCTCTTGGGAAGCAAAATGATCTAAAATGAAAATATCTGCTCTTGTTCCTGGGGAATTGGTTGGAGTCTGATTAAAGTAGAAATGTGCCCAACACAGTTTTGGAACCTCTTCTTTTTTGCATGTGAGACCCTGCCTATCTTTCTCTTATTTTGAGGTTCATCTCTTTGCTACCAAGACCCCTACTCTTTCACCCCCAAGATCATGGCCCCTCTGTCCAGTCCCCCTCTGTACCTAGATTGATGTTTAGCGGTGCCTGGAAGTTCCCAGTCCTGGTGGGGTGTGTGGAGTCATCCAGATTTTATTCAACTTCTGAAAAGCGTGCTTGGGTTGAATCGGAGGCCAGGACTACACTACAAAATTTTGTCAGCATAGCTGTGTTGGTCAGGCATGTGAAAAAAACATACCTCATAGACAACATAGCTTTACTAGCAAAAATCAAGAATAGAGGCAACTAATGTAACTCAGGGAGGTGGTGCTGACGAAAAAACCTCCTTGTGTTGATGTAAGTTGTGTCTACACTACGGGGCTCTGTCAGTTCAGCTGCACTGTCAGAGCACTTATAGTGTAGATGATGCCTGAGTTATGGATGGTGGTTTTACATGGTTATTATTTTCTCCTAATTAATCGCCTTATTAGCAAAGTAGCATAACAAGGAACGTTTCAGTTAAAAACCTAAAATGCTAATTAGACTTTTGGAGTGTCTGATTTGCTGCGCAGCCCTGTTTTACTGTAAGGGAACTCAGGAATTAGTTCTTAATGTCTTTTTGGAACCACTGTTGTTAAAAAAAGATAATCATTCCTAGCGTAACACAAAACAGCTGTGCTGAGCCGACTTGTTTTTCCAGCTGTTGTATAGCACCATGCAGAACAAAAGAATTTCTGTTCATTTGGATCTAGACATGGACACAAACATGTATGTATTTAAGCAAGTTACAGATGCTCGCTGAAACCACCAATAGAATTTCTAACCCAACGCTCTCCATATTTCCAAAGCCAATACTCAATGCTGAATATTTATTTAGGGTTTATAGATTGGGATTGAAACGTGCCACTTACCCAAGGTTCAGTGTATTTTTGAATCAGCATGGGAGGAATGGCAAAGTTTCATACCTCCCAGTGTTATCGTTCTTGTGTTTGCAATTTTTGTATCATTCTTGTCCATTTCACACCAAAAAGTGAATACCTGGGATATAAGAACATACCTCCTGCAACAGCAGGAAACAGGACTCCAAGACTGAGGATGTCCCCGGGACATTCTAGGAAGGGACATCCTAGGTCTTGGAGTTCTGTCTCCTGCTGTTGCAGGTAACCCTGTTGTGCAGTCCCATTCACAAATTTATCGGGCTCCATCTTACCGCTAGTTAGGTTGTTTGCCCCCACTTCTCCTACTGGGAGGTTGTTTCAGAACGTCAGTCCTCTTATGTCTAAACCTTCTTCTAAGTACCAGCTTAAATGTATTAACTCAAGGGATGGGCAGATGCCAAATGTCTTCAACTTCCACTCATGTTTATCCTCCCATGGTACCATTCTGTATCTTTAATGAATGATCAAGTTGAGCATATAGAGTCATTGTGACTCCTGAGCAAAGTTGTGTGAAATTCACCTTTAGCTTTTTCATGGAAAATCCCCCATATATATTTGTATACATTATTTTTAATCATTTCATATTTGTTTTGCAGTAGCATCTAGTTAGGGACTGAAGCCTCCTTATGCTAGGCACTATGCAGATATGTAACTTAAAAACCATCCCTGTATCAAAGAGTTTATAATTGAATTAACTAAAAATCGGGACATTTTTCTTTTTGATCCCTCCCTACTGAAAATTTGGTATCAGTCCTGGGCTTAGTGGCCATGAGCTCAAAGAAAAGCATGTTTAAAAATTGCCTTTTGGTCTTGTGAACTGTGATGGGTCTCCATGCTGCTAGGAGCTCATAGCCATTTTGAAAGCAATGTGCCTTAACTAGAGATGGTTGGAAACTTTGTGGCGGAGCAGTTTTCCATTGGAAAATGCTGTTTCATCCAACCGAAACTTTCAACAGAAAATGTCAGTGTTGAGAAAGTTTTGTTTTGGAAAAAACAAAATGGGGAAAAAAAGTTTTGATGGGGGCCAAGCATTCTGCTGTGACATATTCAGAATGGAACATTTGGATGTTTGGTTTTAAAATTACTTAGAGAAAGAGGGCGAGGTGACATCTTTTAATGGACCAACTTCTGTTGGTGAGAGACAAACTTTCGAGCCACACAGAGCTCTTCGACCCATCTGGGAAAGATACTCCGAGTGTCACAGTTGAATACAAGGTCAAACAGTTTAGCATAAGTAGCTAGTATATATTCAGAGGGACAATTCAAGCTGAACGGGCCACTTCACTTTCAGGAAGAGCTCTGTGTAGCTCGAAACTTGTCTCTGTCACCAACAGAAATTAGTCCGATAAAAGATATTCCCTCCCCCGCCTCGTAGCTTTATTTTTTTTAAATGTATTTAAATTTAAAAGTGAAAATGAGAAGTATCAAATTGAAACTAAACATTTCAATTGACTCAAAAATATATATATATTTTTTTTAATTCTGTTTCATGAGACATTTTTTAAATGTTTTGGTTTTGTTCCAAATGTCGAAACATCAGAATTTCCTGCAGAATGGAAATTCTGAGTTTCAGCCGCCTCTGACATTAAGGCTGCAGATTGCACTGCTGTGTACTAGGCTGCGGACAGTCCAGTCAGGCCGCTAGCTGGGAGGATGCCCCAGGACTTCCTGGTATCTCAGTTTACATCATCTGGCAGGACTGGCTGCATCAGTCCCATGAGTCCTTCCCCTGAGGACCTCAGCCCTACCCATCTCCTGTGTCTCAGGAGCCACTGACAGTGTGACTGGAGAATGGAATTACTGCTTCATGCTAGCACTATTCAAAGGGAGGGAGAAGGGAAGTGGTGAGGGCAGCTGTGGCCCCATCTCACCACTGTGTGTTGGCCAATGGAAATGGCCGGGAACAGGGGGAAGATACGCTTCACCATAAAAGGGTGACAGCCGTGCTATTGCTGCAGCCTGAGCCAAGGTGGTGCCTGCCAATTACATAAGGTAATGCAAAGTGAACATAAGAATGGCCACACTGGGTCAGACCAATGGTCCATCTAGCCCAGTGTCCTGTCTTCTGACAGTGGCCAATACCAGGTGCTTCAGTGGGAATGAACAGAACATGAAATCATCAAGTAATCCATCCCCTGTCACTCATTCCCAGCTTCTAGCAAACAGCAATCCCTGCCTAGCCTACCCCTGTAATCCCAGTGGCTAATAGCCATTGATGGACCTATCCTCCATGAGCTTATCTAGTTCTTTTCTGAACCTTGTTATAGTCTTGGCCTTCACAACATCCTCTGGCAAGGAGTTCCACAGGTTAACTGTATGTTGTGTGAAGAAATACTTTCTTTTGTTCATTTTAAACGTCCTGCCTACTAATTTCATTGGGTGACCCCTAGTTTTTGTGTTATGAGAAGGAGTAAATATCACTTCCTTTTTTTCTTTCTCCACACCAGTCATGATGTATAGATCTCTATCAAATACCTCTCCTCCTTTCATCTCTTTTCCAAACTGAAAAGTCACAGTCATATTAATCTCTTCGCCCATGGAAGCTTTTCCATACCTCTGATCATTTTAGTTGTCCTTCACTTAAGTTTGCGCTGGTGCAATCTGCTGATCAGGGTGGTATAACCAACTCAGGCAGTCACCCCAGGGTAAGGGTAATCCTCCAGTGGCCTAGAGCCACCTGGGGGCTCCTACACCATTTCTCGCCCTGTTGCAGGTGGAGCAAGGGATGGGGGCATGGCTGAAGAAAAATAGATGTGGCCACGACTGCCCAGTGCCATACAAATCCTTGGTAGTGGTTTTGGCCTTTTGTAGCCATATGCAACTGTGATATGTTTCAGCAGTCTCAGGGAAGCTCTAACTTAGTGCAGACGGACCAGAGAAGTGCAAAGGGAAGCATTCCGCCACATTTGCACACTGCTGCCTGATTCTTCAGTGGTTATTGATCATTGATTTCCACAGAACTACTAATGCAAGAGCTGAGGGGTTGTAGAGGTCTAGTCCCAGAATCAGGCACAACAGAATCAAGGTTATTATGTTCAGTAGCTGGTGGGGAGCCCTGGTGTGCACAGCAGTGACACTCATACTGAGGGCAAAACAAGGCTTTTGTCACTTTGATTAGCACAATTAGCAGAGATTCAAAAGCCCAAATCACAGAGAGGTACAGCCGTAATGCAAAGATAATGTTCTCTTGTCTGCTGTTCCTCACATATGTATTCACACTCTTTCTTGGGGGTGTGGTGGTAAGAGACAAAGGTCCTGCGCTCTCCCTGGCATGCCAAACAAGCCCGATGGTACAGATCCTGATACAGATCCCTCTTATGTGGTGGTCTGGCCTATTACAGGGCCTCGGGGCTTTCATGAACGTTCAAACACATGCCCAGCCTCGCTTGTCTATGTCTAACTTCCTCACCCTAATAATGTTGGGGTGTCCTGATCCTATAGGTCAGTATATTCATGAATTTAACTTATTTCCATATACATTAATTTGTTGCCAAGGCAAGTTCATGGTTAAGCATTTGCCAACATTTGACTGTAAAATATCCAAACCGAGTATCTGTTCTGTATTCCTGTGGTTCCTTGGTATCATTTGTGCAGACTCCTCCCTTAAGCACACTACTCCCAGTTCCCCAAAACGCAGGGTCACTGCTAGCTTCTGATCTGTGCCAAAGTTCATAAACCTCAAAGCCTTATGCTGACAGCTTAAGCTACTACCATACAGGATACAGGTTGGAAGGTTCCTTGTAAAAATAATGAGAGTCCTGTAGCACCTTAAAGACTAACACATTTAATTTCTGCAGGCATGAGCTTTTTTGAAGTGGGTTACAGTCCAGGAAAGCTTATGCCTGCAGAAATTAAATTTGTTAGTCTTTAAATAACTACAGGACGCTCGTTATTTTTGCTGGATACAGACTAACAAGGCTACCCCTCTGGAAGGTTCTTTGTGTTACTGCTAGGTAAAATAAAATGCTAAAGTTACTCTACGGGCTACCGCACATACCTCTGACCAGAGTCTTGAACAGATCAGAATGTGGTCCACCAAATTTCTGCTCATTAGCACACTTTAAAAGGGGCTGATATATTTAGACCCCAAACTTTTATTTGACTCCCTCCGGCATTTTCTTCTGCTTAGTTGCAAAGATCTTAGTTCTTTTTCTTCTAGTCTTAGACCCTGTTCTTCTTCCCCATTCTGGTCTATCTTGAAGCAGTTCCTCAGAAACTATGCAGCTAATCAAGTCCTTTGGTATGATGTCCACCCATCTAGTTTTGGGTCTTCCAACCCTTCTCTCCCCCTCTACTTCTTTCTTTAACACCCTTTTTCCTATATATACCTCTAGTTTTCTTTTCACTTGGATTCCCTCGCCATTTCTATAGTTGATGCCGCTTTTACTCTTCCCCTAATTCATTCGTTCTGAACATGGTCCAGACTTGTCTCTACAAGCATCCGTCTCAGTATTTTCATTTCCACTGTAGTGAAGATCTGCTCCTGTCTCTTCCTCAGTACCTAGCATTTGGAACCATACAAAAGTGCAGGATCTTGTAGATGCAGATCTTGTAGATCTTGCTTTTCAACTTAATAGGCATTCTCCTATCACAGATCATTCCGCTCACCTCTCTCCATTTCACTCATGTCTTTCCTGTTCTGCTTAGAAGTTTGTCGTTGAGTTCACCGTTATCCTGTGCTATCAAACCTAGGTACCTGAACTTCTGTATCTTTGGTGTGGCTGGCCCCCCAAACTTACAGGGCTCTTGTCTTGCTGCAAGGTATCATCCAATCTACAGACTATGTCCTCTATTTTATTTCTTCTGATTTTCATGCCATTTCTTTTAAGTACGCAAGTACACAACTCCATCTCTCTTAGATCTTAATTCCAAACAGAAATTATTCATATTTATAATATTGTATTGTTCCCTGCTGTTTTGGAGGATTTAGGTCAATTTACTTGTTTTGCTATTTGGTTGGAATCAGAGAATGACCACATCTCCCCCTGGCTATTCAGAGGTAGAGAAAGCTTCCCCTGACATGCCATAACAATGTAGGAAATTACATAGTTTAAGCAGCATGAGTGTTTTTTTCCCCAAAGATTATTAGCCTACCAGGTTTTCTGGGCGTTTGAACTGCAAACTTCAGGCTGGAATGGACTGTGAATAAATTCACAGATCACAGTGAAAAATGGAGAGTTATGAAGTCATTTATTGCATCAATAACACAAATGTTAGGAAAGAGCCTTTGAAATGTCAATATTTGCCAGTTTTTGATACAGCTTGCTCGCTCTGAAGACCTCACCCTGTATATAAAAGCTACCTATGGGATTAGGGATCCAACTTCCATCACAAGTGATGGGAACTGGGCAGCCATATCCTTTAGGCAGCTTGGAAAAATGCAGCCTCAATGCATACACACCACTGTCAAATTCTACCCTCCATTATATCCATTGGCTTCATTTCACAGAGGAGGAAAATGTGTTCCTGAATACTCTGTGTCCATTGAAACAGTTTTCTCCACATAACAAAAAGTATTTCATTTAAATCCAGCTTTAATCATATAAATCTTAGCAATGTTTCCTTCAAACAAATACCGTGCATGTTTCTTTTCCTTCTGTGTTAATTCGCGAGCACTGTATGCTGTTTCTTTTTGACTCTCAAGAAATGATAATTTAAACCATTCCTGGGCATCTCTTTGATGTGGTGGCTCTCGGTTTGGTGATGAAATGTGTGTTATTCGCAAGTTGCCCTCTCATGTCCTGACAGACTATTCTTTTGTCCAGGCTGGTGGTGGGAGCCCCCTATGAAACCAATGGACAGCTGAAGACTGGAGACGTCTACAAGTGTCCAGTGAACGACGAGACCAACAGCAACTGCACCAAACTCAACCTAGGTACTACATGCCCTGCCATTTACAACATACAGCTAACCCAAGTGGTAGGAAATTATCAGTTAGACGCACACAAATCATGAGATAATATATCTAAAATCTTGTGATTTTAAAGCTATACATAAAATTGTGTGTATGTTTCTTTTTATTTATCTTCTGTCTTTTGAACCTTTAAAGGTGCATGCTGGTCATGTTTTCAAGCTTTTCTCCACAAGTGTGAGGGCTAGAAACTTTTGTTTTGTTTTGGTAATGGTGTCTGAGATAATCATATAGTCACGTGATGGCTGGAGCGGGGGCTTTAAGAAACACTAAATATCATTGGACTAAATTGCTTGTGGGGTCTCTAGTAGCAGCAGACTCAAAAGCCGCCAGACTGGTTATGGAAGTGGCGCCTGTTCATGGGTGACGTGAAATTTTGCTTTTTATTCATGAGCAAAGATCCAGTCCTTAATTTGTAATGAAAGGGGAGCAAACTTTTTACTTTCATAGTTGACGCGGCAAGGTCAGAGGTGTTTGGGCTATGAACTTCCTGGGACTCAGCCTTGGCACAAATTAAGCACCGCAAAGGCCCTCGGCTGCTGTAAATCACTGTCGCTCCCTGACCTCACTGATTTGTGCCAGCTGAAGACCCGATCCCATTGTTTCATGTAACCTAAAAGGAAAGGGAAAGTTTCCATCTTTGTGAAAGCATAGGGACAGCTTCCCATCTGGTGTGAATTGTTCTGGATCCAGATGGAACTCCTACAGTTTGCACCAGCTCTGGATCTTCCCCAGAGATTTTGTTTTGGATTTAAATCCTCCTCTGCTCTATGTGCAGTCAAAACGCTATGTCCTGGGGACAGACCGTGAAATAGACTGCTCCGTTTTCATTGTCCTGGCTACATGTGAACACACAGCGTTATTGGTGAGAGGGATGTCAGAATGAAAAAAGCAATCCCTAGAGAGTCAATGGTCAGAGATGTTATCTATAACACAGGCAGGGGCATTTGTTCATAAAATATAGGGAGTCTGGTCATACCCCTAAGCTTACACACACAGAGGGGACCCTCCATATTCCCCACATCTCTGGTGTAGTCACCTCACCTTATCTATCATAGAATTATAGATCATAGAATCATAAAAGATGAGGGTTGGAAGGGACCTCAGGAGGTGTCTAGTCCAACCCCCTGCTCAAAGCAGGACCAACCTCAGCTAAACCATCCCAGCCAGGGCTTTGTCAAGCCACACTCATTCCAGTGCTTCTCCACCCTCCTAGGGAAAAAGTTTTTCCTAATATCCAACCAAGACCTCCCCGACTGCCACTTGAGACCATTGCTTCTTGTTCTGTCATCTGCCACCACTGAGAACAGCCTAGCTCCATCCTCCCTGGAACCCCCTTTCAGATAGTTAAAGGCTGCTATCAAATCCCCCCTCATTCTTCTCTTTTGCAGACTAAACAAACCTAGTTCCCTCGGCCTCTCCTCATAAGTCTTGTGCTCCAGCCCCCTAATCATTTGTATTGCCCCAATTTGTGCACATCCTTTCTGGAGTGGACATAGTACTCCAAATGTGGCCTCGCCAGTGCTGAATAGAGGGGAATAATCACTTCCCTCCATCTGCTGCAATGCTCCTACTGATGCAGCCCAACATGCCATTAGCCTTCTTGGCAACAAGGGCACACTGCTGACTCCTATCCAGCTTCTCTTCAATTGTAACCGTCAGGTCCTTTTCTGCAGGACTGCTGCCTAGCCAGTCGGTCCCCAGTCTATTACAGTGCATGGGATTCTTGTGTCCTAAGTGCAGGATGCTGCCCGTGTCCTTGTTGAACCTCATCAGATTATTTTTGGCCCGATCTTCCAATTTGTCTTAGGTACAGTAGATCCTCAGAGTTACGAACACCTCGGGAATGGAGGTTGTTCGTAACTCTGAAATGTTCGTAACTTTGAACGAACCATAACGGTTTTTCTTTCAAAAGTGTACAACTGACCATTGGCTTAACACAGCTTTGAAACACTACTATGCAGAAGAAAAATTCTGCTTTCCCTTTATTTTTTTAGTAGTTTACGTTTAACACAGTACTGTACTGTATTTGCTTCAATTTTTTTTCCCTCTGTGGCTGCTTGATTGTGTCCTTCTGGTTCCAAACGAGGTGTGTGGTTGACTGGCCAGTTCGTATCTCCGAGGTTCTGCTGTACTTACATGGCCCCCATCGCCAGAGTGTCAGAGCACTTCAATCTTTAGTGTATTTACCCTCCCAAAGCTCCTGTTATCCCCATAGATAAAGCAGGAACTGAAGCATAGAGAGACTGAGTGACTCGCTCAAGGTCCCACTGTGGTGGAGCAGGGAATTGAATCTGGGTCTCCCAAGTGGCTAGTGTTGTAACCTAAGCTTCTGTCTAAAGCTGGTTGGAAAATGGGGGGATGGGTCTGCAGAAAATTCCCAATTTTTGTCAAAAACCCCAAAACTGATCCTCCCCCAACCAAAATATTTTAAAAGTTTGGGCAGACATCCTTATGCCAGCTCTCATCAAGCCAGTGGACTAAAAATAGTAGTGTAGCTGGGGTAGCCTGGGCAGCGGCGAGCAGCCCCACAGGTGAGCCACCCCAGGTGTGTATCCCTGGGGTTCAGGCCGATTTGCACTCAGCCTGGCTAGCTAGTTTCAGCACGTGCTGCTGCCTGTGCTACCCATGTGTTACCCCACTCTTTTTAGCTGATGTGACCTGGAATCACATCCCTCGCTCCTAGCACAGACACACCCACACAGTGGGTCTTTAACTAAAGATCAAAGCTGGGCTGGGGACTTTGGGTCTGCTTTGAAGCACTTCGTTAATGCTCTGAACCCAGAGGATGAGAGTAAATCAGACTCCGAGTAGTGAGTGGGGAGACCCGGGTGCATTTGTCATTCTTTCATGCCCTGGGAGTAGTGGGGGCTTCTGGCAGGTTCCCCAGCATTTTGGAGGCTCTGGGGAGGAGGTAACACCAAGCATAAGTATTGTGATATTGCCAGCATGTTCTTTGCTGGTGTCTTAGGGATTGAAGTGCATACCTCACCACTCACCCTTGCCCTATCTGACCCCAGCAAGCCTGCTGTGATCCCCATGTGTGGGTCCCAGACCCCGGGATAACGTCCGATGGGAATGGTGATGAAGGGGGACACCTGAATGGAGGGTTTCCTTCCTGCACAGATCCACATAGAGTGATCAGGGCTTTTACTTTCAAGTACAACAGCCCCGCTCTCCCCCACACACACTTCACTCCCCTTCAGAACTGATCCTGCAGAAAAGTTCAGCCCCAGAATGTTCATCTCCATTCTCCCATCCTCCCGAGGTCTAATGCGACTGAGATTCCCTGTCTGGGATGTTCTTGGCATGAGCAATCCCCAGGTGGTACAGGACCAGCGTGACACCTCCACCACCTTGCACTCCTGCCTCTACCCCTAGCACCTGGGATGTGGCCAGGGAAAGTGTCCAGTAGCTCCCCAGAGGCTGAAATAATCTGTTGGAGGCTGTCACCAGCCAGCTCAAGGTAGAGCAACCCTGAGGCCACTCTATGTTGCACCTCGATACCGTCCCAGTGACCACAGGCTCAGGAAGGCATCAAAGTGGTGTAAGCCCCACACCAATCTGTGCCACGTGCAGGAGGCCCAGTCCCAAAGGTCCAGCCTACTGTGTTTCCAAATTGTAATTGATTATGAACAAATGAAATCCCAGTTAAAATGGAAAATTCCCTTTAAATTGGAGGTGGGCCCAGGGTTCAGAAATCAGGTTTCTTATTTCAGCCTAGTATCCAACCTAGGAAGCCTAGTTTCAGCCTAGTATCCAACCTAGGAAGCCTAGTTTCAGCCTAGTATCCAACCTAGGAAGTTCACCTCTGGATCCAGACTCCTCCAGACTCTGGGATGTGGGACGGGGCATGGACTTGTGGTTCAGGCGCCTTCCCAGAGAGAGATGGTTACAAGGCCCCAGGTGAAAGAATAGGCCTCTTGCTCTTCCCGTGAATTGCTCAGTTTCTTCCTCAGTTCCCACCCTCAGGCGTCATGGCAAAGGTGGTAAGAACCGTGCTATATATCACGCTATGTTCCAACTTCTCTGACTCTCTTGTTGAGCTGGCATAGCTCACACGGGCAGTGCAGCGATGCACTGGCCATGCGACCAAGAGATGTAAAATCAATTTCATGTGTGAAATTAAAGTTGCCAGACCGCCATAGGGTGGGTAGGTTTTGTACCCCCCACTAACCATGGGCTTGATGAGATTAAACTATTTATTTTGCTGAAGCCAAACGATATTAATATTAACATAATTAAAATATTGCATTGTAGGGCGCTCTCAATTTTAAGAAAGTTACAGAAGAAATGGAATACATTTGCAAATATATATCAGCAAGCGCATGTGTTTTATACCCGCAATAGGAAATGAGTTGCTAGACCAGTTTGAAGGTTTTCTAAGACTTATTTGGTAGGAAGTCCAGTTTTTTAACTCATTATTTAATTCCCTAGAAGACTTTTTTTCTGTTCATCAGCTCAGCTCATCCAAGGATGATCTCAGATCTTGACTCCATGGCAGCTGAATGTATTGAGTTAAAACACAGGCTGTACAACAAACAAGATCAAGCTGTCTTGCAGTCCTTCAAGTGGATCTGTTCTTGCCACTTACTGGGATACTTACTGTGGCATAACAGAAATGTGGAATTTTCTGGTTTGTGTTACGATTCTTCTGACCTCTTGTGGTCTGAAGAGGGTCTTCCTTTACAATGGTAAAGCTTCTGTCAGCTGTCCAGGCATGACATGTAAAAAACATTTCAGAAGCCTCTGTGCTAGATTAAAAAAAAACGAGAGTCCTGTAGCACCTTAAAGACTAACAAATTTCTGCGGGCATAAGCTTTTGTGGGCTGCAACCCACTTCATCAGATGCATGAATTGGAAATCACAGGTAGGAGGTATATATATACATCCAAGGGTAAGAAACAACAATGGGGAGGGCAAGTGCTCGATGATCCTGGATGGTACAGTGCATCTAACTTTGGTATTCTTTCTCAAGGAAGAGTAACACTTTCCAATGTGTCAGAGCGCAAAGATAACATGCGTCTTGGCCTGAGCCTGACCACAAACCCCAAGGACAAGAGCTTTCTGGTAAGAAAAAAATATTGTCTATAAATATTTGGCTCTTAATGTGCAAACTGCCTGGTGTTTTTTTTGTGGCTTGATTCTCTCTCAGGATAGCAACATTCCTCTAGCTATTTGTCTGTCATTTGATTAATTAACTTAAACCCACCAGGATTGTTTTATCTAGGTATGAATATAAATGTGAGTCTCATAAGATTTGAGACTCCGCCTTCCAAGATGGCAGGAACTCCCCCCGACTGCCAAAGTAAAATGCATTTTCCAAACACATATAGCTAACCTTTCAAGTCAATGTTCTGTTGACCTCATGGATCAAGATTTCAGCCGTTGAGGAGCTGAGAGGGTCACAATGTCTACATCACACAATAAGCAAAGGTTCTTAATCAGGTTTAAACGTAAGCTCCCTTCCGTCCACACACAGATCAGTTTGACTTGGGTCAGCAAACATGCAGGACCCAGGTCTTAGAGCTTGAGTCCCACTGTGACTTGTATCCAGCCCTGTCATTCTGCAGTGTGGACACAGCTCAAACCACAGACCTGAGTCAGAAGGTCTGTATAGTGCAGCACGGACATGTTAGCACGGCTGGAAGACCCAAATCCAGCAATTGTAAACCCAGGTTTGCAATGCAACGTGGACAGTCAAGCCTGGGCTTGGGAACATCAAGTCCACAAGTCCAGGTACTAAAGTGCTGGGTTTACAATGCAGTGTAGATATACCATTAGGTTCATGAGACCTGGACAGTGCAAATCTACACATTCTTGCCATTCTGACACTGTCATTTCTGAATCCTGGCAAGCTGCTATCTCCACGCTGTCTGCGGCTGTCACCAATGCATACAGATCTAGCTCTTTATATGACACAATGAGAACTTTTCTAAATCCAGCCCAAAGCCTCGAAGGGAACTCCTCCTAAACATAAGATATTGGTACAGGGTAAGATGCTAGAAGACCCGTGCCAAGAGCCAAGATTATGCAAGTTAAATGTGCCTTAGCATAACCCACAAACACCCAATCATCTCAAGAGTTTGCATATTTTAGAAAGGAAAATACGTGTCACTTCCTTACTTAAGCTGTTTTCTCCCTCTGTTTCTACTTTCTACACCATCTTCAGCATCTGTGCCATGCCTGGCAGTCTTCTCCACAGACACACAAGGTTCTGAATGGCTAAAGTCCCGTCATAATTTGCTCTAGAGGAATCACGTAGCACGCTTCTTCCTGTAGGCTGAACTGACATTGGAAGTGTTTGGCTAATATAGTCCCCGAGTCGTACATATGTGCAGATTTCTGATTCTTCTCTGTTGATCTTGACAGCCTGTAAAAAAAAAAAAAAAAGGCTAAATAAGTGGCAGTTTTTAAACCTCTCACTGATGTTTTATTTTTCCCAATTTTCTTTATAGGCTTGCAGCCCTCTCTGGTCCCATGAGTGCGGAAGCTCTTACTATACCACAGGAATGTGCTCCAGGGTGAACTCCAACTTCAGATTCTCTAAGACCATAGCTCCTGCTCTCCAGAGTATGAGAAGCAATCTGTTATGTAGCCTCTAACTTAAATCCTACTTTTGAAGTTAAATAGAATTTTTGTTCTCTAATCGCTTCAGGAGCACTGAGAAAACAAAGTGAAGTCACTCTTTAAAAGGAGGCAAGATAGCAAAGGAAATTATTCGAGAAAGGCGACTCAAAGGGGGTTACACGCACAGACATCTGGTAAACGTTTTCCTTTTGAGTGACACTTCAGGAAGACAAAACACCTTATGCTTCCAAACCCAGAAATAAGTATCAAGTATATTTTATCAGCACCCTTCAATGGGAAGGCAAAAGAGGGAAAGAATTCAGGCATTGGCTGCACAAAACAAAGCTGATTTGCTGAACAGCTAAAAATGTTGGCCAATATTTTCAAATCTGGGTGCCTAAAGTTAGACATCTGGGTCTGTATTTAAGCCTTAAATAAGTGACCTGACTTCCATGGGCACTGAGCATCCACAGCTGCTGTTGAGTTCAGTGGAAATTCTGGGTTCTCAGCCCCTCTGAAAAATGAAGCCATTTATTTGGCAGCCAGCGTTTACGCCCTCTTTTTTGATGATTTTGGGTTTCATCCTGTGGAACAAGCGTTGAAGAGCTGGGGTTTCTTTGGGTGGGTGGGGGGACTGATTCAGGGCCTGTTAACATTTTTATGGTATTTTTCTTTAAATTTGCCCTCTGGTAATGTAATATTGTAGGATGAATTTCTCCCAGTGGTGCCCCATTTAGGCAAGTTGATAATGTCATTTCAGACCTTCTTATCAATCAGAGACACTGTTATGATCTCAATGAGAAGTGTAACTGATACTTTGGAAGAAAGATTACCAAGCTGAACATTATATTAAAATAATAATTGAACAAGCATGAAATGTAAGGTCATCCTTCCATTTGGAGCATCTGATGAGGGACTACTCTAACTCCCTTCCCGTGGTTTATGAGTTCACTAGACCCTTTTGATTAGAATCACATAACCAATGTCTCATGACATGCTCTGCGGTGGCACAAGTCCATCCTTCAGCTCCCCCAACAGTTCTCTATAAGTTTTCAACTGATAAAATACAAGGGCATAAAAGAAAGACATAGGATAACACTGAACAAGGGCATGCTTCAGAAACATCACTGACCAATCCACTCTCTCCTTTTAAACAGCTTGTTTTATCTGTCCTGCATAATGTATTACTATTGGACAAAATCCTGACGTCCTCACTTCATTTTTTTTTCCCACTTGATTTTTACTGAGGCAAAAGCTCCCATTCTCCGTCGATGGAGCTTGTCAGAGTAAATACTGATCCATGCTATTTACTGAGCAGTGTTATGTGTTTAGTACTGGGCGACCATAAAGGAAGGCACGGTCCCTGGCCCGGGAATTTACAATCCCAGGATGAGAGTCTGCCACACTTCCACTCAGTGTATCACCTCCGCTGGCACTGATTCAGCAAGGCACGTGGGCATGTGCTTACGTTACACTGAAGTGAAGCGTACACTTAAACACTTCACTAAGCGAGGGCTTCTTTGGGTCACCCCATGGGAATTGAGGGGATGACTCACAGAGTAAAGCACTACTCAGCGTGAGGAACAGGGGGAGAATCTGGCTCTAAACATTTGCCCATTTGAAATAATGTAATTCACCGGATGGAGATTCAAATTTTAATCGGAGCAGGTCGTCTGAGGGTGCTTACGAACAATATTACTCTTAGAACATTCGCCAGTTCTTTCCTGCCAGAGTTAACCATGGGTGTGGGCTCTCTCTATATCATTTAAGCAAATGTGACCTGAAGGTCTTTACGAATGATTGAAATAAGATTTTTTCACACAAATCACAAGAGCAAGTTCCTGGCAGCAGGGAATAAAGCCATAAATTTCAGCTTTGCAATTGTTGCCAAGGTCTTTCAATAATGTGCTGCATATTTTTCACAGGATGCCAGACGTACATGGATATCATCATAGTCCTGGATGGCTCGAACAGCATATATCCCTGGGTCGAAGTGCAACATTTCCTGATAAACATCTTGAAAAAGTTTTACATTGGGCCAGGCCAGATACAGGTAAGTCCGTCCCTGGTAATTCTGTGCATTTTTGTATACGTTCATCCTTGCACTACGGATTTTCCCGGCCTATTTAGTAGGAGAAAGAGCCGTTCTGTGCCAATACGCTGCACCTTCACAAGGTGCTTGCCCAGAATAAACCTGCAGAGTATGCGTTTTAAAGCTGAGCCAGTGGAAATATTGCTCACATTAATGTTCTGAACTAAAATATGGAGACAGGACCAGCCCACACAATGAAATGGGAAGAAAGGAAGAGGACGGTTATGTCATGTGAAACTTAATCAGCATTGCTCTGTGTTGACGCAGTTTGTCGCAGCTGTGGAGAATACGCCATCATTTTCTTGCTAACTATTCTAGGCCTTTTGGGTCCATCTACACAGCAAAGAAAAACCCGTGGCTGGCCCATGCCAGCTGACAGGCTCGCAGGGTCTGGGCTGTGGGGCTGTTTCACTGCTGTGTAGACTCCTGGGCTTGGGCTAGATCCTAAGCTCTGGGACCCTCCCACCTCAGCTGTACCCCAAGTCCAGATGTCAGTGAAACAGCCACAGATGTCTAGTTGCTGTGTGGACAGATCCACTGTGGCTCGTGTTTGAACCTAGGTTTGTGACCAAGAAGCCAGTAAGAGAAGGGGGGAATAGGACCAAAGGATTTCAGCCAGTTCTGAGTCCCCAAAATTTCCCCCCTGTACATCCTCAACAAGAGAAGGCCCAGGTCAGGATCATAGGGCCAGGGGACCTGGTCTGCACAGTGTAACAGCTAGGTTCCCAACCACACCACCACCCTTCTGCCCTTTGCAGTTTTCTCTTGCCGCTGAGGCAGGAGGGCTCAGCATGGGCGATAGCTGGCCAGAATGTGGACTCCCAATTAATCCTGGCTTTGTATTGTCAACTGTCATGGGAGGAGGGGGGGTGAGGGGGGCGGGATAGAGACTGCCAGAATTTGACTGACTTTATCTGTAACTGTGGGCAGAGACAACTGTGGTGAAAGCATGCAGCAGTAGAGTCTTCTCTGCCAGCTACACATGAAACGACGTCCAGACGTTCCCTTTAGAAAGGGTGGATTCTAGCGTCTAAGTCCCAGCAGAAATATGGCTGAGAATAGTTCGGTTGCCAGGTCTCGTTCAAAGCAGAAATTGTTTAGTGACCGATCAATCGTCATGAGCTTGTAATGGACTACAGTTAGTTTCCACACTAGTAGTGGCAGAGATGCTACTGTAAACCCCTTTTTGGATTCACTTATTTCTGTTGTCAGTGCCAAGTCTCCAGCACTATTAAAAGACCAACAGCTTTCTGCCTTCCATTTTCCGTCTGCATTTCATTGTTCCCTGGGCTCAGAAACTGCTGGGCTGCTGGTTTCCCTGACACAGAATTAGGAGACATTTGCAGCTAGTTCTGGTGTTATGCAGCAAGCGTGCCTGTAAAAAAGCTGTTTGCATATGTGCGTACACACACGTGGACGACTATATGACTCTGCTCCTCTTAAACATCTTTGAACTGTAAGGTTCCCTGGTGCACTTTTTTGTGTGCAGGTCACTGAATAAACCTAAATTATTATTACAGCAGGAGCCATACCTGCTCGCCCAGTTACTTGTAGCGCACAGGCAATGTAAGTATGGAAAAACCTGGTTTTACTGCAGATTGCCCCATTGCTACACACCTGGACTCCTAATTCTAGTAAACCATACAGCAGTCAGCTATACACGTCTGTATGCGATAGTAACTGAAAGTGCACTTGATCACTAAAATAGGCGCTTTGTTTCTCAGGTGACTGCTATGCTGTGTGGAATTTGTGTCCTTTGTAATGCTCCCTTCATTCCTAGGTTGGAGTTGTTCAGTACGGGGAAGACGTCGTGCATGAATTTCATTTGAATGACTACAGGTCTGTAAAAGATGTGGTGGAAGCTGCTAGTCACATAGAGCAGAGAGGAGGTACAGAAACCAGGACAGCATATGGGATAGAGTTTGCTCGGTAAATCACAAATTCGGACTCACATTTATTCTAATTGCAAGTTTCAAGGTCCATCTTTCTTTCTTTCTTTCTTTCTTTCTTTCTTTCTTTCTTTCTTTCT
>ML675644.1:19976333-20063726 GCA_007922155.1 Mesoclemmys tuberculata | reverse complement strand
TCTTTCTTTCTTTCTTTCTTTCTTTCTTTCTTTCTTTCTTTCTTTCTAGGTGTTTTGAAAAGTAAGCAATAGCCCTTGCAGTGGGGGATATTTCCAGACAAAGCCATAATGACACTTTGTAACAGAACATATTCATTTCAATCCTCCACTGCAGCCGAATTTGGGATTCAAGGGTTGCTGTATGTCAGCTTGACATCCCCCCAATCCTGAAGCTGGCTGGGATCATTTCAGTCCCTGCACAGTGGGCCCCAGGGGCCTAATCCACCCGCCAAGCATTACCTCTGTCCATGATGTACCTCTATCCTGGACTGAGTTAAGGGGACGTAGACCTGGCTATGGTGGTTCTACCCTAGACCAGGGAAATCCCCAGCTAGCTGATTAAGCTGGTTTTCTGCATGCTTTGCGCTGAGCAGGTGGAAAGGAATCAAGCCCATTTAATTCAGGGATATCTCTGCCTGAACCTACCCTGGGTTGCATTGTTCAGATCCAGAGTCAAACTGGAAACATGAACTAGCCCAGTGGCTGGAGGAGTTCTGATCTGAGAGTGCAAATCTAACACTCTGCAGCAAAGCTCTATAAAGACCAGAACCAGCCTACACTTCAGATCTTGTTTTTCATCACCCCTTATCTCCCTCTTTTGTTGCATGATTGTAAGTGGTGAGAGTTGATTAGGAACGCTGAATACTAAACCCCAGCACTATCACCCTTAATTTATAATCTAATTTATGGGCACCTTTTAACACAACAACCGAGCCAGATTCTCATCTGTTACACTAGTATGAACCTGGAGCAAGAATGAAGATAATCCAGAGGGAGATTATAAGTGGGTGTACTATGAGGAAATATTGGTCATTAACACCAAAAAGCTTTCCGAGAATCCCGCATTGGAGTTCCTTTTTAATTTAAGAACTTGCAGCCCATTAAAATAACAGGTTGTGGTTTGTGAGTCAGCCCAGGAGTGGATTTCTGTTGATCTGAATGGAATGAGGATCTTGGACTTTATTCAGGATACACTGGAGTTCAGAGAAAGAGAAGGAGGTTTTCATGTAAGTGGGAGACGCCAATGGACATGCGTGAAACACGCCCTGCACTGCAATGTGTGTGGAGGTGTGCTCTAATAAGAGGAAGCCTTGTTGAATTTTTAGCCATGAGCTAAACGTGTCATTCACCTTTGAGGAAACGAACGCTAGCCCCTGGCAGCCAGCCTGCTGCTCTGCACAGCTCGGTGTTTCCTTTTCCTTGCAGTTCAGAAGCATTTCAGAAAGGTGGGCGAAAGGGAGCGAAGAAGGTGATGATCGTAATAACCGATGGAGAGTCACATGACAGCCCGGACCTGGAGAAGGTGATTGGCGACAGTGAGAAGGACAATGTCACCAGATATGCTGTGGCAGTAAGTCACTCTCCTACTTAACAACAAATTGTAGCTCCCTCCATAGTGACCCACTAAGTTTGGGGTCTGCCTGAGCTCCCCCAGCTGTGCACTGGGTACAGATGGATAATAATACAAGGGCATTCTTCTTTGCCTTGTCCCATCAGTCTGGGTTGGCCGCTCTTCTTCTTTTTCATCTCCAAGGGCGTCTTCCAAGGGTGTCTTCCAAGCTAACATGTCTTCATGTCCTCCTTCAGTATCTCCAACCACCTTTTTCTAGGTCTCTTCATGGTCTTTGTCTGTCACTAGTAGCTCTTGTTCTCTCTGGCCAATGTATCCCACATCTCACATGACCCAACTACTTCATTCAATATTCCTTCAGCTGCCCCATGATGGGGCTACCTGCATCACGGCTTATATCATTTCATTGCGTAGCTTATCCGTGCTGGTCTTACCCAGCATCCATCTGAGCATTCTCATTTGCCAGGGTTAGGTAGCTGTTCTCTCTTCCTCATTGGTTGATATTCTCATCCCTGTGGCATGACTGGCCTCATCATGATCTTATACCCTTTGCACTCTAGTTTATTTGGCATATTCATATCTCAGAGAATTCCCGACAACTCCTTCCATTTATACCAAGCGCTTTTCATGTGGCTCCTAACAGCCACGACTCCATCATAACATTGAACTGCAGTATTTAAACTGTTACACAGACACATTCCTCTTAATGAAACATCCCATATATTCTGTCTTTTGTCAGCTGATTCAGAAACCATGTTTTTCTAATGCAGCCCTCCTTCGTTCTAGGCCGCTTTCCAGTTCATATTTACATTCATGGCACAACATAATCTCTTTGGCAAAACGAATGCTCCATGGAGCCTCTCCTGCATCACGATGTCTTTACAGGCACAAATAGGAATTACAGGGCATGATTAATATTGGCAAATCCTTTGAGATTGCCGGTTCACTCTTAAAGTGGTAAACCACTGCGAAACAGACTGCCTAGCGGCTAGCTGAAGAGCCGCATAGCCGCAGCGCCGCAGACCGGCAAAGAACCCCCAACGGCCCGGTCCTGGTCCGCGGACCGGTGGTTGGGGACCCCTGTGCTGCATGGTATAAGTAAGGCCCTTCATTATCAGGATTTACCAATTTTTACCCGGATTTTTGTAAACCCCAAATACTGGCTTCTTCAACGTTACACTTTGGCTTTTTCAATACCTGGGAATTTTTCCCAGAGGAAGCGGATGGGGCTGTGCTTAAAGGCTGGTGGGAAGAACAGGAGGCTCTGTCCGGCAAGGACGCTGCTACCCACAAGATGTAGCTTTCCACTTCCCTTTTGACCCCAGCCCTTCAGCATAGCCCTGTTCACGTCTCCTGAGAAGGAAGGGGGCAGGGAGCTAGATCCTGGCTGCCAAAACCGCTCAATTGCTTCAGGGAGTAAAAGTATTCCTCAGCTACCACATGGTGAGTAACTGCCCCCACCTGTAGGTACCAGGCATCTCTCCTCCCAACCACCAGCCCACAGGAGGTACCAGAGATCCCTCCTTCCCCACCTGCTGCCCTTTGTTTTCATTTTTTATCAATTTTCTCCTATTTCTTAAATTTTTAAATAAAACCTGATAAAATTCCTGGGAAATTAAAAACAAAAACAAAAAGTCATGAAAACAAAGGGCCTTAGGTATATGACAGGCCTCTACAATATAACAAAAGTTCCTGATTAACCTTGTGCAGTCGTTTACCCCTGTGTCCAGTGAGTACTGCTAACCTTCTGTGTTCTATGCCCAATTCGCCCTGGAGCAAATGATGATGAAAGGTTCAAAGTGGTGGTGAACAAGGCCCATTGTTTTATAAGAACACGCAGGCGTGTTTTCTTTTTACCTCAGCAGCATATCAAACCGGTAAAAAGGAGTAGGGCCCGGATCCTCAAAGGTATTAACACACTTAGCTCCCACTAAAATACCTTTGAGGATCTGGATCTATTTGCTGAAGAGCACGTGATAGTCTGTTCACTTCTTTGATTAGCTGGATGGAGAACCCAATTAATCCTTGTGTTGATGGAGTCAAGGATAAATTTTCAAATGACTGAGGCCCAGCCCTCCTTTTTGCCGATGCATTTCACATTGGCAGAAGTTGCCTCTGCTTTGCACACCTCAAGTAGATCTCTGGCTTTGATCTTCCGCAAAGCTTATGGGCGACCCTAAACCGCATCCGCAAAAACCACGGCAGATGTGGATATTGATGCGCAAACAGAAAATTAAAATCTCTCCAGTGTGTGACTGTGGTCACCCAGAACAGACCATGGAACGTAGAACAACTCAGTGCCCGATTCACAAATACAAAGGAGGCATCACCACGATACCTGCTCCACTACTCCTGACGCAATTATCTGGCTTAGCTACCTAAATGTAAAATCATAGTTGACGCTCCACGTCTAGATCAGCCATATAAAGCAGACCCCTAAAGTGAATTGCTTGCTCAGATCTGCATATAGAGAACTCCTGATTTACGGACTAACCAGGGACTGAGAAGTTCATAAAGTTGAAAAGCTCCTAAAATTGAACATCTCAAAATTCTAGCAAGCGCCGTGCATAAGCTGCCGTTGGGTGCATTGCACTGCTTTCTTCTTGTCCTTCAAATCCCTGCAGAGCGATTTCCAAAGCCCTGCAGGCAGCCAAGTGTGAAGGGATGCTGACTTGCTCTTCACCCACATCGCCTGCGCTTTGTGATTTTTCTTTTTTTCTGCCTGGAGAAAAGGTTTGTAAGACCGGCGTTCATAAGGTTGAGGTTCTCCTGAAAGTGCACATGAGGGGGAGTACAAACCCTGTCCTGGCCCGGAAGGGGTCATGAGGCCATACTGGTCCCTGGTAGCCCTGCTGAGGATGTGTGACTGGAGGAGCACGGGATAAGGAGCTCAGAGGCCCAGGCACAGGGTGATGGACAGGCTGCAGAGGAGATTAGTCCTTCTCCGGGAAGCCAGACAGAAGGTTGAGCCTGAGAGAGGACCATAGGGTGGGTAACCTCCGTCACTTTCCCAACCAACACCCCTTGGGAGCCAGCAAGCGTTCAGGGCCCTGCTCCTTTGACTCTGTTTAAGTGATTGACTGTTGGGACTCCAAGGGCCCTGCCCCAAGATGAAGGGGCACATCGGTGGGAAGTAGCCCAGGGCACCTGACGTAGATTGTTTGCAGGGAAGACCCTGTCAGGGTTGCTTCCCACCGGGTCGTGGGGCAGAGGGAGGGCCTGGATTCCCCTACTACAAAGTCTTAATGGCTGTCACCCAGATGCCGCTTAGGCCAGGAGATCCCTGCTTAGGGTCAGGAATCAGGCACCTCTACTGCCCTGACTGAGAGGCAAGTACGGTGCACTAACCACTAGGCAGCCCAGCCTGCCAGGCCTCCTATCCCAGTGTGTCACTTCCTGCTTTCAGCCTCTAGCTGAATTGCAAGTACAAAAGGCAGGGGCCGATTTTATGGCGGTCACTTGCACCTTTGCAAAGGGAAGCCTCCCTTTGGAAAACCTGCCCCTTGGCATCTTGGGCAAGCTCTGTCTGTTATGTGGAACGATTGGAGGACTTATTTTTGTGGTTCACATTCAGGTTCTGGGGTACTATAACAGAAGAGGAATCAATCCAGAAGCATTTTTGAATGAAATAAAATTCATAGCAAGTGACCCAGATGACAAGCATTTCTTTAACGTCACAGACGAAGCAGCACTTAAGGACATCGTGGACGCATTGGGAGAGAGGATATTTAGCTTGGAAGGTGAGTGAGGTACATTTCTTGCATCCCAACAGGTATAATAGTGTTTCTAACTTCCGCATATTCCTACAGACCATCTTACATCTCAGACCATACGGGGCACAGATAAACCTGCCTATTTCGAAGTTAGCCACTCCAAATATTTGCCCTTCTAACAGAATGGAGTCTGGGCATTCTCCCAACATTAATCACATCATACTTTGTAAATTGAAATAACTGCCTTTGTCTAATTATGTGTTGAAAGACATTCCTTACATGGAACATCTCATGCGCCTCTCATACAAGCGGAATAGCAGCAGTCCCTAAATTAAGGTTCCCTCACATTTTTCATTATTTAAAAAAAAAAAAAAAGAATCTTTGCAACCTTTATTCCAAGATCTTTAATGCTTCTATGATTTCCAGAAGGCCTTTGAAATTTGGCCTGGGGATAGTCTGGGAATCAGTTTGGTGCCTTTGACTGACCCCATGAAAATCCATTCAGATTTGATCATGTTATAAGCAGTCAAAAGTCACCATATTTTGCGTGTGTATAGACTCAATTTTAATGTAAGGTACAATAATCTAAACCTGTATTTCTTTATCACTGCATGGACACCTATGAGAAAATAAGACACTTCTATACAGGCAGAACTTGCAATATTTATTCACAGGGCTAGGTCCTTAGCTGATGTGAATTGGTGTAATTCTCTTGACTTCAGTGACATTATGCCAATTTACATCAGCTGAGGATTTGGACTTTCATGTTCTGAAGTGACATGGGGAGGTAATAGTTCATTCCATTTGGTAACTGGCCACCTGCTCTAAGGAAAGTTTTTAATTTAAACGCCTCTTTATTTTAGGTACCAACAAAAATGAAATCTCCTTTGGACTAGAAATGTCCCAGACTGGATTTTCATCACACATTGTGGAAGTAAGAGAGTAGATTTGTTTGTTTCTCTCCCATTCAAGTATTTTTTTTGCTGGTAACTGTCCTCAGGAAAGCATATTAGTGGCTTTTGATTTTATGCTGTATGAGTCCCTTTTGCAAATCCATGGCCCGGAAGGCTCTGGTGAGCATTAGGACATGGAGATGGCTTGAGGTCTTGATCCCTGAGGACATGTCTATTTTTCCTGTTGTAGATCGATCCTAATGCCCAGAGTATATATCCAGAATTTTTGCTGTGTGCTTCCATTTCACTCTTTATGGAAAGTGGCACCGTTAAATAGCTGACCCGTTGATTTTTAGGAATGTGCTGGATGAACATTGAAATGAAGATCATTTTTCTCTGGAGTCAATGGGCCAAATTCAATCCTGGCAGAACTCCAGCGAAGTCTGGGGAGTTGTGTTCACTCACACCGTGACTGTGATTCCTTTTAAATTGCCCCGAACCAGCCCAGTGCATGCCAGAGATGTCCACTGAATTTTTTTTAGTGGCGCCACTTACTCAATCCAAATAAACCCAAGGGAGCGGTGCCTGCCATGTTCCTTGATAACAGGAATCAGCACTGTGAAGTGATCTGATTTCCCCCTGGAACGTGGATGGAAGTCCGGCCTTTCCAGAATGCTTAGATGATGTTTGCAAAGACAAGAAAACATTGATCTTGATTGGCCTCATACATCGCAAATTGGAAGGGCAGATGAATTAGTAGTCTCGGTATTTATTTTAATTATTTGCTATAGCTGGAGATGGACAAGCAAACATTTTATACCAGCTAGGGTTTGCAGTCTAAATAGACAAGACAAAGGGTGGGAGAAAGAACGTGCTGTTATCCTCATCAGTGAAGCATAAAGAGATTTGTCCAAGGTCAGAGAGGGAGTCTCTGGCACAGCCCACAATTTGAACCCAGCGCTCCTGAGTCCCAGTTGAGCCATTAACAACAAGTCCATCCCTCTCCAAGGGAAAGTTAAACAAATGGGGAGCAATGGGACGGAAACAGTGTGCCGGGAGGAAATGGAGGAAGAGAGAAGAGGGCCGGGGGGCCAGATGAGCAGTCGCTGCGTGGGCCAGCTCAGACGGCAGCATTCTCTGCATTTTTGCATCTGACTGATGCTCTGCTTTTCACCCTATGAGGAGATCCCTGCAGATCTGCGGATATCCGCTTTGTATCCACATCCCCAGAGGCTGGGTTCACCATGTCTGTGGCTCATGGATCAGATGCGGATCCAAATTTTGTATCTGCACAGAGCTCTACCTAGGAGAGCCTCTGACATTCCCATCCCTCCTCTTCTGGGATCTGCACCACTACAGGGTCCTGCTGGCTAAGAAGAGGGGCCTTCCCTCTGCTTTGGGGAGGCAGGGGAAGCTTCCCACTGTTGACCTGCGTCATGCCAGCCACAGTCTGGCCGCTTGCAATTGTTCCTTCTCTGGATGGCTCCAGTCCCTTTCACATGACACAGCAGGAAGCAGAGGAGGAGGAAAGTGGTTCCGGGGACTTGGCCCTTTGACACAGAAGAAGAGTAAAGATCATGTGTTGTGCTCAAGGTTCATCCAAGACCCCATGTAAGTCAATGGGAGCCTTTTCCTTTAACCTCAGTGGACTTTGGATCAGCCCAAATGAGGGTGGTTCTGGCTTTAAAAACCCAACACAGCTTGAACTATTTACAACCATCCAAATGTGAGCGCAGGCAGAGCAGTCGGACCAGGCAGTGTATTGTCTGGACCGTTAGTTATATACAAACTTGGCACTGGAAACCTGGCTGCAGATGCTATCTCAAATGTTACCCAGCAAATGGTTTCCTCTCTTTGTTTTCCATGCTGCCTATCTCTGCACCTGCTAACAGCTGCTATCCAGAACCTGTTGTACTGCCAGGATGGTAGCTGAGCGCTGCCTCTGCAGCCAGCGCTATTTCTTGGCCAGAAGAATCAACTGCTTTTAACCAGTCTTCAGCCTTGCTTTGTTGTTCACGCGAGGGCAAACTTTTTAGTAGTCTTGCCAGAGCTGAAAAGATTGGAAGAGTTGGCACGTCTGAGAATATTTCAATCGCTAACTTGGCATTGGGATTTAATGCACGTGGCTTAACTGCTTTTAAATGCTAGATGGTCTTCTAAACACATCTAGTACACTACTGACATGCAATGTGGCGAAGCACAAAGGACAATGCTGCTTGGATCAATAGGACTTTTGGAAATGAAAAGGTCATTGATAAGACAGGACTTGACTGGAAATATTATTACAGTAGTTTTAAAAATATACCTTTCTCTGAATGCTTTGAAGACTTGCTTCCTTGAAGCTTTACTGGCTAAGCTCATCAGTCTTTCTAGGCAAATGACAAGTGCGATTTGTGGGAATAACTTTTTCTTGCTTTTCCTCATCTATAGAGAGTCATCAAGCCAAATAAATATATTGTCTAGGAATTAAAATTTCAGGAAAACTTGCACACGCACAAAAAAGAGCTGATACATTTCCGACAGGTGAAAACAACTAATTAGATTCCCCTCATTACTTTCATTGATTTCAAACATCTGGCTTTAATCAGGATTTTCCCATGTGCCATGAGGGGAATAATTGTCTTTATATGGCAACGAATATCCTAAAAAGAAAGAGGTCCAAAAACAGACCTTGAATCCACCCCACCTCTTCCTTCTGAATGTGTGTGGCAGAGCTGAGGGAGTCCATTTTGAATCCCCCGATGTGAATCTGATATTATGATTCTGGTTTGAGGTCTGATCCAAAACCGAGCCTGCTTTCCTGTTCTGGTAAGATTAGCTAACTTCAGGAGATGCTCAGTGCTTGGGCCCAAAGTCTCAAGCTTGACACAAAGGCTGATCTTGCGCCTGACCTGGACCTCATTCACATCCAGACACTGCTCCCTGGGCCCAACGTCAACAGCTACCGATGGAGCAAATGCGAAACCACATGTGGAACTGAAGTCGTAAAGGCTCCCATGTAAAACACTGATTTCAATGGGAGCTGGATTAGGGTGGGGCTGTGGTGTGGTTTAGTTGCCAAATCCCATTGTCTTTGAAAGGGATGCGCTGCTAAATCATGGAGACACTTAAAAATTCCACCTTAAATCTCTAAGAGGACACAGCCTGGGTTTTAACAAAACCTGGTATAATTACCGTTAAAGCGCTTCACTCAGCCTGTGTCACCCCGCTCACAGCTTGGTCTCCTTGTTCTGGGACTGTGCGTTTTTTAGGACTGTGCGCACGACTCTGTGCCATCTCCTTCTGGATATTTTTAATGGGTGCAGTGATGCTATTTCAGGACAGTTTGAATCCTCATTTGCAATCTGCTGTGAAATGAAAGGTGACTGAAATTGCACTGAAGGGCTGCTTTATTTTATTATTTTTAGCACTGGATCAGAATACGCTTTTAGTCAGATGCTGCTTTTAGCCATACTTACAATTAAACGTCTGCTGAGGGGAGGACAGGCCGGCAGCTGCAACATATTATCAAATAACAGAGCATGGAGGGCCACTATTGGACAGTCAGCACTGGTCCCAGACCAGACTGTTAATAATGGGTCAGATCCCTGGATCCAGCTGAGCTGTGTTCATCGCAGGGCCCAAAGGGGATGGGAAAGGTCACTGTAAGTCATCTTTGTGCTTCCCCAATCCTGGAGCTTGCTGGGGGGCCTTCTGAGACCTGGTGTAACATACAGCAGCCCCCCAGCACAACCCCAATATGCCCCCCTAATGCCGAGGGATGCTGATCCATTGACATCAGGGCAGGTCTCTGACGGCTGGAGCAGCACAAAGTGTATCGGACCCATCGTCCTTCCTTGCTCTCTGCAGTCTCAGCAGTGGGATGAGAACACTTGATGAGGTAGGTTTAACAAAGGTGATAGGCTGTGATCCTTGTCCCAGGTGTGAAGTGGCGTGTAAGGATGCTGCACTCCAGCGTGCGGCTGGGCCGCGAAAACACAGGCACTAGCAACATTAAGCACTGGGTGTCCTTCTCCCTGGGCAGACGTAAGGCTGAAGCCCATGGTGCCCCCTCTGCCTTATTCTCAAGTGCACTGGATATAAAAGGGGGTGGGTCCATGTGGAGAATGGATGTGTCCAAGGAGATCGGGTCTTCAGTGCAGCAAATAGGACAAGCAGTGACTGCTATGGCCAACGGCTGCTACTAGGAAGGGATAACCTAGCCACCTCACAAATGCTCTCATTGATTCAGGGTAGAATTCCCCTGTGTTCCCAGACAGGGGCCTCACCTAGTGCTTGCTGTACAGAGTCAAGCTTTAAACGCATCTTAAAAGCAAGCCAAGCTTGGCCCCCTTTTGGCATTTATTCACTGGTGCTGGGTGATTTCATATCTTTGCTGGGTTTCTATCATTTGCTCAGTAGGACTTGACTGACGAGGTGTTTGGCATTTGCATTGAAAACACCTTCCCGCAGAGGGAGTTCCAAATGACAAGCCTTTGTGTTCACCGCAGGATGGGATTTTGCTTGGGGCAGTGGGAGCGTATGACTGGAATGGAGCAGTACTAAAAGAAACCAGCAGTGGAAAAGTCATCCCTCACAGGGAATCGTATCTTCAGGAATTCCCGGAAGAGCTGAAGAACCATGGAGCATATCTAGGTAAGGAGATGACACAGAGAGGCTCTGTTTCCTGAACTAAATTCCCAACTTCCTCATTTTTAGGCCAGGTCTGCCAGGCAAGGTGGTGCCCACTGGTGGAAAGTGCAGATTCTTTCCCAGCAGACCCAATTTGTCAATGCTCACAGAAATACCCGTTCAGGCAAAAATAAGTTGGTATGTACCCAGCTGTGTGGGCAGGCCAGCCTGTGATTGTGTGAGAGATATACTGCCCTTAGCTCACTGATAAAGCCAACTAGGTATCAGACTAGTGGAGGATCCTCAGGAAAGCCAAAGCCTACAGGAATATACAATGCACAGAAGCAATGCAAATACGAGAGTTCTGATCAACCCAGGTCACCTCTAATTCTTACCGGGGTGTTTTAAAAAATACTGATGATAAGGCTAAAGAGGAAATATCTGTGGTGTTAATCAGCTCCATGTGCAACGAGCAGAATCCATGAGTAATAACGTAAGCCTGGTTTTCAAAATGAAGTCTACTGACTTGAACGGTGAGCGACATTCAGCATGGAAACGGTCTTCTCTGCTGGGCAGGAAGGAGGATATGAGATTACAAAGTAATAGATCAAAGATGGCAAAGCTCTTCTCTCTGAAATCTGGCAGAATAACGACCCCCAGGCGCAACATTCTCCTCCAAGAAATGGGAGTCCATAACAAAGAGGCGAATTGTTACAAACTGTGTATCATGTTGGTCTGGCTGTCACTGTGTTCACCATACCTGGAACAGAGACAGGCTTGCAAATAGTGCAAAGCCTTCTCCAGTTACACAAAGAATACCAGGCTATGGTGAGAGTGGATGTGAGCACTGTATGGCCGTTTTCCCTAATAGCCCCAAATTTATCAGATAAAAATAGCAGAACTTTCTGAGAAAAACAACCCATATATGTCATGCCATAAAGCAACAAACCTGTGCTGGCCCAAGGCCCAGGCTGGGCAATATTGTGTGCTGGACCAGTGACAGCAAAGTAGCCGTAAGCTGCACAAGGAATCCTTTTGTGTAAACAGGCATCCTGGAGGACAAGAGAGGGTCATTAAACACCAGCAGTCCCTTGCTGATGGAGCAGACTGCTCGGGGCTGTCACCGTAATGCACAACAGCCATGTTATGTCACCAGTAGCTCCAGGATCAGAGCAAAGGTTCAGTAAAGCTACCTTTGCACCCACCTTCCTAACCTTTGTTTGGTGCAAACAAGTGAGCTCCAGGAACCTGCCCTATGAAGCTGTATAGACAAAGTTGTTTTGTACACGCAAAACAGGTGTGGGGTGGTGACAGTCATCTGATAAACTGATGAGCCAACACAGAACCTCTTGTTCCAAGCCCTCTCGGTGCGATTCCTGAATTCCAGATTGGAACCCACCCCAGTAAATTGGTTCTGAGGGAGATTCCAAAGTAGAAACGGCCTATTTTGCTGTTCTAGTTCAGATGCTGCTGAACATTCATTCTAATGGGATTTCAGTTTAGGAGGGTGGCAATCTGGGAAGAACAGCTGATTGTGCAAGATTTCAGCTCCTGAACCCAAAACCCACCCTGAAACTACATCTTATTTCAACCTCTAACCCAAACCACATTACCGAAACCTGATCCAGATCCAGACACCAGCTTGACCATCTCAAGTTGTCAACTGCACTAAGTCTTCATGGCGCTCCTTTGGACTAGCTGATCCAGAAAAATGTCTGGGACAATTAGAAGTGCATTTCCTCTCCAAAATCAGAGTGAGCTTGTGCTCCTCTTTCATTTGTTTTGGAATCGGAGATTGTAGGAAAAAATCCAAGTCACTTCTCTTTGCTTAAAAATATCTTTTTCAAATGCCCTCCCTGGTTTTCAGTTTAAACTATTCAATGCCAAAAAAGAACCAGAGCCTGGAAACTAAATGTCTTACCATTATCTACCTATTGACCTCCCTGGTTTCTATAGCACCCCGAGGACTACCTGAACCTCTTCTTTGCTAAGTGTGCTCTGAAATTCCCATCAGGGGTAGTCAAGAGCTCTCATCCCCACACTCTACATTAAGCTTCATTTAGTCCCATAAGTACCCCAAGCTGTATAATGTGTCATTCCATCCTTAACTAAACTCTTCCTTAATGGGGGAGGCAAAAATATTGCCCTGGCTCCCAGCACATCTGTCGGGCAGACCTTCTGCATGTAAGTGTCCAGGTGAAAACTTCAACAAAGTCTCTCTGGGCCAGATTAGGCAGGTGCCCGAAACAAGGAAAAGGATGCTCAACCCTTTTGAGTCACCTCCCGGGGCAGCCAAAACCCTTTCATGAGAGATGCCTTCACAACCCACAGGGAGAGTCACCAGTTGGATTCACTGGCTGATGGTTCCCCTATGTCAGCTCTGGAGAGACCATGCTGTATCCCCTAATCAACATGGGTGATGCTTCCCTATGCTGTTTCCTCCATCCTCCCTGGCCCACTGAAAGCCCCATGTGACCTGGCTACCCTATAGATTGTAAATCTGATTTCTATCTGACTGTCCTGGATATTTCTCCCTCTTCCATAAAAATAAGGGATATTCACCAGTATCCATCAGTAATTCTCCCCAGTCTTTTATCACAGATAAATCTGTGCCTGTCTCTCTTAGAGATCTCTGCAACCCTCTCAAACGTAGATAGTGATCAACAGGCTAGTGAGTGCCTGTTCATTTGTCTGTCCGATGTCACTTTTAGCCATGCCGAGTGAAGCATTTTGGGAGTAGTTTCTCTCTTTCCTAGATAACATCTAACGCGCCTGCCTGCTCCCAGAACAATGTAATCATTTAAACAGGGTTTTACTGGATGTCAGATGTTCATGTGTTATGTCCCAACCAACCCTGCTCTCTGGGTTTCATGACCACATTTTATATCAAGGTTACATTTCTGAAGCATGTGTGAGGGGTTAATAAATGATTTATATAAGCCTTGCCTGAGTATATGTGTTACAGATGATTACAAGAACATCTTCTCCCAATGGGCTAAATCCGTGGTTTTCAACCAATAGTCTGCAGACGCCTCAGGCCTATGCCTAAGATTTCCAAAGGGGTCTGCACCTCCATTCAAAATTTGTAAGGGGTTCACAAATGAAAAAAAGTTGAAAACCACTGGGCTAGATGGTTATAAACACCTTAGTGACCCACTGGACTCTGTAACAGTCTATAACAGTAGATTAAACATTTATTAAAACATATATTAGTCATCTATAAACCCTTTATAAACCATCTGTAAATGCAGCCTTAATATAAAGTGTGACTGATTTCATTAGCGATATCTGATGCTGCCTTCCTGGCTCACGCAGCAGATTAGTTTAGAACAAGGGTTATAGATTCTATGACTAAACTAAAACCAATCACTGATCAATGATTCAGATGGATCATTCAGGAGGGTAGAATTCAGCACCTTTGCTCGGTCTCAAGTTCTCTGTCTGTTTACAGGAGATGTCCACATCTAGCAGTAGTCACTGACTTCCCGGGGCTTTCAGTTTATAGGTGCAGGGTTATTTACTAAAGCGCTCGTGAATCTAGGTTCTCCATGGAGTCACAACTTTTTCGAGCACCAATAATTTTGGCATCACATATCGGTAAACTCTTTGACCCTTGTGTAGTCTTCTCAGGCCTGGTTTGTGCTCTGATAGTCTGGTGCCATAGAGAGCACCATGCTCAGATGTGTGGAATCGCGTATCATTGTTCTGCATCCACGTTCAGCGTTATTGTCTGTGTGATTTTACACGAACAGTGAAGTAAGATGGCTCTCAGGAAATGTAATGAACTTACCTGCTACTGCAACATTATTCCGCATTAGATTTGCTAGCCGTGCCAAACCTTGCAAATTCCTAGTAGTAATCTGAATGATCAAGGAGCTGGAATTCAGGGCCTGAGCAATAAATTCAGGACACTTCAAAACATAAGGCTGGAGTTGTCAGGTTTGCTTGAACGACTTTATCTTTTGAGAAATCTTGGTCTCCAGTTTGCTGCTGTGGGAGGCAGCTGGAGTTGGGTTAGCAGCCTGAAACTAATCAAAACCAGATTGTCAGCCAACACTGTTGCAATAAAGGAAGGGACTCAGAGTGGAGAGAGCAATGAAATAATAAGCATTAATGTAGACAAATTCAAACTGGAAATAAGGCATGACTTTTTAACAGTGAGAATAATTAACCATTGGAACCATTTCACCCAGGCTTATGGTGAATTCTCCATCGCGGACCATTATTAAAACAAGACTGCATGTTTTTCGGCAAGCACTGCTCTAGGAATTATTTGGGGCAGGTCTCTGGCCTGTGCTGTATAGGAGGTCAGACTAGATGATCACAGTGGTCTCCTCTGGCCTTAGAAACTATGGTTCCATCTATTTGCAGAGCTAAAGGGAAAAACCTAATCCAGACACTTATTTTCTGGCTAGAAAACACAAGGTGCAATTGATTTAGCCGTTTACTGGGGTCCAGATTTGTCTGTGTCATTTGTCAAATGTATTCAGGACAGCTTTCCAGCCGATGCCACGCTCCGCCCTCGGTCCCATGGTGACACTCCTTGCAGGTTCATTTCACATTTGTGCTCACCATCCATTTCCCTGTGTTGCAGGTTACACTGTCACATCAGTGATGTCACCGAAGCATGGAAGGATTTATGTAGCGGGAGCTCCCAGGTTCAACCACACAGGGAAAGCAATTATTTTTACAATGCACAGCAACAGAAACCTAACCATTCACCAGTCTTTGAAAGGAGAACAGGTAAAAGATAAGTGAATACAGGGGCAGATTTCTGACACAGGGCTGATTGAATGCACTACCGTATGTGGCTCTTCTCATGTGTCATCGGACCCTTTTTATATTTCTCATTTATCTGACCCAAAGAACAAAAGGTCAGATCTCCATCTGATATGAATGGACTCCATTGATCTCAGTAGAGTTACACTCATTTATATCAGCTGCTGATTGGGCCCACGGGCTTTGTAACATTTTATGGTTAGAAAAACCCTGTAACGGCTACATTTTATTCTGTATTCCTTAAGTTTCTGATCAGCACTGGGGCTCTTTTAGCCCACCTCACTGCATGGAAAGCTCTCAATATTTAGTTAAAGAATATTGGTAGCTTCAGGTTCCCTCCTTGAATTTGGAGAGACAGATTTGGGCATTCTCTTTCTGTATCTCTATGGCCTTTGTCTCTCACCCCACAGGTTTGTAGATTACTTTTCAGTTATGTTTGAATGAAAACTAGATATTTTAACAAATCCATTGCCAGCTAGGGGTTTTGTGGCTGTCACTGTGCCGGCAACGCCACAGCTGCAGCAGGGGTAGAACTCGGGTCTTCGTATTTCAGACAGGTGTGAGCAAAAGGAGGGTTTTATTTAGTTGTTTCTAACCCAGGACCTTGGATACACTATTGTGCTGGTCAGAACAGCAGAGGGCAGTGGTACCCATACACACCAGCATGGGAAAGGATCCTATTCTGTGCATAAAGCTTACTAGCAGTTTGCACCCTGTGTTGCGTCTGTAGGTCAAACTCACTGCACGCACCGAGGCTGTGTGTGCCACCCACCCATCCCCGTCTACTTCAAGGACCCCCTAGAACTTCATCCACCCCCATTCCCTCATGCTAGTGGTTCTGTTTGCCTCCCATTTCCTCTACCCCTCATGTCAGGGTCCCCCAGTCTTCCCACTATCCTATGTGCACCTCCGCACCCTCTCCCTTCCACTCACCCGTCTTTCTGCATGGGTGCTATGTCAGGCAAGGGGCCGACATGGTAAAGTGTCTTGGGAGGATTGGCAGAGCTCAGAAGGGGGCCGCTGATGTGCTGGAAGGCGTTAATAGCCGCCATCAACTGATCAGGCTGGTTCTGCTCATGTAGATTCGTTACACGTAAGCTGCTGTTAATCGTCTCCAAAAAAACCATAAAAATTCAGTCCAATCTCTAGCAACTGGGCAGAAAGCAAGAGTGTTATCAGTGGTCCTGCTGCGCCAACCTGGGATTCCCAGAAAATTGCCCAGAGACAGTCTCCCTGTGGGTGTTCCATATCGAGAGATGCCCAAACAGTGACGGTCTCATCTGGATCCAAGTGTTCCTGAAGTTTAGTGGGTGAATTGGGCACAGAGTTTTGAGCCATCTCTAGTTCTGTGTCGTAGCGAAACAGTCCGATGATCAGCTGGCCTAGTGATCTGGCTCTGGCATTCCCTATTCTGCCAGCTGAGGTGTCCCGGGGGCCCCCAGTCCATTTGTGTGCAGCAGGCCTTGATCCCAGCAGAGTGCTCCTAGCCCTCCCTTGGGGTTCCACTGCTGTAGAGGAGCAGGGGGACAAGGTAGGGGACCCTGGCCCACCCACTCCACCAGATCCCAAGCCAGGGCCATAAGGGTGTCTCAAAGTGTACAGATCAGCTATTGATCTATCCCAAGTGACGCTTTCTCCTGGGTCTCTTCCTACCAGAGTGGTGCTCTTCTGTTTCAGGCATAGTCACTGGCTTAGAAGACTCCACTGGGTCTGCTAATGTCCTGTTGAATGGGGTCTCTTTTCAGGCTTTTGGATCCCAAAGGTGGGGGGAAATGATCCCTATGGCTAGAGCAGCCTCCACAAAGCTGTAGCCACTCCTATCCCAGCATCAGTCTTGTTTCCTGTTTCCTGCAGCAACTGCCTCTTAAACTATTCCTCCACCTGGTGCATGCCCTGCATCTGCTGACGGTGCGTCCTCTAGCCCAGTGCTGCTTATTCCGTGCCCTGGTGCAGTGTGGGGTCTCCCTGTAACAGTAAAGAATCAATCCATTCAAGGTAGTTGGGGGAAGAAATGGTGAAGGAGTATCTGATAGAACTGGGGAGATTGTGCAACCTAGACCGTCTGCACAGGGAGGGAATTCTGCATGGCAGGAGAATCAAGAAGCCATAGGCTTGGAGGAAACCGTTCCACTTAAATATACACATGGGCACTGACATTTACACAATCTTGCCTTCAAACCCTAGTTGAACAGGAAAAGGTGGTACTAAGAGAACACAACAAGCCAGAAAAAGGAAGAGAATCTGATCATTAATCTTTTAGCATAAAATGGCGTTCTAATTTACATTCTCACCATTTTCTCTTTTCCTGCTCTTTCAGATTGGCTCCTACTATGGAAGTGAAATAAATTCCATAGACATTAACGGTGATGGGACCACAGATATTTTATTGGTCGGCGCCCCCATGTACTTCAGCGAAGGCAGAGAGAGGGGGAAGGTGTACATCTACGTTTTAAAAGAGGTAATTAAGCAGTGATTGTTCAATCTTTGCTCTTGCCCCGGAAGAGGCTTTGGCATAGCCTGTTTCAATTCCATTTCTTCAACTTTGGCTATCCTCTGACATGATCCTCACCCTGCATTGGGCACTCTGACGGGGTCTGAGTGCAGACAATGTCAGACCTTTTCCTGAGGGGCAGGCAGCAGCACTTGTGGGAGAATGAAAGCATCCTAAGAAGGGGAACACTCCCATCACGACATAGAGGGAGGAAGGCATGTGAGATCATGCAGAAGATCACGGATGGAGCCAGCCGCTCTGCTTCTGAGGAGAGACAGATGTCACAGACAGAGGCCCTAGCTGATCGACAGGGATACCTGCTTTACGTGGCACATCTACACTGAAGCTGGAGGTCTAATTTCCAGCTCAGGTCGATGTACCTGCACTAGCTTTGATGGAGTTAGCCCACTAAAGCTAGCCCTGTAACCATGGCAACCAGGCTGGTGGCTCAGGCTAGCCACCCCAGGACCTGCCTAGGAGCTTGGATGGGATTGCAGTCGGGTGGCTAGCCCATCCCGCCATGCTACACTGCTGGCTTTAGTGCACCAGTTCAATCAGCGCGAGGGTGGGGAAGTCCACCTGAGCCATTTCCCCAAGCACTGTGTAGATCTACCCCGTAGCTAAAGACCGGCAAAGGTCTTCTCTCTGCGCAGAGGGGCAGACAGGGCCTTCTTCCGTTCCGAGAGATGGGCGGGCCCCCTGCTCGGCTGGGTGAGTGAAGAGGGGTGCGCATTCGGCTGGCCAACGTGCTCTCCCACTGCAGTGCTGGCTCCGCAGCACAGAGGACCCGTGCCTGCTGAAAGTGGCGGGGGGAAGGGCAGAGTGAGGGCAGCTGGTATCAGCAGCATGACTGAGCATGCTCGGTACAAGTCAAGCAGCAAATCGGGTGGCAGGTGGGGGTGGCACATGACCACACAGCCCCCCGCCCCATGCATCGCCTCTGCCCGGCAGCACCGACAGGAGCAAAAGTCGCCACATCCGATCTTCGTCAGAGACGTCAATGGATACAGTTGGGCCCCTGAGGGTCCAGGAGGGGCCACGTCGGAAAGGAAAACCACACTGTCACTCTGGAAACGTGACAAACGGCAGACGCTTGAGTCCCTCCATCAGATCTGAGCTGGCTGCCCTGGCAGTCAATGGAAAGCGCAGTGGACGGGGCCCTCGACTCGCCCTCGGTGTCCCATTCTGCTATCTTGCCAAAGAGACTGAGTGGGTGTCCCAGGCTGGCTGCTGGGCCATGGCGCACACACGTCTGACTGGTGCAGAAGTGCAGCCACGTTTCCTTCCAATGTCACCTGCTATCGCTTGTTACAATCCAAAGGAAACACAGAACTTGGTAGCTGTACCCAGCTGTGGCTGCTACTAGACTGTGAGCCAGTTTTCCTGTTTTTCTTGTTCATAAACCATTCTGGTTTTCTGATGCCAACGAAGGGAATCTGGACCATAGTGGAGTGAAGCTGCATTGTCCCAGGTCCCTTTCAATCACTCTCCTGCCAAACATATTCACAGACCTGGGCGAAGGCTGTTGTCAGTTGTTGATTGTGTGTGTTTTCTCCCAGTGTGCATGCTGTCCCCGCTCTGTGCAGATAGCTGATTCAGCAAGCCATGATTGGATTGCTTAGTAAGGCCAGAGATCCATTTCAGTAAAGAAGGCAGGTTTATTGCTGATGAGGTATGGTAAAAAGTGCCCTATA
Source organism: Mesoclemmys tuberculata (assembly GCA_007922155.1). Classification (NCBI taxonomy): domain Eukaryota; kingdom Metazoa; phylum Chordata; order Testudines; family Chelidae; genus Mesoclemmys; species Mesoclemmys tuberculata. The sequence continues at coordinate 20,044,155 of ML675644.1, read as the reverse complement.
TTTGCTACAAGTACACTTCATACATGTATCCCCATGAGAATGGACCAGCTCCGTAAACGGCAGGACTGTCCATTCCTCACTCAGCCAGACAAAGACGCTCCCTTTGAGACCCTCTTTTATATACTGATACAGACAAGTTTCATTTGCCTCGCTGATGTGTGTAGTTTTTTGAGATTTTCAACTGTTTTATTACACAAAAACATGATCAGAGAGTTCTACTGAGGAGGCTGACCATGTCCACAACCGAATCCACCTCTAAACTGGAGTTCAGTAGCTGCTCCAGCACCAGTCTCAGCCTTTCTGTCAGCACCAGGAGGCGCGGTACTGTGTCGGTAGGTATCTCTGGCAGCCTCTCCCTGAGTAAGATGAGCAGGGTATTCACCTTCCAGACCTTTGGGCCGTGGTCTGCCAGTCTCAGAACGGCTACAGCGCAGGGTGGCAGGCACAATCTCAGGGGGTAGATGAAGATAATCATGCAAATAATGGATCCCCTCGTTGGTCGGGTACCAGTAAAAGTGCCTCCAAACAAACTGCTCTTTCACGTAGCCACAGGATTTCAGTGACTGCGTGGCTTTCAGAACGTGGAGGTTGGGCACATTCTTGTCTGCCAGCTCCGGTGTTTAGGCATGTGATTATCTTTCTTGGCCACCATCACTCCCTCCTTCAAAAGGAGTTCGTAGATAGCTATCCGGTTCTTCTTGGGCATTAACATCGTGAGCCCGTGTGTAGTTGTCACCGTCTGATGTGGCAAGATATCACCCTTTGCTTTGTATAGAATGGTTCAATCAAAACATCTCTATCCTATTGTTATCTTGACCTTGGTGGAGGCAACATGTCCTTGCTATTTTTGAGGCATGAGCTTGTACCATTCCTGGTGTCAGGATGTCCTGGAATGTGCTTCGTGTTCTGTGCCTCGCATTTCTTTAGGAATGTGTATTTGTGCAATACCAGCTCTGGTCTTGCCAGTTTCTGTGATTTCTGATTTCTGCTAACTTGGCTTCATAATAACAGGGCTTAACTGCTGCCTTAGCTCAGGCCTGGCTCATCAGACTAGGCCTTGTGTCTTAGGTTCTCACTTTCTACTACAAAGGCACTACAAGAAAATGGATCACCTTTCCCTTTACCAAGTGGAAGAACGTGTCTTCTGGCTAATGGCTCCTTACTTAAGCTCATACTCTGGGGATGGGCTCCTGAGGCCTGATCAAAATCCCGTTTTAATCAAGGGAAAGACTCCCATTTCTTCAACGTTTTGTACCAGGCCCCTGGGGTACCTGCTCCCGGTGCCTCAAGGATGGTCCCCTGGAACATGGACAGCATTTTTTCTGCCTTTTCAGCATTTCCCACTTCCTAGAGTCCTGGTGCTCCTCAAAGGTTGCTGCCCTATCCTGATGGAAAAGCCCTATAGAATCAAAGAAAGAATGAGAAGTTTTCTTTTCTTTTTTAAAGTCATCCTATAGATTTCAACAGCAAATGGCATGCCTGCAGTGGAATCCATTGGATGGTTCAGATGGTAACAAGGGTTCCAAAGAGCCAGAGAAAGGATCGCATTCTGTACAGATTCCCTGTTGCTAGATTTAAATCCAATTTGGTTCTATAGAACCTGTTAAGTGTTATGGGACTTTCCATCACAGCCTGTTCAGTCTTACCCTGAGTCTGTCAAGTGCGGCGCATGCTCAAAGAGGGAGGGAGGGAGGAAAGGAGGAATGGAGCCTTCTCATCATTAATGAGGAAGTGATTGGTACTGGGTCAGGCCTTTAGGGCTCTCAGATCACCTGGGACTGGGTGCCTGACATGAAAAACCAAATGCCCCCATGTTGGCAGCTGTGGACACTCACCACCTCTCTGGGGATGCTTAGCATCTCAGAGGGCATGTGCTCCTTTTGCACGCGTGCATTTGATTGCAGAGCTTTGCCTATAGCAGTGGGTGTTTCACAATTTTAAGCAAACCTTTTATCCAATTATTCAGGCATATAATTAACCGAGAAAGGGAAAAAAACATCAGTATGAGCCTTCATGGTGGCATTTGCTGGTTCCTTGTTGATTCATTGTGGGAAAGGCTCCCCTAAGAACATTTACGAATTATGTTGTCTTCCTTGTTTGGGAAATCATTTGCAGATTGCACTACCTCTGTTATGATTTCCTCTAGGATTCCAAACTCTCTGAGGTAATGATTAAAAATAGCCTCCATAGAAAGGAAGAGCCATTTCTCCTCTTTCTTGGACATCCTTGTAGCTTTCACAAGATTTAAAATCTTGGCAGCACTGAAAAAAAGCTGTAAACTCAGTCTGGTTTTTATTGATAATGCAATGGTAAAATTAGATCTCCCACATTGGCATTGAGTACTGTCTTGAGTACAGTAAACAGGGAAGCGCTGTTAAGGATGAGATATGTACCTTTTAGCATGAAAGCTGATGATTTCTGTTCAGAGACACACAGTAGCAACTGTTGCATTATTTCCATAAACCCAAACTAGGATTAGCTACAAGTGTCGGGTGTCTCAAGGCAACTTTCCATAACCTCCAAGAGGAATGGTACATTTGAAAACAACGCTTGAAAAACTCCTTTTGGTCTCAGAGTGCTTTTGCTTTGTGACACAGGGAAGCCAGTAAATTATTGGTTAGGATTTGTAACACATGCCCTCGCCTCCCAAAAAAACATATTGTGCCGTTCTGGCTGAGTGAAGACCAGAAACAGAAGCACTGTCTCTGGATTTTAACTCTTGAGAATTGGAGATTGGACGTGAATGATGGGTGGGTTACTGGCAATGCCAGTAGCTCCCTCTCACTCTCTATCAAATTCCTGGACTTGCTGGCTTTCAAGACACCAGTCAAGGCTCAACTGTTGGGCCCATGTTTCCTTGGCTCGGGGTTGAGACATAGCAGGCTGGGTTGGTTGATAAAGGTTTACGCAATGCAGCCAGTTGATTTCCTTTTTTCATGGAAACAGTGTCCCTAGCAGCTACAGCAATGGGGGCCTAAAACTTAATCGATTGTAAAAATTCTGAGGAAATAAACAATCTGACAAGTGAGGCTCTGTGAAATTCCAGGAGACATTTAAGCCAAAATAGTTTCACAATTTCCTTGACTTGCTTTTGTGCCCCTGCTTTTTTTTTATTTTTTGGGAACATAAATGAAATCGGCAATGGGGCGACGTTGCTTGTCATCACAGAGCAAACCGGTTTGCTTGAAACAGGCTCATTGTCACTCAGAAACTGGATGCATGTGGCACCTGTTTTGAATTTGCCATGAAATGCAAAAAGCGTGCAGTGCTGGAACCGACTTGTGCTTCCATGTTACACCCCAGCCTCACAGGCTGCATATCCAGTGATCTGCCCAGCTGTGGAATCCCCAGCCCCACCCTGTCCCCAAAAACAGGGCTGAAACGAGCCCCCATCATGGTGGACTGTGTTGCACACAGTCGATTAGGTTAGCATATGCCCATGATTCTGAAATCCTGCTCCCTCCCACAGCCAAGAAGGGGGCAAAGTTTGCCCCAGGTGGAACAGATCACACAGCCAGAAAGGAACAGAATAATAGTTTGTATGTACAGCGCCCCTTCCATCTAAAGATCTCAAGGCACCTGACAAATGTTAATCAATTAAGCTTGACAATACCCCTCTGAGGAAGGTGAGTCTTGCCCCCATTTTACAGATCAGGAGGCTGAGGTACAAAGAAGGTAAATGGTTTACCAGAGATGACAAATTCAATGTTTGGCTGGGCCAAAACAAGAGTCCAGGATTCCCTGTTCTGGCCAGGAGTCCACAGTGCTTTTCTTAGACCTGATCTACACTGGCAGCGCATTTCGGCAGTGGTTGACAGGAGATACGCAAGCTTTGTTCAGTAACTTGCGTATCTCCCATCAACTTCCTAACATCTACTTACTGTGCCGTCTCCACAGCGCTGCACCGACAGGAAATGCCCTCTTATCGATACAGCGCTACACTGCTTGCCGGGGTGCATTTACGGAGTTGGCTTCCAGGTTTGATTGAGTGAGTTTTTATTGCTGCTCAATCGAATCCGCAAAATCAGTCCTGCATTGCCGGTTGTGACATAGTTACAGTAGCCAGCAATCTCCCTGGAACTACTTCCTTCTTTCTTTCTCTCTAGCTTAGGTATGTACATGGCCCCCATCACCATATTATCTGAGCACCTCACGATCTTTGATGTCTTTTCACCTCACAACACCCGTGCAAGGTAGTGCACAGCTATTCTCCCTATTTAATGGATGGGGAACTGAGGAACCGGGCAGCAAAGTGACTGGTCCAAGGTCACATAGAAAGTCTGTGGTAAAGCAGAAAATTGAACACGCATCTGCCAAGTCTTAGGCTAGTGCTCTAACCGCTGAACCATTGTTTCTATCTATCTAAGGCTTATTTATATACTGCTGCCCATCGTTCCACATAAAGTCAATAGCAGTAGCAAAGTCCCTAGTCAACTTCATGGATTTTCTGGCTCTTCTCCCTTTGGGGGGTACAATCGCTATAAGTGGGAGGGGTTTTGTTTGTTTTGTGGGATTTTAGGGAGTTGGTTGATTGGTTGTCTCATGATTTGGGATTTTTTGATTTCTCCACCTTCATTGCTGCTTCTGCTTCTCCTTTGAAGGACTGGTTTGTTTTCAACGGGTCTCTGAAAGATTTGCAGAGCTACCAGAATTCTAGGTTTGGCTCTTGCATTGCTTCTGTGCCCGATCTGAATCAAGACTCCTACAACGATGTCGTCATTGGTGCTCCATTGGAAGATGACCACCAAGGAGCGATATATATCTTCCATGGCTTCAAAGAAAACGTTCTGAAGATGTATAAGCAGGTACGGTTTCCCTTGTCCCATGGCTTCCCCACCACTGAGTTAAAAGAATTGTGATTTACTCCTACTTTAGGGCCCCTTTTGTGCTGCCAGAGAGATATAAATGAGACGCAAGCCCTGAAAAGGAGGGAAACATGGTTTGGAATAGTTGGTGAAATTTGATACCATTTCTGAGGTAATGATGCCTCAGATGTTCACAAGCCAGGAGTGATATCAATTCATCTCTTACCTCCCATTTTTTCCATATCCATTTATTTTACCCTTGACTCTCCCATGGAGACTTTACCAACAGGGGAGGGCTAACATTTTTCATGCTCCTGAATGTGAGACGTGGCAAGGGACCGAGCATCACGTCCTACTTTGGTCAACCTTTCCTGGGCAAGATCTGTTCCTGATGCCATCTCGCTGTGTTACCAGGAATCAGTGAGATAATTCAAATGGATTCAGTTCTCCTCACTACGTTTAAGGCACGTCTACATGGCGAGCTTCTTTCGGCGGCATGTAGCATACATACGTGCATAGGCCCCCAGCACGGGTATAAATATTAGTGTGGCTGGTCAGGCCTGGTTTAGGCAAGTAGAACAAAGATATGCATGAAGGGGGTGGGTATATACCCGAGTACATACCTGCACAGCTCTCTCTTCACACAAGCTGCACCTCCCTGACTGCACTGCTATTTTTACCGATGCAGTGTCCCACTGCCTCACTCCTCCTGGAGTCTTTCCCCACCAAAGGAAAAGGCTCTGGCAGTGGAGAAAGGTTCTGGCAATGGAGAGCTGCTGACGTCTTTCTGCACTGCTTCCCCACCGCCAGAGTCTTTCGCTGATGTGTGTAGCTACACATCACAGGGCGGACGCAGCTTAATTTTCACTGTGACGTGTAGCCACGTGTACCACACATGATGCTGACATTGGTGTATAGCGTAGACACAACCTTTGAATTATTTGGCAAGATAAAGTACGTCACAGGTCTTTGGCAAGGCTACTTTTCAGAGAGAAGCTGTTGTATACAAGAACACGAACAATCACACCTCCAAATATCTGCTCTCTCTGTTAACATATGTAATGCTTTTGCCTAGCTATGCAGTATTTTCTGGCAGTTAGCTTGCTCTTCTTTCTGTGAGTCACTAATTAGTCAGAGAATCTTGATTTGCCCAGATTGTTCTTCTTAATATTGCTTAGCAGGATAAAATCTGTCTCCAATGACAAAATCTGGAGGTGAAATTCTGACCCCATTGAAATCCAAGGGAGTTTTGGCTTTGATTTCAGGGGGCCAGGATGTAACACTCAGTGTTTAATTGTTCCAAAATGTGACTGTAAAATTGGTTCCAAGATATTTCCTTCAGATTTCCATGCTGAAACAAACAAGATATGAAAGATGTATCTAAAATGAACAGAAATTTTTAGAGCTTCATACAGTGGGACTAATTTTGTAAATGAAACAGAATCATGGAAATGTAGGGGGAAACATGGAAGGGACCTCAAGAGTCATCTAGTCCATCCCCCTGCACTGCGATAGGATTAAGTATACCTAGACCATCCCTGACAGGTGTTTAACTTGTTCATGAAAACTTCCGATCTGTTCTTAAAACCCTCAGTAGAACCATCCTCAAGCGGTAGGAAAAATGGCCCAGCACCTGCTTAATGTATTTTCAATGGAAAGTTCTGAGCATGACACCTCTCAAAAGCAGATGTATTATTTTCCCAGCAAATGATCTACATTTATTTTCCTTCAACCATTTGAAAGTAACTTTCTACTCACATAGCTCTGAATGCTCTAAAGTCCATGGTTAGTTCAGGGATCTCAACTGAACATAACACATAAGTGTGACTGTTCCACAAGATCTCATGTGAATTTCTAGATCCACTGACTTGCTCAGAAATAAAGCAGGGAACGTGCTTTGTAGGGCTTTGCTCTTATCTCAGACCTGACTGACATAGGCACAAGCACATTCTCTTCCACTGACAAGTGAACTTATCTGCATTCACAGCTACGTATGCCCATGTTCATGCACATATACTCACACTCATGCACACACATGCTCAGGCATGTTCCCATGTACAAATACATACATGTGCTCACACTTATGTTTGCACACACACACACGGGCTCATGCTCACAAACATACTTTCACCTTTACACTCTGCTCTTCATGATAGATTCCCAACTAGTGAGTCTGAATGGCGGTCAGAAGGTGGTGCACCAAACCCCAAGAGGGAGTTCACTGGCTGAAACAAGAGATCCTAACAGCTAAAACCCAAACTAGAATCGGGCACTGGAATGCAAGAACCACATGGAAACTGAGTCAAGAAGTCGGGAAATGACTCATTCAATATTAGCATTCTTGGAGTGGGCAAAATGAAACTGCATGCAGCAGACTCCATTCAGATGGTATCACAGAACTCAGTTCAGGAAACTTAACACGTTCCATCAGAGATACCCGTGAAGAATGCTTAGCATCTGCTGGTGGGACAAAGTAACCAGTGCTGATGAGACAGAGATTTGAGAAAGAAGGCTGCAGTGGTTTGGATATGTTGTATGGATCTCAAGAAACATGGCATTAGACAGACGGAGATGGAAACACTGAGTTGCATCATTGTCACAAGGCACGAGAGCATTTAATATTAACAATAATAGAATACTCATGCTAGAAACGAGACTGGATTTCTTTTTGTGCTTTTTAGAGAATAGCCGCCGCAGACCTTCTTCCGGGCCTGATGTATTTTGGATGCAGTATCCACGGACAACTAGATCTAAATGAAGATGGCCTCATAGACCTAGCAATTGGCTCACTTGGGAGTGCTGTGCTCTTATGGTGGGTAATCCCTCCTGGTTTTGTTACTGGTCTCTCAAAGTTCATTGTAATATGTAGTCATTTAGGGGAACAATTGAGCCTCCAAAACACTGATCAATTTTATACCCTTAAACCCTATCATGTTCTACAATAATGATCCAATATAGTTAGGCTTGGAGAATTTGATTTTTATTTGGTGATTTTTGACAGATAATATCAATATTTACTGCTAAGGGTTTTTTAACTGTTATCAATTTAAATTTTCAAAGGTGTGGGAAATTATAGGGGAGGATCAGACAATAACGATTTAGTGACCATAGTAATTAAGATTGAAAAAATTAAAACTTTATCATCATTAAAAGACAAATTGTCAACATCACACGTCAACACATACAAAGTAAATATCCTTAAATCAAATTCTAATAATTTCTCAAGCAGCATTTTTCTTACTTTGCTTATTCGTAAATTTCAGTCATAATTGATGGAAAGATTTTTTTTGTTGGTTTGTTTGCGTACAGTGAAATCTTCCAAGCCTAAATATACTGAGGAAGTGGTAGGTTCTGGACCTTTACTGTACAACAGTATTGGAAATGTAGCTGTGCATGAAAAGACATCAAAACATCCCTGAATTTCATAATTAATTCCCTAGGAGTTGCAAACCAAAACCAAACTTAATATGGTTTCCCCAAGTTCTCTTGGTTTTTATTTCATTCATAAATTAATACATCAAATCATTAATTAATGCTTGGAAAGCACCTTGAAGGCAGGAGGAGAGACTCTCGGCTGGTGTAAATGAGCACAGCTCAGTGGAGCTACACCAGTTTTATACCACCTGAGGATCTGTCCTGAAAAGTGCTATCGACCTGAAAAGGATCAGTTATGAGCATGCAACTCCACTGGAATTGCAGAGGAGAATTTTGCTGTAGTTCAGTCGTGTTATTCTTCACTTACCCGTCTGCAGTTGTTTCCTCTTCCGAGTCCCAGTTGAAGACTGATCACTGGGCAATAGTGACCTTCAGTCTGTGCCACCTATGTCATCACATTGGGCCATGCTTGTTCAGGTGTCCTTCAAGCACACCTGACCCATGTGACACAGCCCCGCTGCCACTCTCCGTCCTCGCTGTTCACTTCATCAGTTCTCCTCCAGTCCCAGTTCTAGTCCATCCCTTGATCCTCTTCAAGTCCCTGAATTCATTCCCCTGCCGATGCCTCCTTGGAGTGTCTGGGTTAAAGAAGGGGGCACTAAGAAAGAGGAATGCTGCAGCTATGTGGGGATGTCATGTGTAGACAGGAGGAAGCTGGTGTGGTGTGGGCTATGGAGGGGTGTGGAAGGAGTTGAATGGGAAGTCACATCTTACTCCAAAGAGGGCCCTGCCAAACCTATGCGTGGACACCTGTTTAGGCATCCAGTGATGAGTCACAGCAATACAGTATAACTCGTGTGCCTTGTTCCCACCCTAGGTCCCGCAGCGTCGTCCAGATCAATGCTAGCATTAGGTTTGAGCCATCCAAAATCAACATCTTCAACAAAGACTGCAAGCGAAATGGGAAGGATGCCACCTGCATGTCTGCGTTTGTCTGCTTCACCCCGTTCTTTCTCTCGGTTCATTTTCAGACAGCAAATGTGGGTAAGTGAAGGCTCCTGCTCTGATTTTGCCATTGCTTTGGGGGCAACAAACCTTTTCATTTGTCTTGACCTGGCCTGCACTGTTAAGAGCGCTGCCAGGCTGTTCCATCTATTAGCAGCGGTGGAGGCAGAGATGAAAACAAGCTTAGAGCCTGGTAGAGGTTGAGAATAGCATCATGTGCTTAGGCTCATCTGACATGCCCATTCATGCCTGTGACTCACCCCTTTTCGACCTGCACACTTGTAAGTCATGCAGTGGGTGTGCCGGGCCCTTGAGGGCAGGGGGCTGCACCTAGTACATGACCCTATTAGCATCTAGGCATAACCTCTGCTCACCCTTCCATTGGAGAGCAAAGTCTTGCAATTCCGCCTGTGTGCACTGTGCCGCGCCTTGCAAAATCACCGGAAAACAGCAGCAATCAGAACATAAGGTGAGCAAAGGGGCTTTTCTTACCCACAGTGCACACAAACCCCTGTAGGTCCCTGTCTTCATAAAAATGATTCCGGCCCTCAGGGAGATTAGCACGATCAGCTCTCACTATCAAGCAGAAAATGCAAGATGAAGCACCAAGTAATCGTTGTGCAAATTTTATTAAGGAAAATAGCCCGAGACTGGAAAATGTGCTGAGGTTCTAGGGGTTTAGTAATGGGACCCCAGCCTCCCCTAAAGGAGATCGGCCAACAGCCGGGGGGAATCAGTGCACAGCACATCTACCCAGCCCTTGTTCTGACCTTAGACAAATTCCTTCAGACTGTACCTCTTCTCCAAGGCATTTGCAAAGATCAAGAAGCAAAGCCGACTAGGTTGTAGCGTTAGGTCCCTCATCCTGATTACTGCTCTGTTCTGGGACATCCTGGTCTGCAAAGGGAGTCCTCCCAAAAATGTGCTGGGGGAATTGTCATGGTTCTTGTACAGTCTCTGTGTGAGAGTTTGCTGCCTTGGATCTTGCATCCACCCAGTACATCTGTGGACCATATGCACGCACAGTTGGCTAATACCACAAAGAGCCTTTATGAGCCACTCAATCCTGTTTGGCTTTAAAACTCTGCATGTTGCTACGACCTGGAGTCTACACTCAGGATGCCCTTGACTCAACTAGAGCAAAGAGGAAACAAAAGCCGTGTGGCCTATAAAACCAGCCAACAATATACAATAAAGTACTATTATGGGGCTTATGTTATGAGTAAAATCATGTCCCCTGTGAAGTCAATGGCAAAATTCCAACTGATTTCACTGGATCAAGTTATCACCCTATAATGGTCCAGGCTCCTATTGTGTTTGTAACTCACCCTGTAATTTTAGAGCTTGCAGAGCAGGATGTCACAGAAATATTTTAGAAGAAAGAGGAGAATGGACAGGGTTATATCTCAGAAGTACGGTGCTGCTGAGGGACAAAGGAAACAAGCGAAGAAAGAAGCTGAATTCTGAATGTCTTAGCCTTTATATGTTTCAGTCTGTTGTTGCCATTGCACTAACATGGCGTTTGGTCCTAGCACAGGCCATTTGGGGTTTTGGTGTGGTATGGGGAGGTATGTGCAACAGCATTTAAGGAGAAAAATGATCTCTCATTACGTATGTAATGGATAACATGCAAAGGGAAAGGGTGCTTTCAGCACCAGGACAGTGCAAGCTGTGGGTAGCTATCAAAAGCCGTTTAACCGGCCTGTACATTATTGCTGTGTCCTGACATGCCCCATTTATGGGCGTGTTGTTGAAAGGGGAATGTCAGTACTTTTCAGGTGTCTGTTATCTAATCAAAAAGCCTGAAATGTCTCCAGAAACCCAAATTCCTGATTCCCAGGTTCTGAGGTATTGCTGGAGTCCACAAGCTCCTTTGCTTTCTGCATTTGGCCAGAAAGTCATGACCTTTCCCTTCTGACCCCATCACAGTTATCCACACCTTGGTAACCTACAGGTAGGGTTACTGAAGGAGGCTACTTTTAGACACCTGAGAGCATCAGCAGCTTATATATATATTTGTCATGTGGAGCATATTAGACATGTACCCTGTAGCCTGCAGTGGTTTCCAGAGCTGTTCATGGGATAGCTTTGATTTGTTAAGCCCTTCATACTCTAGCCTGGGTCTAGGCTGCCATAGAAACTACATCTGTTTCTGACAGTTGAGGTCATCATCTATTAACAGCGCTTGATTTTAATTCTGGGAGCCCAGTGGCTCAGTGGTTTCTTCGTGCCTTGCCCGTCTGGAAGTTACTTCCTTTGCTAGCCAGCCCTGACTGAGGTGTCAATCTCATCTTTATCCTCTGATCGTTGGTTGGATTCACATGACTGATGGAGCTGCCTTTGTACTTTCAAGTTTCCTTCGGACCCTGTTAAGGTGTTAATTGTAAAGATTTTGTGGTGATTCAGTTGTATGCGAGATCTGAGGCTTGTAAAGGGGGCATAGTATAGAGTAAATCAAAAGCATACAGAAACAAATAGTTCTGGGCACCAGCTGGCCCTGCCAATGCACAGACTTCCATAGATGCAAACACAGCACCCCATGCGGGCTGTCTGTTTGTACCTCACTTAATTGTTTGAAATGACCTGTGATTTGGCCAGCTTCTTAAAAGAGCAAAATGGCAACAATCAAAAGTTGCTTTCAGTCCTCTGAATGGGAACCTTATTTTTTAAAAAGGGACTTTGATAAACCCTGCTGGTGACCTTTTGACTCCATGCACTGACAAAATCACTGACAAAAAGAGATGTTAATTTTATTTTTCTTCCTGCTCTGGTGGGAGACGATTGCTTTGTGCTATAGGAAAGGAGGGTGCGTAGCGGTGGCTTTGCCACATAAAATGGTAACAGTAGAAAGAAACCTGAATCAAACATTTCCCTTCCCAGGATTAAAATATAATGCCACCATTGACGAGCGAAGGTACACGCCACGGGCTTATCTAGATGAAAATAGCGACAGGCACGCTCATAGGACGGTCACAATGTCTGCAGGACAAGAACACTGTGACAAGCTAAATTTTCACGTCTTGGTAAGTATAAAGGGCACCAAACTTGGGGACTCCTCCAACCAGAGGTGACGCAGGGGAAGCGGGGGGCATGCTGGGTCATGCTTGTACTGAGCATGCTCAGTAACACTGCTGAAGCCGGCTGCCCTCACTCCGCCCCCCACTAGTGGCAGGTACGGGTCGTCTCCGCCTCCAGCTCCCATTGGAGTCAGTGCAGAGATTCCCTTTGACTTCAGCGGGATTTAGATCAGGGCAGGTAAAATAGCTCTGCTTGGCAAGGATCTTCATGAAAAACAGAAACACATCGGGAAGCAGGCATACAGGCCAAGAGGAAGTGCCTCGAGTACATCACATGGCTGGAAACCAGGCTAAGCCTTATCTCCAAGTCCGGATCTATTATTGCGGGGTTTGATGTGGTTAAGGATGGAATCCTCCCCGAGTGAGCTGCTGAAGTTTTATAGCCGCTCAATCAGCTACATGAGCCAGCAGGGGACCTGAACTCCTCACAATCCCTACTTATTTTTTTCTAAAAGCCTTTTATCATTTCAAGGCTGGAGTCTATGGAATTCATACCTGGCTTTACTGATTACTTTTGAGGACCAGTCCTAATGGTTCTGAACTCAGTAAAAACAAATGCCCCGGCTTTGATCCAGGACCAAATGTGTTCATGTTGCTTCCCAGACTTTTTCACTTTGTGCACTTCTTCTACCAGTCGGCTTCCCTTATTCTTGGGTTAGAAGCCAATTAAAGATTCTGCTCAGAATGCCTTGCCAGAAAGGAAGAGATGCACAAAAGTCACCAAATAAATGATGGGAAATTACTCACAATTCCTGAACAAAAGCCTGGATTCAAATCCTCAGCCTTCGGGAACATTTGGATACTGATCTAGAGCTGAACTTTGCAGCCAGCCAGGCCAAATCCTCAGTCTCGAACGTCTGTGAAAATTAGGGAAGTTTGCTTCTGAAGTTCGAATCTGAGTTAGTGATTTAGATTTATTTCTGCTCGTAAGTTTCTCGCTGGCATTTTTTCTAGAGCTAGATGTTCAAAAGACACACACACAACCATATTAAACGTCGGCACTTTTGTTTCTTGTCCATTAAGACCCAATCAGTGGCAGCCAGTACATCTCTCTATGTGCAGTGGTTACAGTTTGGGAAATCTGGCATGGTATAAACAATCACTCTTTGTGATAATGAGCTGTTTCAGAGCAGACGTCCTGCACTCCTAAGTGCCTGTGGCACTCCTACACACACACAGGCATCCGCACTACACCTCACATTTTATTGGTATAGGTCAGGAGGCAGGCATGCAATTTCAGAGCAGTAGATGCTGCGCTTGTTGTCTCAGTCACCTATGTAATGGCCTTTAGTTGTAAGATGAAAGAAAACAAATGCAAAATGTGTTAAACTGTGATCCATTTATTTTGTGAAATTTGTTCCACCATGGTTCAGTTTGGGTTTTCATTGTCCCCAGCTGTTCCTATTGAAAACATCTGCCATTTTTATGATGTATTAATGAGACTACAAAGGCAGAAAACCCAATAACAATGGGGGATTTCATCTTGACGGGTTATATGTCACCTCAGGAAGGGATGCAAAGATAAAATTTCTAGACACATGAAATGACTGTTTCTTGGAGCAGCTAGTCCTGGCTGGAAACCACAAGGGAAGAGGCAATTCTTGATTTAGTCCTAAATGGAACACAGGATCTGATCCAAGAGGTGAATATAGCTGAACCACTTGACATTGGAATGACTATAATGTAACTAAATTTAGCATCCTTGTAGGGGAAAAAATGCTAAAGAAACCCCTCACAGTAGCATTTAACTTCAAAAAGGGGAACTACTCAAAAATGAGGAAGCTAGTTAAATGGAAATTAAAAGGAACAGTCACAGGGCTGAAATGTCTGCAAACTGCATGGAGACAATTTTAAAACACCATAAGAACGGCTCAAACTAAATGTATACCCCAAATAAAAGGAAAGGAGGGACCAAAAAAGGGCCACTATGTTAAACAGCAGAGTAAAAGAGTCAGTTAGAGACAAAAAGACATCTTTTAAAAATGGGAAATCAAATCTTAGTGAAGAAAATAGAAACTTTGGAAAGTCAAGCGTAAAAGTAAAATAAAACAGCCCCAGAAAGAATTTGAAGAGCAACTAGCTAAGGATACGAAAACTAATAGCAAAAATTTTGTTAAGTACCTCAGAAGCAGAAAGCCTGCCAATTAGTTAGTAGGACCAATGGACTATTGAAATGCTAAAGGAGCACTCAGTGAAGACAAGGCCATTGCGGAGAAGCTAAATGAATTCTTTGCCTCTGTCTTCAGTGCAGAGGATATGGGAGAGATCCCCTCACCTGAGCCATTTTTTTAGGTGACAATTCAGAGAAACTGTCCCAGACTGAGGTGTCAGTAGAGGATGTTTTGGACCAAATTGATTCATTAAACAGTAATAAGTCACCAGAACCAGATAGGATTCACCATGAGTTTGGAAGAAACTCAAATATGAAATTGCAGAACTACTAACTGTGGGATGTAACCCATTGCTTAAATCAGCTTACGCATTAGATGACTGGAGGGTAACTAACGTAATTATTTTTTAAAAGGCTACAGAGGCGATCCTGGCAAGAATTATCAGATACACAGATAAATATGATATGTTCGGGAAGAGTCAACCTGACTTTTGTAAAGGGAAATCACTCGCTGTGGCCATTCTTATGTTCTTCTTTTCTCTGCCTCTAGGACACAGCAGACTATGTGAAGCCTGTGACATTTTCAGTCGAATACGGGCTGGAGAATCCAGACGATGGTCCTATGATGGATGATGGCTGGCCAACTACGCTTAAAGTCTCTGTACGTAATGGTCTCTACACCTGGGAGGAAGTATTCTGCATGGGACCGCCCACTGCCAAATCAGTCAGCGCACTAGTCTGCACTAATTATCCGTAGCACCTTTCAGCCCAGGATCTCACAGTGTTTCCTGGCAGTGGCTAAGGGTTATTATCACATGGGGCATACCGACGGGAGGGGGGACCAGGCCCTCAGGCTCCAGCTGGGGGAGGGCACCGGCCAGGCCCTCCACAACATGCAGTGGTGGGGGCACAGGAGGCTCTGAGGGGAGATGCTGGCGCCGCACGATGGGTAAATGCAAGAGGAGGGAGCTGCTGCCGTGAGCACCCAAAAGTCCCTGGGGCATAGGAGGAGGAACCTGGTGTATGTGTCTCCCCAGGGCAGCTGGGGGGTAGCCCAATCTGGTGGAAGTTGGGGACCCCTTATGCCCTGCGTGGGAGGCCGGGGGAGATGCAAATGTAAGTATTGGTCCCCAGGTGCCGGAGACCCATGGTATGCCACTGATTAACACCATTTATAGATGAAGAAACTGAGGCCAGAGAGGCTGAGTGGGTGGCCCAAGGTCCCATTGGCTTTGTCTGTGCGTTGAGCTGGGCATGTGATTCCCCGCTCATGAAGACATGGTCTACATTAATGTGGGGAAACTCGAACATTGCCTCGGCCGCACAGGCGGTGGAAGGGGCTAGCAGCCCTGAAGACGTGCCTGGGGTCTCGGATGGCTGCTCTCTGTTTTTAGCATGCTGGCTAGAGGAGAGCTAGCCCAGGGGACGTCCCCTGCTGCTGTGAATCAACCCCCAACTCAGTGTCGACATACACACAGTCAGCCAGGGAGAGAGTAATAAGGGGAAGCCAGTCGTCCGCTCTGATAAATCTCAGTGTTCTCTTGCCTGCCCCATGCACATTCATTATTTCTTTCTCTGGGAACCATGGCATCTATGCTGTTGCTCTCACTTAAGGCGCCGTCGCCTTTCCCTCACATCAGTCTTGTTGCTATTAAAACCTTGTCAGTGGGAACCAGAGAGGGCTGGATTCCATGGTCCACCAAGTTCACTTTGTGCCACTTACATATACGGGGTGCAAAACGCACCTAAACCCCCAGGGACTGTCCCTGGGAAATGCCCCTTGTGCAGGGGGATTAGTGGAAAGCTGGCAGGAACAGCTCCATCACTTCCCGTGCCAGAACCAGCCCCTGGCATAAAGCAGCAAAGGTGGATTGGTAGCAACAGGCTGTGCTGCGCTCTATTCTCCAGGTTCCCAAGGGATCTTATATCAGTGGCATAAGATAAAATCGCCCCCTCAGGCCAGGCAGCTCTTAGAAAATCAACTCAGAAGGATGCAATACCTTGTACCACCTTTGTGCTCCCCTGTTCCACAACCAGCTGGGAATCAGTCTGATTAGAGCAGCCCTAGGGCTCTTACGTTCGTTCACCTATTACCCTACGGAGGCATAATTCTAGCTCTTTGGCAGGCAGCAAAGACTTATGGGTCAGGTGGTTTTCCATGCGTGTGCCTTGCATTTCTCTGAAGAAGAACCCCTCGCAGTCTTTGCAAGAGGTGGATTGCTAACCCCAGATTTTAACTGGAGTGATTACATTCTGCCTAGCCAAGATCCTCCTGTAGTTCCAATTCAGTACAGTATTCTTCACTTTCTGTCCTAAACTGTTGTGTAACACTGCTGCACTCTGCTAAACCGTTGACTTGCTGTGCCATGAAGGCTGCCTCTGTGGGAGACAAAGTGACCCCTGGTGTGTAGTTTGTATGGTAATGTTCATCTGTAAAGCATTTCACAATCCCTCACAGCAAAAGGTGCTGGATAAATGTTACACTATCATTATCCCTAAACATGGTGGGCTAGATCCTCACCTGGTATAAATTACCGTAGTTCAGCTGAAGTCCATGATGAAGCTACACTGATTTCCACCGACCGAGGGCCTGTCTCTGTCTCTGTAGAGTTTTAAAAATCATAGAAGCAATAGCTTAATTCCTGTAAACAAAAGAGACAGAGCACAAGAAGGTAGCTGATAATCAAGTGTATGTGCCAGGTATGATTAGGCATGAGACCTTTGAAAGTTGGCTATAGGATTTGTACTGATATTTGCAATATTTGTGCTCTAGATTGGAATTAAAAAAGCAAAAACGGAGTAATCTGAATGATAAACTTGGTCATAAACTTAACTTATCCCGCAGCTCAGTACTTTTGCGCCTTTTCCTTTTAAATGGGCAGATGGTCAGGACTCTCTCTTGTCTTGTTTATTTGCAGTATGGATTTTTTGTGTGTGTTATTTTAAAGCAGTTCGTTTGTGGGTTTGTGTACCTGAAAATTGCAATTGTAGATGCACAGTACATAAAAATTCCTTTCTGTGTGTATTCTGCAAACAAAAACTCCATTTGGCTTTCTCCTGTCATTCTCCTTCAAGGTGCCTTTCTGGAATGGATGCAATGAGGATGAACACTGCGTCCCTGATCTGGTCCTTGATGCTAAAAATGATATTCCGACTGCCACGTGAGTAGATAATCCAGACTAAATTGTGCTGCTAACCAGGAAATGATGTCACGAAATAGAAAGGATTTCTGAAATCAGATCACAGGGTTAGCTCTCCTCTTTACAGAGGGTTTTGTCCAGAATATTTGATCTCTCTCTCTTTTTGTCTTTGCTTTTGCACTGACATGAACCCTCGATAATGCATGTCCAATGTACATGCTGTACGTAACCAGTGTTAACAAATGATGAAATCATCATAATTAAGAGCAGGCATGCAGACGAAGATAAATCATGCAGCTCTGATTATCTTCTCTGTGCGGGGTTTGTTTTGGGGTTTTTGGTTGTTTCCGAAGGGCTTCTCAAAATATAATGAGCTTTTGTTTCTCCTGGCTGAACTGGTTTGCCCGTGGCAAGGGATTTCAGAGGCATTTTCATTACGTTTCAATTTCTATTCTGAGAATGATGCTCTTGTATGGATTCCCATTGAATACACTAGCCACAGTGCCATGGGCTTGCCTGTGCCCGAATGCAGGCTAGCCAGCTGCCCAACGAGGGTTGGTGTTTTGTTGTCACCATTAGCATGAGGAGGTAAGAAACCCAGGAAATCTGCCTGGTTCTCAATGTAAAATGCAGTAATTTATTGACAGAGAAGCTGAACGGTGGGTGAAAGTCTGCTGGGCTCTGCCTCAACGGCCCCACGATTCCTGTCTGGTCCTACCTCTCGCCCCATTGATTTACGATTTATGTTCCATCGGAACAAAGCAGCTGCCACGACAGAGTAGATCTGTGGTCCATCTAGTCCAGTACCATGTCTCTGACAGTGGCCAGTGCCAGAGTCTTCAGAGGAAGGTGTAAGGACCCTGTAGTAGCAGATGTGGAATAGTCACATATTGGGTCTCATCCTGATCTCTAACAGTGAGCGATTGGCTTAGGCCCTGGAACACGAGGTTAAATATCGCTGCCAAAATGATTGTTATTGTCACACTGTCTGGGAGGGCTTAGGAGCGTGGGTACCTTATTCAGGTCTGAAACCACAAACTGGTTTTGAATTGTATATTTATTTTTCACCAACCCAGCAACAAACGTAAACCCCTGAGGCACTATACGTCAGATCAAGGGATCACAGGCCATCCCCCCAGGCACTCCGGTCCGCTAGCTGCCCAGGCACACAAGATTCTGTGATAGATGGATGCTGTACTCCAAAAACCACATATCCAGGTTACCTCCTGTCCCATGAGTCACCCAGGTCTAGTTGCATCCTAGATCTCACCCCAAAGACAATGCTGCTAGCCAATTCTATAATAAACTATCCAAGCTTTATTATCTAGGAAAAAGAAATGAGAGTTATTGAGAAATTAAAGCAGGCAAAATATATGTACAGATCATAATCTCAAAAGGTGGCAGAGATGTAATAAAATGCCAGTTTCCCAACCGTCTATTCAGGGTTTCCTGATTGTCTCTGGGGATTTCCTCTTTGCATCTGGTACTTTTCCCCGTAAAAGTCCAAACAATTCAGAGATGAAGGATTTTCCTTTGTATCCATGTTTATATTTGTTCTCTTGGAACAATATGACAGAGCCACCACCCATGTGAGCTCTTTCTTTGACTGGCGGAGAGAGAGGAGTGCATTTAGACTCTGGTCTCGGATCATCACACAATGACCACTTGTCTTCAAATGCGAAAGAATGAGCGCTTGCCTGTTCAAGTTCTTCATTTGCATGACACCAGGCTTCTTTCTCCTTCGATGGGTTATTTAGTTACAGGAACCTATACAATGGAAACCTTTGCTATCACATTATATCAGGTACAGATAAGAGAAAACAATGCATGTAACTTCTCATTAGTTTTCATGAAGTTTACACACCAAATACCCTCTTGGACATTTCACATCTCTTTGCTCTATATTAATGCACAAATGAATTGCCCTGAACTTTAGCATGAGCTGGCACCTGGTCTGCCAGTGTCAGAGATATCACTAACTGTAAAACTCTCGATGGTCTTGATATCCATTGATAAATAAACCCCTTTGGAATCTTACTAAGAACTTGGGGTCAAATTTTAGGTATTTAGGGGCCTAACTCATAGAAATCATGGCCTGGTGGTCCCTTTAAAAATCTGGGACTTGTTCTTAACCTCTTCCTGCGGCAATTCCATTTTACATTTTTGTATATTTCATTAATTTTCACTTTTTCTGGTTGATTTTACTTTTATTTTACAGCCCTTAACAAAGTCCAGTAAATTACCATCTTCCCCCCCCCATTCCTCAGCCCTATTGCCTCCCCTACCTCCAGTCTGCCAGTGCACCCCACCCTGTAATATAATAAGTAATGGTCTGTGATTCCCAAGCATGTTTGGGCCTAAAAAAACCCTTGTGCTTGGAATGATTTTAAACACAGATACCGGCAAAATTGAGTTGTAGAGAATATTTGTGTCCATGCCTAACACAGCGATGATGTTCAGAACCTGTGTTCTGTACTTGCTAGTGTTTTGTTAGCCAGATTGTCTGTAAATGGCCCACTGCTACTAGAGAGAATTTTCAAATTGCAATAAGAAAAGCAAGAAATCTCCTTCCCTTTCCTTTCTGTTGAAGCTATGTGAATTCTTTTCCATCCATGCAGCTTGTGATGTGGCTGCAATAAAATCAAAGCCAGGCCCATTCTGTCTCAACACAACATCCAGAACAATTGCAACAAAAAAGGTCTTTTCTTCAGTTTGTTCGTATTTGCTGCAAGTTAATAAGATATGCGACGGCACTGTCGGTGCCCCTTGTGATGTGCGCATGAAATGCCACCACTGTGGGGCTTAGGAAACTATGCAGTGCAATATGAAACATGTGCACTGGCTTTCTAGGGATGTGCTTGCCAGTTCTGATCATCAGGCTCTCAGACTGTTAAACACCCCAGACCAAATTCTGGCCTGATGGCACGAGCAGTAAATCAGGGAAGGATATTTCCCCTCAAGTTAACCAGTATGATGACCTGAAACCTGCCTTCTCCTTTCTATTTTTATACACATTGCTGTGAACGAAAACCCTGAATCCAAGTATCCCTGAATCTATGGAATCAAGATCTCAGCCCTAATTTTGTGGCCCTTGCCCATTTAATCATTTTTTTCTGGACCCAATTCAGCAACCTACTGAAGCACGAGCCTAACGTTATACATACAAATCATCCCCTCGATTGGCATGGGACTACTCAGAGGCTTTAAGTTTGCTGAATAGGGGCCTTAATGTTTCATCTCAGATCGTACGTTAGCAGATATTTATGAATACGGTCTACACCTCCTACAGTGGATAGCAAATAAGGGGGCTCAGTGCAGTTTCTTATGATTTGCTGTTGTGCCTCAAGTTTCCAACCCAACTTCCACTGAAATCAGTGGGATTTTTCCCATTGGCTTTGATAGATGTTAGATCAGGCCCTAAAAGAGAAACAAATAAAGGGATCATTTTTGCCCAGAAAACCATTGTTAAGTTTTGGTTTGATCTAAACCTATTTGTCGCTGCAATGGTGTCGTGGCTGTTTCACACGTTGCTCTCTCTGGTACATTTTTCCTTTCCTTTTTTTTTTTTAATATAAAAAACCAGACACACCCATCAAGAAATCTGCAAAGTCTGCTGCAGTCCAAATTCTCCTGTGGTGTAACTCCATTGCTATCAGTGCATTTATGCCAGGGCAGAAATTTCAGACAACAAAACTGAAGCTATCCATCATCATGACTGTCTGGTATTGATACTGGACCTTTTTTGTCTTACTTTCCAGCATGCAATGTTTTATTTAGGTGACAATAACCATGCCCAAGGGTGAACCGTGCAGCCCCGTGTTCACACCCTACATGCTATTGTAATAATCTCTGTGCAAAGTATGCCTTGCTTGGTATCCTTTGAAAACACACGGCTTGCTAATCAGTAAAATCATGGTAAAATGTGTATAACAGCAGCATGTGAGAAGGTATAAACTTCACTGCATATGACGTGAAAAGTGCATGTTCAAAACTCACGTAGCATCGGACTGGTCAAACAGGCCTGCCTTGAACAAAGGAGTGTGTGCTTGCCTTGATTTGCATTTAAGCAGGAAACAAAGTCATCAAGCAGGAAGGGGGAAGGGAGGAAACAAAAGGAAACCTGCATTTGAGCATACACAGGTGAAAAAAACCCAGCAAGGAACATCCTTCCACACAGACTCTTTGTCTCCTGGTTCCCAGCTGGAAATGCTTTTCAGGAGGGGGATGGAAACTATAAAAAGGAGGGGCAAACACCTCTGGACACCCCCCTTTCTCTCTCTCTGCCCGCCTCACTCTTTGTACCTGAGAAGACAAAAGAAACAGTTAATGACCTCTGGGGGAAGGTTGCTGACCTGAAGTTTGGTCAGTAATGTTGACTGGAAGCATGTGATGAGAAACTTTGCTTTAAATCTAATATAGTTCAGTAAGTTAGGCACTAGAAAACTTCTCATCTTTATTTCTCTTATAACTGTTTCTGACTCTTATGCCCCATTGCCTGTACTCACTTACAGTCTCTTTATAGTCAATAAACTTGGATTATTGTTTTCTCTAATCCAGTGTGTTTAAGTTAAAGTGTCTGGGTAGTTTTATTTAAGCTGGGGGTATGTTATTCCCTTAAAAGAATAACAGACTGGATATATTTGGACTGTCCAGGAGAGGGCTGGGCAGCATAAGATATACATTTGGGGGGGGCAGGAGGAGAATCCAGGACCGGGAGTGTGTTGGGGGCACCTTGCAGAAGTAACCCAGGCTGGTAAAGGCCAGAGTGTAACACACGTGTGGCTGGCAGGCTGCAGTTACACACAGGCACCCAGGATGTGCTTTGCATGCTGGAAGGCGGCTTGGAAGCGCCCCAGATGGGAGCTACTGCAGCAATGCATCATAAGGCTCCCAAGGCTGCAGGGCAGGGGTGACAGCCCCTCCTTGGTCTGGATTGCACCCCAGTATGTCACAGCAGGGCAGTTAGGCAGAGTTATTCAACAGCCACAGGAAAAGAGGCTGCCCATCTACTCGGTATTAGAACCACGTGACGCCTTTCCTTCCAGAGCAGCCTGTGGCCTGACAGGCACGCTGGGCAAAGATTTACTTGCACTCGCATTCCCAGCCACAAATGAGTATTTCTTTTTCTTCTTACCTTGGTGATAAGGAGAGAGACGGAATTTATGGCAGCACTTTAGGCAGTTGGGAAGGATTTATGAAATGGAAAGGCACTGCCCAATTCACGGAGAGACCAATAAACAGAGCTGGGATGCGTTATTTGCTGGTATTCAGCTCAGCTCTGGCAGGATAAAAAATCCCTAAGCTTAGAAAAAAGAAAAGCAACTCAGTCATGTTTCTGTTTCGTTAGCATGGAAGTGTGTTTCCTGTACAGTATTTCTTCCCACCAATGGTCCGGAACAGAAGACACCCTGTGAGCCCAAGGAGGCCTGGAGGAGACCCCTTAAAGCTGCCCATTGTTATCCCTTGCTCTGCCACCAGGGACACTGTGGTAGGAACAAGCAAGCTACTTCCCTTTCAGTGGCAGGGGATATTCCCTGTTCCCACTGTCCTGGACTATCTGATTTGGAACTCAGCAGCAATACATAACAAAAGCCCCTATTCTGATTGCACAGACGTGCATTTGTGTACCCAGGCTGGTCGCTGAGTACCAGTGTTCATGGCCAAGTGCAAAAATGCTTACGGTTTTACCAATGCTAACATCTGAATGCATTTTTAGGGGCAGGTTTAAAGACCTCTGAAAACTTAGCCCACATTATTTGTGGGTGATGGATTAAACACAAAACTCTTTTATCGGGAGTCTCACATTCATTCAAATAGCTGTAGGCAAATACAGCATTTCCAGGGTGCTTATATACAAACTGATCAATACATTTATTTAACCATGTTAAATGCCGTAAAAGATAAATCTTCATTTACCTAATTGGAACAGCTCAAAGCTCAATTTACTGTGTGTCGATGCATACTAATCATATGAACTGCATCCTATGTCAGCAGATAAGCTCCTGGGTGTATAAAGAGTCCCAGAATTATATATGGTCATATGTGCTATACATTCAAATGTGTCCTCCAAAGTGTTTGCAGATGAAGTCTTCAAATAACAATGACAACCTGGCCACTGCTTTAATGCTCTGCTTTTCTTATAGGGAGTATTGCAGAAGAGTACTGAGAAAGTCACAGTCGGATTGTGCCGCCTACACGCTATCTTTTGATACCTCCGTTTTTATCATAGAGAGCACGAGGAGAAGGGTGGCTGTGGAAACTACACTGGAGAACAAAGGGGAAAATGCATATAGCACTGTCCTAAACATTTCCTTCTCAAGAAATCTGCAGTTTGCTAGCTTGATCCAGAAGGTAAGAAAACCTGTAGATTTTCTCCATGACTTTGCACTTGTGTTAGGAGCGATTCATTGCCGGTGAAAGAAAAGGGCCATGAATAGGCTTGATTCTGCACCAGTGAAGCTAATGAGAGTTTTGCCATTGACTTCAATGGAAATTAAATTGGGCCAAAAAAAAAGTAGTCATTAAATAGTAAGGCAGAGGTATTGGCAATTAGTGTGCTTTATTTTATGAAGTGGCTCAACACTACTGCTATTCTGTTGCATTTCCATAGCCCCTTTCATACTCACTGGACAAAGATTAATGTAGCTTAACAACCCCTCTCCTGCACTGAAGTGGGTATGTAGGAATTGCCAGACTTGAACTCCATCTAGCCCAGTATCCTGTCCCTGACAGTGGGCCAACACCAGATACTTCAGTGGAAGGTGCAAGAAATGCCAAAATGCACAATTTATGAGGAAAGCTTCCCCATATTATGCCCTCTAATGAATGTTCCCTTGCATCTGTCAGCACTAAATTTCACCTGCCCTTTTGCCTAGTTTTGCCGTGGCCCTTTGGCATTTTTTGGAGCTTACACTAGTCTTGACTAACCAGAAAGATTCCACATCATCTGCAGACATTGCCATCTTGGTGTTCACACACTTTTCCAGATCTTTAATGAATACGTTACATCGGTCCTTGTGAGGAACCTTGGGACACCCCTCTGTTGCCAGAGTGAAAATATATAATTTCTTTCTATTTGCTTTTTCCAAGCCACTGTCTAATCCATCACAGACTCTTACTTCTCACCCGTGATGACTTAGTTTAACAACCTTTCACGATGGACTTTGTCAAAAGCTTTTTGGAAAGTTCAGATGAATCATATTAACTATTTCGCCTTTATCCACCTTTTTGACACACTCAAAGAATTTTAGGAGATTAGAGAGATGATTTTCCTTTACAGAAGCCATGGTGGTTTGTCCCCGTCATGTCGCATTCATCTAGGCATTTTATCATTCATATTACTCATTGTTTTAGATAACATAATTATTGTTTCAACCAATTATCCCCATTGTATAGGCAAGGAAATTAAGCACAGGGAAAGAAATTCCAACACATGCAGAGGTTCAGCACTTAAATCACACTTCATAATAGGCTTTCTAGGGGACACGCATGTGCCCTCGGCCCGGGATAAATTTTATCTAAAGAGATTGAGGACAAACATGAGCCTCGGGTTGACTTCTATTTAGGCAGCATGGCCTAGTGGATAGGGCACTGGACAGGGAGTCTGAGACCTGGGTTCTATTCCAGGCTCTGAGGTTCCCTTCTGTGCCTCAGTTTCCCCATCTATTAAATGGGATAAAGATACCGACCTCCTGTTGGGACCATGGTTTCAAATCCAGACCCAGTGGGTTCTCAGCAAGTTGCCTTGGCTGTTGCGCTCCTCCAATAGGTCGAACTCCCGGACATGGGTGGCCAGCTACCAGTGCTCCAAGGTGTGCTTCCTGTTTGGCACATGGTCTTGACCCTGATTGGCAGTGACCTTATATAAACTACCTACTTCCTCTCTGGCCTTGTCTGAGCAAAACAAGCCATCATCTGCTGCTTGCTACATGGACCCACCTGGCCCTGCCTTATGCCCCACCTGCTCCTGACGTGCTGCTCACTCCACCAGCCAGCCCCCTAGATCTTCCCCTTGGATTAGATTTTCTGGCTGTCACACCCTGAATGCCCACCACTGATCTGGACTGCCCTTTCACCTGCCAGATGCTTAGACATTACACCTCTTCATTTAAAGCACTTGGGGCTCTCCTGCTGAAAAGTGCAAGATAAAATTCTTAGTATTTGGGTTGTCCGTGCAAAACTGAAAGGTGTTCTAAAAACTCAGGCTTAAATTAACTGGCCTAAGTTTCCTTGTTTGTGGCAGAGCCACGAATAGAATTCAGAGTCGCTGGCTCCCAGTTCTGTGCCTTAACCACATGACTATATTTCCTCTTAATCATTCCCCCAAATTTCCTTCTTCCTTTCCTCAGTTTCTAACAAGAGAAAGGTCAGGAGAAACCGAGTGGAGAAGTATTCAAACTCTCTTCCAAACCTCCAGGGTAGTGGAATGCTTCACTGTAAATAGGAAAGATGGGATTAATCATTGCATTGTTCCTCTGCAACACATTTTCTCCTTCTTCATTTCTTGGAAGTGCGACTCTCTGGAGCTCTAACATTGTAGTGCTCCACGCTTCCGGATGTTCAATCTTTACACACATATCAGGGTTGCCAACCATCCATACAGACAGTCAGTAAAAAAATGTACAATTTTAACTGTCTGTAAACACGTAAATAAGTGAAAATGTCCATGAAGTTGGGTAGAAATAAAACATACCATATTTTGACATTGATTGTCGTTGTTCAAATCACTTCTTGTATCATAAAACTACGCTGACCATGACTCTATCAATTTTCTGTTTTCTTTTATTGCACACACCCAAAGAACCTGATTGATCAATTAACTGCAGCTAAAACAATTGTGTAATTCCGAATTCCTGTGTACAGAATATCGTGAGTGAGGATACACTGTGACATGATTGTATTGTTTATGGTATTTTTAGTGATGTCAGTAAAAAAAACCAACAACTTCAGATCTTCATGTCAGTAAAAACTAAAATACAAGGTTGGCAACCCACGTCATCCTCAGCATGGGTGCAAATGAACCTAGTATTCTTTCATACAGGTCTCACTATAACTCTGGAGATGTAGTTAGTTAAGTATACATTGCAACAGGGAAAATATTTTTACCTCTTTCCTTATCAAGGCTAATCTTACATGGGAGAAATATATGCAGATCTTAGTTCTGTAGAGATCTCAGGATTAGAATCTAACATCAGGAAAGCTGTCAAGGGCCATAAAGCAAATAACCATATCTCAAGCTCAACCCAAAACCAAATAATTTTTTGAGGGCTGATGAAGCTTGGTAAGATTTTAATGAAAACTTTTCCATTTTCACTGGTTATGGCTGAGGCCAGCAGCAAAAAGAATGGCTGTGTATGTTGATGATAAGAAGTTCCACGATTACATGAGAGAAGATGAAAATATAATATGGGACATAAACCTCCACGCTCTAGGGCAGCACCAGTTGCTAACTGCCTGGGATCAGGGCTGGATTAACTCAGGGGTTTTAGGAGCTGCAGCTCAAGGCCATGGACTAAGGGGGACCCTGCAAAAATAAATCCCCGCCCTTTCGTCCCCCCACTCCTCTCCCACGTGATGTGGGCCCAGCTCCCTGACCAGGAGCCACTCCCGGCCCCAAGCAGTGTTGCATGGTAGCTACTCCCCTCTCCCAGCCCTGCCCCTTCCCCGCGCCCCTCTCCCACGTGACCTCGGCCCAGCATGAGTGTGAATGCCGCTCAAAATCTCGCGTGTCACAGGTTGCTGACCCCTGTTCTGCATGGTTTAAGACTGACATGTAACCACAGAACAGCTTTGTGTTAATTAAAAGACAAGTTCAGTATAGCGTTAATAACCTCGATGCCATAATTGTGACCGTTTTGTTTTAAATTAGGAAAAAGACTTGTATACAGGGACCCCACAAAATCTAAAAGCCCTGGGTACCCAGGAGAGTTAATCCAGCCCTGCCTGGGATCAGGAAGAAGATGCTCTTACATGCTGTTCTGTTCCCCAGTTGTACATTGCAGGGAATCCTATACTATTCCCTGAAGATCTGGTACTGGCCAAGGACCCTATGTCAGACCCTATGTCAGATCCAGCCTGGCAATTCTATCTCCCAATAAGTCTGTCAATGCGTTCGGTTTTTAAGCTTCTGAGGGATGTTAAATCCTTCACTGTTAAACAACAAAACTCCTTTTTTATTTGTAAACACATGAGGAACTTCATCCTGCCTTGTCTTTTGCACTCCTATGACTTAAAAAAAAATTTGCTTCCAAGCTGAGTGTGCTCCTAGCCAAGTTTCAGTCAGGGATGAATTTTTACTGCTGAGTTATAACTCCCCTGGAAATATGGGCTTATAATGGAAACAGAGCCATAACTTAGAGTTGGCCCAGGCAATGCCACTATAAAACTGCATTGCAAACACTGTGCTAACTGGAAGATTGAAGGCGCATATGGTTGGAGCCTTTGTGCGCCATTGGGGACCCACAGCTCAACAAAACAGCCGGAGTCTAGGAGTGCCTTAAAAAAATGACCTCCGATTTATAAACTGCACATGGCAGCAACCGTCTCCCCCACTTCGTCAGCCTCTGTGTGTGCGCTGAGCGAGGCAGCGTTTCCATTCGCACCTTCAGGCCTCGTCATGGTGAGTAGAGGAGCCGGGCCTTTGATTGCAGAACCAGAATGTCATAGACTCATAGACTCATAGGTCAGAAGGGACCAATATGATCATCTAGTCTGACCTCCTGCACAAGGCAGGCCACAAAACCCTACCCATACACATTTATAACAACCCCGAACCCATGACTGAGTTATTGAAATCCTCAAAAGTGAGATTTGAAGACCTCAAGCTGCAGGGAATCCACCAGCAAGCGACCCATGCCCCACGCTGCAGAGGAAGGCGAAAAACCTCCGTGGCCCCTGCCAATCCGCCCCGGAGGAAAATTCCTTCCCGACCCCAAATATGGCAATCAGCTAAACCCTGAGCATGTGGGCACTGCAGCGGCTGCTGAGCAAGTTTCAGATGGAAACTCCCAGGGTCTTACAGTTCTGCTACCCCGAGATCCTTAAGCAGGATGTCCTGTCCTCACAGGCCCCGGGCCTCGCGCTGATTCGTTGTATCTTCATAATACGAGCAGCCAGGGTGTGAGTCGCCCCTTGGCGCAGGCTTGCACCGACTCAGGGGTGTGCACACATACAAAGGCAGGACTTGGCCTGACGGCTGTCAGGGTGCGTTGTGACAACGCTCGGCACAGCCTCGTGACAGGAAGATGAGGGTGTTCGGCTCGCTCCCCCCCCCCATTCCAGGCTTTCGGCGGGTGGCGCCGTCGTTTGGCAATAGCCCCATTGAGAACCCCGGCTCCAGACAGCCCCGCAGCCAGCTGTGCGGTACATCCCTCCCTGGAGAAATTTCTGACCCAGCTGCTGTCCCCCCCAGCAAAGACGGGGGTGCCTGGCTCTGAGCTGGGGGGTGCCACCTTGGCCAGTGCCGGAGACCGAGCTGGGGCTCTCCGGGGCGAAACGCAGCAATCTCCGCAGCTGGAGCTAGCGCGCCTGGCTCTCTTGCGGGGGAGCTGTCAGAAGGTCAGATTCGCTGTGGATGGGGCACAAGGGGACACGTACCACGCTGTGACCGGGGGGTTCCACTGACTTGCCACACAGTTGGCATGAGCCGCTCTCCAATCCACTGTTTTCGGGTTTCAGAACCACCCCCAGTCCATTTCTGCTGGCATCCCTGTTTGTTCCCAGCCAGCTCTGCTGCGCTGCACTGGAGACGGTGCGTCACCAACTCAGCACAGTGCCCAAAGCCAGGCTTTGGCCTGGGCTGCGGGTACGTTGCTTAAGGCCCCCCTCTGGCTGCAGACCAGGTGCTGAGGAGGGACTCTCGGTGCCCTGTGTGTGGTGGTACTGGGCGTCACGCGGCTCAGCTTCGCTCCGCCGTGCTGAGGTTTTGCTGTGAGCTGGACAGTTGGGGGGATCCAGGCAGCACTGCACTCCCCCCACCCCGCTGAGACATGCACAAAAGGGTCACAAATGCTATTTCAAACCAGGGGCCAGGGAGAAACGACTTGAGTTGATTCTACTTCCCGCCCCTGGACTCAGCCTGTTTGCAAGGGCTTTGTGTTGGGCACAGCGCTGGATTTCCTGCTTTGTGATGAGGTTGTGGACAGGGAGGGCATATGTCCCAGGCCTGGTGCGTGGATTCATGCTTACAGAGGAGCAAGCCCGTTTTATTTTACATGTCTAATACTGGATCCTCGGCTTCCTTTTCTGTGCCCTTTTAGACAGGTTTTGCTTACAAGAGAGGGCTGTATCTTTTTACCACTGGTTCTCAGACGGATTCGCATGCCCTGCCCTGCCCCCACCTCTCCCATCCCTGGTGCTCCGAAGGAAACTGAGCCAAGAGATTATTCAGCATTGAGCTGACTTTTCAGCATTGTGTCTGAGCTGTGGAGAGCTTTGATCCATCATTCTGCTCTGGAGCATAGTAAATGTCTAAGTGTCGATGGCACTGTGTGTAAGCCACCAATGTGTGCCTGGAGGAATTCCTGAGAGAGCACGCCAAATCCTGCTTCTTAGGAAAATATGCTCATCTTGCTGAGATTTCATTCATCCACTAAGTGACTTCATAGCCATTCCAGGTATCAAATATCTCCCATTTGTTGGTTTAAAAGTTGTGCCAGTGGAAAATTGTGGGACACGTTGTCCACAAATCAGAAAAATGTAAGGATCTACTCTGTATTTTCTGATAGATTGCTCCAAATTAGCCACAGACGCACGTTATGAGATGTAACAAAGTAAGCGCACTGCAGCAGCATTAGTAGAAAACACTGCTGCCCGTTATGACAGCTCTGCTCTCTTAAAATGCTCCTACCAAAAGTGTTCCTTATAAAGACAAACCGACTAGAATAACAAGTAGCTCCTCGAGTTCCCAGCTGAACTCGGGCATTGCGCTAGGTGCTGTACAAACACACAGCAAGAGCCAGTTTTTGCCCCAGGGAGCTGAAAGTCCAAATAGACAGATGACGAGAGAGTAGTATTAGTGCCGCTTGGCAGACAGGGAACGGAAACAGAGGTACAGTGAAACGTTCAAGGTCACGCGGGTAGTTTGTGGCAAAACCAGGCACCGGACTCAGAGCTGCTGAGTCCCAATCCAGTGCATTAGCTAGAATGTCATCTTTCGTCCCGATACTAAGAGCCCCACATACTCCAGCATCACTGTTACAAGCTGTACTGTTGGAGCATTACGATAGCTCACTTTTTTGATGGCGCATTCCCTTGCTGACTGTTATAATTAAATATAGCAAGTTTATTTTATTGTTGCATTATCTCAGTATTCCATGGTCTGATTCACGGTTGTGACATACAATATCCTGGACAAACCACACTGAACTAAGTTAAAGTGTCTTCAGAGGTCATTGCATGAAAAACGCAAATATTTATGTAGGATTGTGGGATGGTATTTAGCCTCTCTTAAGGGGGAGGCAGGATTTAGGTAAACAAAGAGAAGTGTTATGTGCTTCAAAGGACGCTTTAAAACAATGAGCCAAACAAGGTTGACCTTTTAGTTGAGTTCCTAGAAAATACTTGGGAAGATGGGAGTGCAAATGACTCACTTACAGAGCCATCCTTTGGGAGGTGCGCCTTGAAGAGAAACCCATTGTCTGGCTCATTACCTAGTCACTGTCTTGTCAAAGACCCAAACTGGCTACAGAAGGGATTCACTCACTCACTAGTGGGAGAGCTGGTTCTGAGCAAAAACTGTGATGAACTGGTGAGCACAGGAAAAACTCCTGGATGGGCTTTGAAGGACTCATCACCAGTCAGAGCCCTGGTCGGAGTTAGGGGCTGATCTCTGGGAAGCTTTTTTAGCAGCCATGTAGGTTCTTTTGTTGCTTTTAATATGTTTTCTCTGGAATGGTTTTACTTTAAAATAAAAGTGCTTGCTGAGAAAGAGCTGTTTGATAGCACGGAACTGAGGCCATTAAACTGGACACTGTCTCTGAAGACAGGGCCTGCTTAGCCAGGGTGTCTTTTCCTGGGGAATTCACACTATAGTCAGAGAACTGTGCAGCCTGGAAATACCCACATTAAGTGGGAGACATGTCTTCACCCCAGGTGACCGCCGAGGAGCCTGGAGCAGGTGCGTTGCTGGTCAGCAGAAGGGGAATACAGGTGTAGTTGCCCTAAATTGTGACCATTATTATTATTTATTATTTGTAGTAAGGTAGCACCTAGCAGCCTCAGTCACGGACCAGGACCCCCGGTGCTAGGTGCTGTACAAACAGAACAAAATGATGTCCCAACGAGCTTACATTCTAAGTAAGTTAATTATCACTAACATGTAGTCACCATATTACAAAATAAGCAGAGCTACTTCTTGTTATTTCGCTAGTACGATTGATCACAGCAAATCTATTCTTTGTGATGACTGGTCCAAGAACAATCAATTTTATTTGGTCTTTTTGCATTCATCACTGTATCTAAAGTCCCAGCATAGGATTTCAACCAAGAAATATGAAATTGCCTTTCAAACAGCTCTCTCTCTCAATGTGATAATCGTTTAACACAACTGCGTGGGAGGAATTTCTGGCCATCGACAAATGTCCTTTCCCTTTTTTTAAGCTTCAGTTTGGATGCCTTTCGGTCAGGGTGCACAGCCAAGAGCGCACATTTGCTGCAAAAGACGTGCTGTGGGTGTCTCTGGTGTTTCTGGTAGAGTGAGCCTGTTGTATTCCATTTCAGGATGATACAGACGTCAATATTGAATGTATGAATGAAGAAAAGTGCCCCAACAAGAAGGTGTGCAATGTTAGCTACCCGTTCTTCCGAGCCAAAGCGAAGGTAAAGATAGTCCTTATTATTCAAACCGCTGTGTCCAAATAAAATAGCATGCCCGGTGCCTCCTCTGTGGCTGCGGAAGGCCCATGGGCAGTAGAACCCAGGTGGTTCCAGGGGCATGGCAGCATTTGAGAATGGCATTCGGGAGCTGACGCTGTGCTGAGCTCTGCTTCTTGTGCAGGGCACGCTGTGGACAGGGTCCTATGCGGATCGCTCCCAGAGAAACAGTGGGGCTGCATGTTCTACTTCAGCCAGTGGCACAAAGTAACCTAGGGAGAGCAGATCCCCACTCACGTCCAGAGCTAAGTGTATTTCTGGGAGTATTTCTTCCCAGATCTCTGCCCAGAGCCCTGCCGGGACTGGGGCTGGGTTACAGAGCTGGCCCAACAAGAATGGGGAAAACTAGTCAAAGATGAGTATTGGCTTTCTTTTCTCTTCCCGAATGTCGCCAGTGTTAGGGGACAATAGGTCAGATAAGAGGTTTCAGCGGCATAAAAGCGGCATTGAATCTTAGCAGATCTTATAGGCAGCCAAAATTAAAACCAGCCATGCGGAGTCAAAGAATTTGACTTTAATCCTTTGGAGCAGTTTAATGTTGGCTTTCTGAACTGCTGCTGGTAACTTAGCACCCAAGTTCCATCCTTACAAAATGGGTCACCTGTTACTGGTTAGGTAGAGCAAGCACAAATTCTTCTCTCTTTCATTTGGTCAGGACCCTCGGTCTATCATTCATCTTACTGGAGATGTTGGGCCCTTCATATGAATTTGTGCAAAAATGAGAGGGGTGGAGGGACTGAAAGAAATCTCACTAGTATTAGGTTGGTGAAGTGGATGTCATGGCTCATGGCATTTTCATGGGACCAATTACCATTTTTTTTAACCCTACGGATTCATTTTAGTTACATACCATCTTGCATTTTCCAGGCAGCGATCAAACATTTTAATGAACATTAACATATTGAGTTAAAAGCCAGTTAATTATATATAGGCTCAGAGATGCACTTCTCTTGTTGTTATTCAAAGTACAGTTGGACCCTTTAGGAGATCAGAGATCAGGAGATCACATTGAATTAAGTCCTGTACATACATGCAGTGAGGCAATCCCTACACTGAAGAGCGGCAGTCCACCGGACGAGACACACTGGGGGGAGAAAGAAGGCATTGTTATCCCTATGCCATGTAGCAACTCTGCAACACTTTCAGGAATTCAGTCCCGATCTCCAGGCCAATCTGCTTCTACCACAAGTTTCATTTTGACAGCTGAATATCTCTGGACTTTGTGGTTTTCAAACCTAAATCCCAATTTGAATGTGCAATTCTCAGAACGAGCTGAAGGAAGATCATGGATATCGTTTTGCATCTGCAGCCAAATTTCACATCTCTAGAGTTTTTTGGCACATTTTACTAATACAAATATTTTTTTCCCTCCATCTAAACAGGGAATAAACTACCAATTTTATCTTACAAAATAGAGTCAGCATATATAGCAACTCCCTGTAGATTGTGTTAGAGGGAAGATGGGGTAACAGGTGAAGGATTGGAATATAAAGAGGCAGGTCATGATAGAAGCCTGCCCAGGTTCAAAACCATATATTAGTCTGAAACCTTTGCTTGTCAGAAGCTTGAAAATGATGGATGTGCTTCATTCATCTCTCTAGAATTTAAACCTTGCAATAAAACAGTCTCGTGTGCTTGTGGCTGTAAAATAAAATGGAGCAGCCTGATTCGACATGATCGAAAGGGGCTAAGAAAGCATCTGCGTGGCATCAGGTAGTTCAGGTCCTGCCAAAACAAAGACAAGCTGGAAATGGAAATTTGGCCCTGAGAGCGGGAATATAATGTTACTATTATAATCAGCTGTGCACAGGCCCAGACAGCTTGAGGTCATTGCCACAGTTTTTTCAGATCTGATATTAATGACATTTTATTGTTGTTGGAACGTCTTTTTGGCACTGTTGTCCCTGTTGGTGGAAACAGTTCCTCAGATGTGAGTTAATTGTACGGCACAGTGAACCTGATAGGTTTTTTAAAAAACAGGATTTTTTGTTCTCTATTCTAAATGATAATATTAATTTTAAACACACACAAACAAACCACCAAGTCAGTAGCTGTTTTCTCGGGAAAGATGTGGCTCTGTTTGAAACCTGCCAGCCTCCTGTAACATTTCATGAATGATCTTTCCCCCACGCATTTTGTGATTGGCTGGAAAGTTGTGCTCTGCCGTGATACAGTTAATGGGAAAGCATTATGGCAGAGGGGACGCTCAGGTCTGCGACTGCTGGATAATTTTTTATTTTTCTGAATTTTTTTTTTCAATCTCTTTTTAATCTCTACAGGTGGCTTTTCGCCTGGATTTCGAATTCAGCAAGTCTGTTTTTCTTCAAAGCATGGAGATCTATCTAACTGCCAACAGGTTAATGATTGCATTATTTTTCGGTTCCCTTTGCACATGTTTATCACCTTTATTTTCTAACTAAATGTAATACTGTCTGCGCAGATCTTGTCTTAGACACCTGTCATCTTCTCCCTCCTGTTGCAGCTTAACTGTTGATGGTTTTCACCTCTCACTCCCTCACCCCCATGCAATGGCAGCCTGAGATTTTTAATAAGAGTGAGTTTAGAGGGTACAGATACTCCCCTGCTTTGTTAATAGCTGACAAGAGCCTGCATTTCAATCTTCAGTGTCTATTAGCATAGATGGGCAAAACTGGCAGCCTCTGCTCTAGTGGCACCCATGGCATAGCACATGGAAATTAAATTACTTTTTGGCTGTGAGAAAATATGTAGCGCTGTACTTGTAAGTCTTGGTGCTCTCTGTCTCTCTCTGTATCTATGATGTGCTTTGGCCGCCAGCAATCTTCCAGGGTCTGTTGGTGAATAGAAAGTGACATTGCCAATGGTTTTCGTTCAGCTCCTTTCACAAAAACAAACACTCCCAGGGAAATACTTTATGCTTGCAACATTCTGCTCATCCACATGCCCCGCACAAGTACATTTTTTTGACAGGCAAGTAAAATCTCATTAGGGTTTTGTTTGTTGGTTTGTTTTTGTTTGTTTTTCCCCCCATCAATCATCGTGGCAAAGGGAAGCCAAGGAGATTTTGTGCCTGGTCTGGTAAATGTTCATGACAATTTTGCAAGGCTGCTCTGTGCTCTGAGGAGCTTTGGATGACCTCTCCCTAAATTCACTACCTTATGGCCTTGACCTGGGAAAAGTTAGGTAGGAAAATCTATGTTTCTGTCAGCTCCTTCATCAGGAACATTTTTCTATGACTTCTGCACAAACTTCCTAGGACTCTTCCAGACAAACACAAGAGGGCAAATCCTGACTCATCCAGAACTGGTCTCCAAGGGCATGTCTACACTGCATTGTAAACCCAGGTCTGTGGGACCCTGGCTTGTGGACTCGGTGTTTCCAAACCCATGCTTCCGTGTCTACACTTCATTGTAAACCTGGGTTTACAGTTGCTAGGCCTGGGTCTCACAAGTCTGCTAACGCGTCCATACTACGCTACCCAGACCTTCTGACTGGGGCTTGTGGCTTGAGCTGTGTCCACACTGCCAAATGACCTGAGTGACAGTGGGACCCAGGTTCTGAACCTCCACCTCGCAGGGTCCTAGGACCTGAGTCCTACGTGCTTGCTGACCTGAGTCGGACTGATTTGTACGTGGATAGAAGCAAGGCTTGGGCACAAACCTGAGCCAGAGCCCAGGCTTAGCGTGCAGGGTAGACATACCCCAAGTGGGTGCAAACAAGAGTCTGAAGTCAGTGCACCTTTTGCTGTTGATTTCAGTGAATGCAGGTTTAGACGCAGACAACGTACAAGTGAATGAGTGCCTTCGCACCAAAGGCACCTCGGTTTCCTTAACCTCCGCTAGGTAATCAGGGTCTGTGTGGAACATACCTAACTTGTACCATGCCCCCGACCCTTTAGGACTTTTCCTCTAGCCCCACACTACTTATAAACAAGCTCTCCTGCCGTAGATGCCTTCATGCTAGTAAACTGCGTCTACGCTACAGAGTTGTGCTGATTCAGCTAAATCATTTTCTGCCAATTTAGTTACATCATCACTAATACATTGTGAAGGCAAGGCCTTTGTAAACGAAACTATCCAGCTACTTCCGATGAGAGAGAATATTTACCTATTGCAAATTCTGTCTTCTATTCCATGCAGTCACATCCCAAAGCAAAATAAAATGGAATGGAAATTGTGAAGTTATGTGCTGGACTGAGATCCTAAAATACCAGGAGAAAGCCAGAAGTAGCAGAAAGAGGGCTAGGGAAAATCGTAGGCAGAAATTTGACAATGAAGCAGACAGAGAGAGAGAGAGAACACCATTTTACTTTTTCTAATAAAGTTTCTTGTTCAGTGTTAGAAGAAAGCAACTGTTCCTGTGATTCTTCACCATTTTCACCAAAGAGTGATGGGGAGGTTTGTTTTTGGATATCGAGCACTGTTTGTTAGACGTTGAACATTTATTACCTAAGATGTTTGAGTACCACTTTCACAGCACAACTGATATAATTATACATGTGCCTGTGGTCTCCTTGTCCCTGGCTGACTTCCATGCTGTCCTACGTAAGTGTTAGATTTGTGTCAAACAGGTGAGAGGTGAGTGTTTCACAAGAGGCTTCTGAAACATCTAATCAAACAAAATCTACATTAGGTGCAGGTAGTCCAGAGTCACCCCTTGCACACAAATCCACAGACGATTCCCAGCAACACACAGGTTCAGAGTGATGCAGGGCACCCTCCAAAAACAACCTTGGTTGAGAATAGCAGATAGGATTTCTCCACATCCGTCAGAAAGATTTCCTTAAGAAGCATCTCACAATGAAACATGCAGAGATGGTGGCAGCTATAGCTGTTTTCATGTTTGCTCCTACGTTCGCTAGAGCAGCGATACACAGACTGATGCTCGTGAACTGCAAGTGGCTCTTTAATGTGTCTCCTGCAGCTCTTTGCAGCCCATGGTGTGATTTAATTATTAACCAATTTAAGTTATTAACCAATCAGGGTGCTTTTACTGTATTATTAACCAATTATAGTTCATAAAATAATTGGTCAGACATTTTGCTGTGAGAATTATATATAATATATATATATCATTTTATATATAATTTATATATATATAAAAATAGTAAAAAGAACAATGAAGTCACACGACTGTGGCTCTTTTGGGTAATACTGATCACTAATTTGGCTCCTAAACCTCTGAGGTCTGAGTATCACCGCTCTAGAGTTTGAGGTGGAGGATTAACCTTTGCAGAGTTTGTGAAATCATGCTGTGTCAGCAATAACTGCCTTTTTATATGTGCCTGCTCCGCCAGCCCCGCCTGGTGTTAGCACCGAGGTGACGTTGCTCTGTGCCCTGCCAAAATAGGCAGGAGTCATTGCAGAACAGTGTAACACTCAGGCGCCACCTCCGCCCCCTCCCCTCCGCCGTCCTAGAAATTCATTTCACAAAATCAAAGCTGCTCCCTATATTTTTTACCAGCTCTTACAGTTCATAATTGAAGGGGACGGGCCCTACGAAGGCCTTGTCGACAGCTAGGGGCCAGCGTCCCAGTTCTCCATCAAGAATCTATAGTCACATTTGGGCTGTGTGCCGTGGAGTCAGTAAATTAATCCTCACACCAGGGCAGGCTGTTTCCCCCGCTGTGTGGAGTGGCCTAAATGCTGTTTTGTTTGGCTTGCCTTCCAGTGACAGCGAAGAAGACGACAGTACCAAAGAGGATAACTCTGCTCTCTTGAATTTTCACCTGAAATATGAAGCCGACCTCCTTTTCACCAGGTTCGTGGTCATTATGGCTGGGGAGGGAAAGTGGGGGGGGAGTGAGGAATTGGTTGCAGAGCAAAACTTGCCCAAACCCTCCATGCCTTGCTCAGTGATACCCACTGCTCCCTGGGCTCCATGTTTCCCTGCATGTGGAGAGGCCACTCAGCTCACGGGTTCCCTGGAATTGTCCCATAGAGACTGAAGCGGTAACCCCCCCCCAGAAAGGGCCACGGACTCAGGTCCCTCAACTGGAGCCAAGGGTCTCCAAATGAAGGCTTCTTCCCTCTGCATTTCTGTCCGACTTCCCCAGCGACCCTGCCCCACCAAGTGCTGCTGGCAGCCCTGAGAGCCCTGGGGGCTGGGTGTGGGATTTCTGTAGCACAGGGGGGTGTCCTGCACGAGTTGGGAGAGAGAATCTGGCGGGGGATGGCCAGCCTAGGGTGACCCCTGTTGTTAGATGGAAATGAGGGGAAGCCCCGTGAAAAACCAGGGACACGGCTTTGTTTTAAGGGGCTTGGTAGGGAAACACCGTTTTTCCTGTGGCATATCGTGTCTGTTTCTCTGACGTACATTTCTACTGCCCGCAAGGATGCAAGGCAGTTCACCTGAGCGTCAATACAATGTTTAAAATAGCACTTGTAATCAGTTTTAATACATTTCAATGCATCTGAAAATAAGGGACAGGTGGTCACCCTAAAGGTCAAACCAATGAAATAAGCCTACGGGATCATCCCTTAAAATAAGGAATGAGTGGTCAGTTTAAGCCAACCCCACCGCCACCAATAATCCGTTCCCTCGCCTGTGGAGCTGGAAGACCGCAGCTGCCACTGGTCAGCTTCGCTGAGGTCTAGGAACAGAGGGGATCGTGCCACAGCGATGTGATGGCTCCCCCCCGTGCAGGCCCTGCTCTGCTCCGGGGAATGCATTTTTGCCCTGAGTTAGAGCAGCCCTCGGAACGGAGAGAGAAGAACACACGCTGGTTTCTAGGAACGACTCCTGGGGTGATCCTGGCCGAGCTCTCTTGCCAGCTCAGCAAGTGGAGGATATAACAATGTGGGCATAGCAGAATGGCTGCCAGCTCCAAACACTGAGAAAACGAAGATTGCAGCGACTGTTTGGCTGGTTGCCGCTTTGAACACCCGCTGCTGTGCGCACCGCTGACCTCTCCAGCTAGTCCCAACGTGCAGCTATGAGTGCAGCTGCTGCCAGTCGCGCACACGGAGTGGGACGTGCAGTAACAGAGGCTGCAAAGGCTGCACGTGGCATCCAATCCCTCAGTGTCCCAGATCTGTGAACAGAGAGAGAGAAAGAAGGCGTGTGCAACGCACGTGGAACAGCAGCATCAAACTGAACTGTTCTGGCTCGACTGGATTTTATCAGATACCCCTTAAAAAACAAACCACCCCCGCCAAGTAATGCTGCTGGCCAATCCTGTATCCCATTGCTAGAGAGAAGAGACCTTTCTGCGTGTCACTAGAACTCTCATTAGCCTGCTGCAAAGCTTCTTTGTAAGCATCCAGGTTGGGGCTGATGAGACTTGCCCTTTGCCAGCTCTGTTGTGCACACCATGAGGTTTGGACTGCCAAGAGACACTGTGAAGAGCCTGGGGGATGTAACAGTGTGAGACATATGGACCTGATGATTTCCAGTCATGCCAATCAGCCTGGGTGGGGAAAACATCCCTTTTAGGCCATGCGTGCAGCTGCCTCAGGGCCCTGAGGGAATTAAGACCATGGTTGGCTGTGCGTTTGTGAAATCCTATGACTTGGAAGTCCTGTTAAAACAGCACGCACGGAGCGGGGGGCTGGGAGTCAAGAATTTCTGAATCCAAATCCTGGCCACTGAATTAACTGCGTGGCCCTGGGGGAGCCCCTACTGCTCTCCGGGTCTCAGCTTTCCCACCTGTAAAATGAGGACAGTAACGTTTGCTTTGCCTGCCTCCCAGCAGTGTTTGGAGGAATAATTAGCTAGTGGTTGATGCGAACGTGCTATAAAATGTCACCACTCTTCATCAGCCGAGCTCAAAGGATTTTCAGTCTCCTTACCTCCATTTGACTGATGGGGAAACTGAGGCAGAGAGCGTGAGGTGACTTGCCCAAGGTCACCCCACTGGCCAATGGTAAAGCCACAGACAGAATGTGGTTCTGCTGAGTGCTAATCTGGTGCTCTATCCCCTAGGCAACATTGTCTCCACTGGCTGAGTAAGTGCTCAGTGACACTGCTATGGCCCAAAGCCAGCTCATGCGGGGTACCCTCCGTGCAGACACTCCTATGTGCACCGGGGGTGTGGTGTTGCAAGCTGTCCCTGTGCTACCATGTCGCCCTGCCCCACTCACTGCGCTCATCACGCAACATGTGAGCCCCACACGAGGTCAAACTACCCCTGGGTACGGCTAGAATGACCCAAGCTGTGGCATTTGGGCTGTTCCTATAGGGTCTTCCCTTCCCTCAGTCACATGGGGCGGGAGTTTTCCTTCTGCTCAGTCCTCATCTGTCACTCCTTGCGTAGCTGTGTTGGAAGGGCATTGCATTTCCTTAGCCCGCTGGCGAAAGAGGCCCCGTCTGGAGTGGGGCATAATCAAAGCTTCAGAGAAATCTGAAAAGGACATTTTTGCTGGGGTGCTAGTGTGGGTTGAAGAACAACGGTGGAAACGCAACTCTGCTTGGCAGCTATAGTTCAGGGCCGCAGGCTTTGGGTTTTCTGCTTACAAAGAGAGAGGGCGCGGTAGTGTTACTCCTGCTGCCATTACTTTGTGGGTACAGCTCCAGCACTGCACGGTTTCTGTCTGAATCAAGATGCACTGCATCAGGCTTTCCCTACACATTCTAGCGTCACCAGTATCTCAGCTGTTCCGCTTGTTTCAGAGGGGAGACCTAGCAATTTCTATATAGGCTGGCTTTCCAAGCAGGCCAAAGATTGACAGCAGCACTTTGCGATGGAGGAATTAATACACTTCGACAGGGTTCTTTTTCCCAACAAATAATCTCAGTTAAGGTTTCTGGGCTATTTAGATTCCTACTTTCCACCCTTATTTTCACTCCAAAGGTGAAACTCTTTCCAGTGATGTCATCCAGCTACATTATCATTTAAAGATTACAGGCCAATTTTCGTCTACCGTGAGGTGGTCTGGAATACATATATAAGTGAGGCCAATGTGGTAACCCAGCAGCATTCCAACACAATTCATTCGTCCAGCCAGAGCCCTGCTAAATAGATTTGGTGCAGTATTTCGTAGCATACTGACTAGACATATTCCATATGGCATGTGGATTACACATAGGAAGGGAAAGCAATCTAAACTCAAGTGGTTTGTGTATTATTTGAAATCTGGATTGTTGGTGTTAATGCTTTTAATTCATATGCTGTTAAAAAAAAGACATTCGCGCAGTGGCTCAATGCAGGATAAATGGGAGAAGACAACTAGTGTGCACATTAAAAGCAATGTAACATTTTTGAACACACGCATTGATTGTATTCCTCATGAGAAGTGATGGGTGTGAGGCCCAGGACCGGCCACAGCTTACAAGTATAAACACGCTGAGTGGGACCACGTTTGTGAACTCTTCATGGCGCTGCTCAGCTGCCAGCCTCAGTCCACAAACACTCAGTGCGCCTCAGCAGAGGAGAGGCAGAAAAGTGGCAGCCCGAGTGCTCCCGGAGTCTGGGCCGGTCTCCCGACATACATCAGAACACTTTTCAGGGTGTTGTGACTTACACTGGCTGCCTCTTGGCAGCCTGGGCCTAGAGAGAGCCTGGAGTGACCTCCAACCCCTGCAAGACGGGCCATGCAGGAGCTGCTGTTCTGGCGTGGAGGGGACTTTTCCCTTGGCGAGCCACACCAGCTATAGGGCAGCTGTGTGCCAGGAGTGCAGTGTAAACAGCCCCAGCAGAGCTCTCCCAAGGTGAACGCCACCTCTTTTTGGCTGGGCTTCCATTAAAGCCCTGGCCACGCTACCAGTTTTTAAAATGCAGCAGCCAGGTTAACATCCACGTGCTGCGCTTTTGGACCCAGGCGTCGCCCGGCCAGCAGGGATGCCCTAGAGCACTGTT
Source organism: Mesoclemmys tuberculata (assembly GCA_007922155.1). NCBI lineage: Eukaryota > Metazoa > Chordata > Testudines > Chelidae > Mesoclemmys > Mesoclemmys tuberculata. Next base: position 20,001,997 of record ML675644.1, on the reverse strand, counting down.
CTCACAGACCCAGTTCATGAGAGAGCATTAGAATGGTTTTCGGGGGAGAGCGTGTGGGGTCTGACAGGCAGGACAGTCCGGTAGGTGGGGAGTTAATGGGAGTTAGCAGTTCTGGGGGCAGCTTCAAGTTCTGCTTAAGCTTCGTGCTGTGATCTCGTACAATCATTAAGGGTCAGATTTTCTAATATATCTGGGCACCTGTTTCCCAGTGAAATCAGGCATGGGCACCAGATGAGTACCTAAGGGCACTTCCACACAGCAATAAAGAACCACAGCAGCACTTCCCAGAGCCGAGCTCAGCTGACTCAGGCAGGGGAGGGGAGGCTTGGGCTGTGGGGCTAACAATAGTAGTGTAGACATTTGGGCTTAGGCTGAAGCCTGGCCTCTGAGACCCTTCCCCACGTGGGGTTTCAAAGTCGGGCTCCAGCCCTAGAGACCACAGTGCTGTGTGCAGCCCCGCCAGCCTGCGTCAGCAGAACTGGGGTCTGGGGCTCGGTGCTGCGGGACTCTTATTGCAGTGTAGACATCCCCTACGATACGTGGACATGGTAACCCTGTGTTTTGAAAGCCGTTTCACTGACATGACACAAGGGCAATTTGGATGTATTTGCTTTACCACAATAGCCAGAGAAAAGCCAATGCCTTGCAATGGAGAACTGAATCCCCATTTCTGTGGCTGCCACAGAAAAGCAATTAGTTTAAGTCATCTCAGTGACAGCTAAACTATTTTAGAAAGAGCTCTGCTTTCCACTGCTGCAGACTAGACTTTAATGTTCCGCCTTTATTTTCATTTGAGAAAAAAAATCCGAAGGAAACATCAAATCAGCCTCACTTGGGAAGAATGCCACTGTGCTGATTAAATAATGGATACATACAAAAAATCCTCTGTAACAAACAATGAGGCGATCTGCATTTCATAATGTTTTAACACCCTAACACAAGTGTTATTAAATATGTGCGAGTGTTATTCAAGAGAAGAACTATTTACTAGACACAATAATGTTCCTAACGTGGGTTACCAACCTCTGATGTGACTTAATGTCCCTCTGTCTGGTCTCTCAGGCCATGTCTACACTGCAGAGTTAAGTTGACTCGATTTACACCAACAATCAGAAACCACAGTAATTGCATCACTTGTGCATGTTCACACCACGCTCCTTGTGTTGGCAGGCCACAGCCGCAGTTGGTGCTTTTGCATCGAGAGAGAGAGCGCAGTGCACTGTGTGTAGCTGTGCAACTCTCCACCTTCTGCTGCTGGGAATTGTGGGAATGGGGCAAGGATCGCAGAGCAACATGGGTGCGGGTTCATCATCCCATGATGCAGTTCTATGTGTTCCGTCATTCCATGGACTTCCGACTATGTTTCATGCTGTTTTTCAACAGTCCCTGTAAACTGTGCAGCCTCCATCTCTGTCTGAAAGCATGGACCCAGCACTGCTCTCCAGTCACGTGATAAACATTATGAACACAAAGTGGCTGATTATGCAGTGTTTCATGAGCTGCAAATCTGAACAGGAATCCCCGGTGCCTGCTTGTTGTGAGCCATGGACAGAAACCATTCCAGATTACTTTTGGCATTCACAGAGCCACTGCACACGGTGCACTGCCGCTGTTGGGATCGGGAAACAAGCACTGAGCGGTGGGATCACATCATTATGCAGGTCTAGGATGAGGAAGACTGACTACAGCACTTTCAATTGCACAAAGCCATCTTTGTGGAGCTGGCCCCAACAGTGACGCACAAGGACACCAAAATGAGAGCTGCCCCCCTCAGTGGAGAAGCGTGTGGCAATTGCTGTGTGGAAGCTGGTGACTCCAAACTGCTACTGATCAGACAGAAATCGGTTTGGAGCAGGGAAGTCCACTGTGGGGCATGCAGGGCCATTCATCGCATCCTGCTACGAAAGACTGTGACTCTAGTCAGTATGCCTGAAATAATGGATGGCTTCACGGCGATGGGATTCCCTAACTGTGGCGCAGCAATAGCTGGCATGCATATCCCAATTTTGGCCCCAGACCGTCTTGCGATGGAGTAAATCAATAAAAAGGGCTACTTCTTTATGGTATTGCAGGTGCTTGTGTTTCATCAGGGTCGTTTCACTGATATCAGCGTAGGGTGCTCTGGAAAGATTCATGATGAATGCATCTTCAGGAACACTGGCCTGTACAAAGCAGGGACTTTCTTTCCAGAACAGAAGATTCCAGTGTGGGTTGTTGAAATGCCCATAGTGATCCTGGAAGACCCAGCCTACCGCTTACTCACATGGCTCATGAAGCCTTACACTGGTAATCTTGACAGCAGCAAGAAATGCTTCAATAATAGGCTGAGCAGGTGCGTAATGACTGTTGAATGTATGTTGGCAGCTTAAAGGCTCACTGACGCTGCCTTTTTGGCAAGTTAGACCTCAATGAGGAAAATATTCCCATGGTCATTACAGCCTGATGTACTCTGCCTAACATTTGTGAAGCTAAGGGGGAAAGTTTCTTCAGGGGTGGAGTGTTGAGACAGATCAGCTGGTGGCTGATTTTGGAAGTCAGATGCCAGGGCTATTAGAGGGGCTCAACAGGGGGCTATTCGAATCAGGGAGGCTTTGAAGCAGCATTTTGACAATGAGCCTCAGTAATGGGTCTTTCTGTAATGCATTCAGCCAGGCTTTGCTTACTTGCCACCAGGAATGACCCGTGTAATGCTTGCCTCTTGAGTGTGAATTGTAGACTGCAAATGTGCTGCTTGCCACTGTGTATGAATTCCAGCACTAACCACCGTGTGTAGGACAAAAATAAAGATTCATTTTCTTTCTATGAGTACATTTTGTATTAAACAGCAATAACCAATACACAGAATTCAATTTCTTGGAAGAGACATGGCACAGGAGCACTCTCTTCATGCAGGCTCACATAGCTGTGGGTAAGTCCAGTTGTCATTGGGGAACCTTTCCAAAGGGGTGGAGTGCAAGGCGTACTGCGACAGGCCAGGAACATGCAAGGAATGTGCGTGGGGAGTTTGAGGAGGGCATGGTATGCAGTTCTTTATAGGCTGCAGTGGGAGGTAAGCACACATGTGCTTTGACTGCAGTGAATTCAGGGACTTCAGCATCTGTTTGGTCCTCCGTCAGTTTTATCATCCACTCCTGGCCCTGCTTCCTCGCCTGGCTATCTATTTTTAATTTTTCACTAATTGTCTCTCTCCACATCCTATGATCGTGTCCTTTGGTGTCAGATTATTGGAGCACCTCCCTAAACATATCCTCCTTACTCCTCCTGGTTCATCTTCTTATCTGACATTGATGCTCTGCCAGTGTTTAGGGGGGTCCCCTCAAAGGCACATCTTCAGAAGCATAAGAAACCGAGACAGTATTGTGAGTGCAGTCACAGCAGTGTATCATAATATTTAAACACACCTCTTTCTCACTTTCCCTTGGCAAGCACACGCTCAATGAGCACCCTAAACGTGGTGAGTTTGGCCAGGGGAGGGCTAAGTGTGACAAAGAGTCAGGGTGGTTCGCAAAGGGGATCGCTCCAAGCACCTTGAGACACTAGTGCAAATTCTGGCACCATTTTCTACAGGCAGTGGTGACCAAAGCTGAAATCTCACTCCTGAGAGTAACCGAGTGTGAGGTGCATCTCCTGAATGCGTGTGGTTTCAGACCAGGTCCCTGTGCTGCTCACCTGTGTACCACTTTGGTTCCTGCAGAAGTAATTGCCAATTGGCATGGCAAAGTTTCCTACAGAGGGTAAAGAAACAAAGCCTCTCTGCCAAGGAACCTTCAGCAGAGGATTGGCAAGTACCTCCAGGAAAGTTTCCCAGAGATCTCTCTGAAGGACTCTTATGAAAATTTGGTGTGCATTAACAAACTTTTCCACAGGGCCCCCAATATGTAGCTGCTTAAAGAAAGGGAAGCAGATGCAAATACAGCTAGTCTTTTAAATTTCTATCCCTTAACTCACTTCCAGCATATAACAAAACAAAAGACACCTCTGCCTCATGAAACTGAGCAGCATCAAATCAAAACGAGCATTTACGGGAACTCCCTTCTCCTGACTCATGCACACCAGACCCAGGATGCTGGGATTGGCTTGAACCCTCTGGAGTAAAGAAGTGGTCCTGGCTCACTGTGCTACCAGACAACTCTGTTGCCTGTCCAGTCTCATCCTCCAACTCCCCTTCCTCATCCACTGCTTTGTCTTCAGGGTTGACTCTGCTGTCTCCAGCCCCCCCAGAAGTATCCATGGATCTCTTGGGGATGGAGGCCAAGTTACTGCCAAGGATGGCATCCAGGTCCTTATAGAAGTAGAAGGCCTTAGGCACAGCACCAGAGTGATGGTTTGCCTAGCATGCCTTCTCGTATGTCTGCCTCAGCTCCTTGGTCTTTGCACAGCACCGATGCATGGCCCATTCAAGGCCCTTCTCCAGTATGCCACGGGCATTCTGCCCGGAGGTATCAAAGTTCCTGCGGATGGAGTGGACTGGGACGGCTCAGCTTCTTCTCCCCATATACTCAGCAGCTCCAACAACACCGGTGTGCTCCAGGAGGGCACACATTTGCTGCATAGAGCCGCCATGGTCATCTGGGAAGATGCAATGTGAGCACTCCATGCCGAGAAAACAGGAAGTGGAATTTCACAAATTCTCATCCCTTTAAAGGAGGAGGGGTGGATGCCTGTGTAGCTGGGTGCAGGGCAGCAGTGTTCGAACTGCTGACCAATGCAGACAGGATGGGCATTGTGGGACAGCTCCTGGAAGCCATTTACAGTGACGTAAGCAAGCGCGATGTCTACACGGACACTGCATCGCTCTAACTTTTTCATGAAAGCCCTACGCCACATGTCGAGGCGCTTTTATTTTGTCGGTGGAGTGGGAGAGGTCAATCAGCGGGAGGACTACTGTACTGTGTACACCTGCACTGGGTTTTTTTGGACAAAAGCTGACCGTTGTCAACAAAGAGGTGTTGTGTAGACAAGGCCTTAGTCAGAGCATTTAAAATAATCTCACCCCCCACCCCACCAGAAATAAATAAATAAATATCAGAAGGGAATGTGTGGAAGATCTTATGCATCATGTTAAAAAAATGTTGCTCCTGGGTCTAAATGCGTAGTTCAAGGAGAAAAGCGAGCTAAAGTGCAGATGACAAGTTATTTACACGATTATAAAAATGCAGCATCTATAAGCACATTCCATGGCAGCTCCCTATCCGAGCTATAATTTCTACCAGATTTTGGAATTTTTCTGTGAGTTCTTATCCTCCAGCCAGTGGGGCCTGGAAAACAAAGTCACTGTATTATTTATGATTTTGGGAAGCGTTTCTCTTCGCTTCAACAAAGGCGCAACTGCCAGAGCCACTCCCACGAGCCCAGAGAACTAAAACATTAATGTCTGGTCACATTAAAAAAGGAAGAATCTTTTCAAATACATTTTCAGCTATTTTGGCCAAATGTTTGTGCATGCGTATCAGTGAGTACCGACATAGGCGAATGTATTCCACAGTGCAGAGCTACCCACCGTATCGCACAGCTTCTTTAGCTGTGGTCTGTGTAGCTGGTCGTCTGTGGTAAACTGGCTGGTCACATGGTGCTGGCTCCTTCTTTGGAGCTTTTAAATAGTTATTTGATGGATTGAGTTATATTTATACATCACTGACATCAACATCCAGAATTCTTGCAGTATTGGGCCGCATTAGGATGTGTATTAGCTAGAACAATTAACCAGCTTCCTGTATTAAAGTAATACAGATTCTGCATTTGGAGCCAGTGAATTTGTTGCTGGTAAAAGTAAGGTCTAGAACACCAAGGGAGCTTGTCCTCACAGTCCTGCCCATGCACCTCACTCTTAGCCGGCAGCTGTCCTTCTCTGCAGGCCGTTGGGCGTTTAGCACCATTAAACGTTAGGTTGCTGCAGCTCTGGGCTGATGAATGATGGGCTGGAATGCTCATTTCTCATTGGTTGTTTTCCCCAAATCTGGATTGCTGAGAAGTGACTTGCTCTCCTTTGTTGTCATGACAGGAGTTCAAGTCTGGACTATTATGAAATCAAGTCAAACAGCTCCTTGGAGAGATACGACAGCATCGGCCCTCCCTTTAATTGCACATTTAAGGTAAGGCAACATTTTCAAGTGATGGGTCAAAACGCTGCCTAGGGGAAAGCACTTTCCTTTTGTATGCCTATGGATAAATATGAGGCTGTTCAGTTAGCCAGGGCACCCTGCCAGGTGTCACCCAACACAAGGGGGCCTGGCCCAGTACATGCAGCAACAGGAACAGGAAAGCTTTGGGCCGCTTTCCAGCCCACCTCTCACTTGGGCTGCATGTTCCCAGGTCAGAGCAGAGGCTGAGACTCACCATTTTTACATAGTGCCCTTTTCTGACCTGAATTTCTCCTTAGCGCTCCTGATGTCTGTCATTGCCAAAAGAAGTGAGATGCAAATATGGTAGGGTAACACCTATATTCTGAGGATGCTGTGGCTATTTATCTCTGGCAATGAGTTCTCCCTAACCTAACTGCCCCCGTTCACTTGTGTCCTCCTGGAACTGCACTGCTTATGGGGCAGATTTTCCACTTGCTCTACTAAGAATTTGGGCTCACTAAAGGCCAGTTGCTAGGAGACCCTGCCCCCCACTCGTCCCAGCACGCTTCTGCTCCCTACCCAGAGCCTTTCCAGATCTCTCATTCTCACATGAGCGCGCTGGATGAGTTTAGCTTCCCCACATTCCACTCTGTTTCCTCATTCCTGCTCAGATCCACTTTCATGTCCTCTTGTTTCACACAGCACGCTAGCTTGGGGTGACACCTCTCACGTTATGCTCTCAGGGGGCCGGTGTGTAGCCACAGGACCCATGAAGTGATCATCTAAGGGTTAGAATCTCAGTGGCCACCAAACAGGCTGTTCATTTTTGCGTAATACAGCATCCTAATGCTCTGCAGCTCTCTTGCCATATCTCTATCTCTACTATTCTATCTAGAGATACAATACTATCTCTAGTATTCATGGAGGAACAGTCACCTGCTGCAGATACTAAAGCAGGAGAAGCAGAAAACAGCCTCTCATCTCCCTGGGGTCTGGTCATTTGTACTTGGATTTTCTTCTGTTACCGTCACCTGTCCTTGTAAAAGGACATTGGTGAAGAGGTGGATTTTGAACCCACTTCTGAAGGCCATGTAACTATAGCATGTTCTGCTTGATAATGGTTAGGTGTTCTCTACCTTATGGCTGACCACCACCAGTAACGACTTACTGGTGATTCCCAACAGTCTCGCTCATGGTTCTGTTAAACTGTGTGCCCTTCGTGACCACAATGGCCTTTACCTTGAAAAACAAATATCCCAAGTGTGATGGGCCCCCTGGTGACCTCTGGACTTCAAGTGGTCTCTGCATCTTCTCAGTTCTGCTCTTTCCCCATACACAGAATTGCCTCTTGCAAACCAATTCAGCCTACACAGGGAAGCTTCATTCCTCCCAACAGAAATAAAGTTAATTTCCTGTGAGTGCTGCTTCCGCACAAGTTAGAGGCAAAGCAATTTGGGGTGGAACACAGTCCACCCTAGGAGTCAGGACTATCTAAAACTGACAGGACTATCTAAAACTCCCAGCTCTCCCAAGCATTCAGTGAATGTTCAGGGGCTTTAGAATGGCCTGGTGGTTTGGGAACTAGCCTAGGACTTGGGAGATGACCCAGAGTCAATTCCATCTCACAACAAAAAAAAAAACCAGTTATCCCAGAACAAAGAGTTTGCAACTGACCACTTGCTCTTCATCATCTAGTATACAAATGTAACTCTCCTTGAATGCTGACTTTGTGTATTAAAACAACACCCTTTCCATGTTACAGCTACACAATCTGGGTTTTTTTCCTGTCGATGGTGTAACTATCAAAATTACAATCCCAGTAGCCACCAGAGGAGGGAATCGCCTTCTGCTGTTGACTGATTTCATTGTGGATCAGGTAGCCATTTTGTTGACTTCCACTTTTGGAATGGTTCCAGGATCTGTCATTTGAAATATTTCCTTTAACAAAGCTATAATTAGCACTACTCCACGCTTCCCAAGTGCTTAGCCATTTCTGCTCAGTACACAGGGATTTGCAGTAGACAGCTGAGAATATAGACGTCCTTCCTAAATATAGCCAGAGGACTGTCCTATGCTCTAGAAAGTTGGTAAATGGTGTTATCTTCATATCCAGGTAGTGGGTATTTTTTTTCCTTTTGTCAATTCACCTCGAGTGTTAATAGTTATCTTCTCGCTTATAGGAACCCAATTATTTAACTGTTTGGCTCTTATGTACACTCCTGGATTTCTTCCTTCCACATTCATTGGGTTGGGAAAGTGGAAAGTGGTAACAGTCACAGGTTTAATCCAAGCATTTCAAGAACAAACTAGTATTTAATGACTTTTTCCGGGTCTTGAAATAACCATGCTTTGACTGGGATATCTGCTGGAATGTGAATGACAATATAGTGGTGAGAGAGTTTAGGGGTAGATCATTGGGCACCTTGTGTATAATATACCCTCTGCAATGGTGAATACTTCACATGCTGTCTAATAAAAGACAGCCTTGTGTCAGAGATGGTGTGTCAGTGGAGATTTTAGCTTCAGTACATGTTTTTATCGTCACAGCTCTGGCATGCTTACCATGTCACCTGTGGCTAAAATGCTCCAGCACACATGCACAGAGCTATGAAGATGTCTCACTCTGTTGATATAGAACACGTGCAGTTGGGAAGACACAAAAACACACAAATTAATCTTCCAGTTTGGGATTTTGCTGTCCCCCCTTCCCTCTGCAGGATGAATTTCCTTAGCAGAAAAGAAAATATATCCCATGATCCTCAACAAACCTGTGAAATTGAATTCAAAACCACTTGTAAATTGAGCTCCCCCAAAGGGATAGCTGGCTCATTTTGCTGAGACTGTCTCCAGCAATGGAACAGCTTCTGGAAATAACTCCGCTCTGTGGGAACTAGAGAGGGTTGAGGAGAGCTGTTAACTTCTTAATTAAAAATATATTAAACATTTTAATTAAAAAGGAATTGCTAGCAGTGAAAGCCACATGCTGTTCATGATCGCCTCAGTTTCAGACGCTCCTTCTTAACTTCTGATTTCAGGGCTAAACTCTCCATGCCTTAAGATCTGTGACCTCTGGGTACCTATTGTGCCGAGATGCTTGTTCTAGGCCCACCACTGACCACATTTTGTTGTTTTCATGCAGTAGCTGTAAAAGGGGATAAGTTTGCTTCCGTGTTCAGATGTGGATGGGTAATAGCAAAATCCTGGACTCAGTGAGAGAGTTTTGTTGTTTTATACACTTCAGATTAGGATAGACATCCTAGAGGAGAGGTTCTACATCGAGAACCCAGCCTTTTTTGACACTTATCACACCCATCCATGGGCTCTGTATAGTGGAAAGGCAAAAATAAAGCTGGCCTGAATATGGAAAGCCGTGAGGTGCATTTGTTTTGTTCCTCTGGCTCTGTATTAACATGATTGCTCTCTGAACTGAATTTCTTTTGCCCTTTGAAGGAAAACATGACGTGTAATATCTGGGGAAACAACACTGATTACAGAAGGACTCCTGCTGAGGAAGACCTTTCCCGTAACCTCCAACTGGTATGCCATTTGTACCACCTTTTGCCTACCCTCTTGTCTGGACTCTATCTCCAAAGCACTCCAGCTCTGTCTTTGGGATTGAGACCTGGCTCCAAAGACAGCGTGACCTTCTGGCTGAATTAAAGAAAAAGCTGAAGGGTGACGGTGCTCCGGTAAGCACGCCAGTTGGGCTCCTGGCTGTGAAAATTGTGCACTGAGTCATTGGCGAGAGTCAGCGTCTCCTTTAAGGTCACCCGCTATTCTGCTGCCTCATGCCAGGAGGTTAATGTCCAGTCCACCGCAGGCCTTTTCTCTCCCCTTCAGAGGCACTGGGCCAAACGCATTGCACGGCTAACCTTGTGTGTACATCATGAGAGCCGTTTTGATGGTGACTAAACTATTCTTTCCAGGCGTGTGTTTTGATTTTGGTGAGAGATGGGGTCAAACCATGAAACCATCCACTGGCTCTGTCTTGCCTTCCCCATCAGATGGGAGCTCCTCATCCTCTCCTCCTTCCAGACCCTGCATAGCTCTGCTGTATCCTCCATCTCTCCTCTCCTTTTTCTCCTCCCCACCCCGACCCCTCCTGCATCCTTCGTCCTGCCGGCACTGCCTAACAATGTCTGTCAGTCTCATCTTGCATCTCCATGTGAGCACTGTGGAATCCCCTCATCCCTTCACTCTCAGTTGTTTGGCCACTTAAGGAAGGGACCTTGTTTGTTCCATACCCTGGATCATGTGGAGCCAGGTTAACCGGATCCAACCCACCTTGAAACTGGCAAAATTCCCATTCACGCCAATGGGAACAGGCACCGGGCCCGTCACCGTCATCGTGTTTGTGCAGCCCCTGGCACAGCAGGGCCCTGATGCTGAACATTGCCTTTGGAACCTATGGCAATATGGCGAAGTAAACGAATCATCATGAGACGACCAAGTTCAGAGTCTAGTTCAGATTTCACCCCTCCATCTCCCACTGAGACTGCTCAGATCCAGGGCTGTGGTGCAAACCAAGGCTCTCAGACCTGGTCTGTACTATCGGCGGTCATTGACCGGAGACATGTAACTACATAGAATAACTTGTGTTATTTCACTTTTAATTCCCGCGGCGTCTCCGCTGTGCTGCACTGATGGGAAATGCTCTCTGGCTGACACAGCCTTATGCTTTTTGCTGGGTGGATTTACAGCGTTGACCAGAGGGCACTTCCAGGATCGATTGAGTGGATCTCCACTGCTTGCTGAATCGATCCTGCGGCATCGGATCCTATACCACCAGCACCGCCACGGGGTCAATTGATTTGAACGTTTTTGTTCTTCTTCATGACCAGAAAATATTTCCGCCACTTTTTCTCACTGAGTGTAAAACGAGCCGATTGGAGCCGGCCTGCACTGTTTTCTTGTCGTTGCTGGTATGACGGGGGCGGGGAGTGTTTGTTTAATTCTGCGCTCTCCAGAAAGAGGAGGGACTCCTGAGCACAGCTGAAGGTGACATTCGTGACCTGTGCAAATCTTCTTTTCCAGAACCACAGTAACTCGGATGTTGTGTCCATTGACTGCAAGGTGAAATTAGCGCCCAATGAAGAAATCCACTTTCACTTACGTGGCAATCTGTGGATGGAGTCACTGAAAGCAGTAAGTCCAGCAACCTGCGTGGTGCTGCCTGTTGCCATCACACAGGGCAAGCCTTACGGGGAAATGTTACAGTGCAGATAGATTGGTTTTTGCCTAAGCTTTTCTGTCTGTCTTGAGCACAGATAGGAGGGTCTTGATTCCCGCATTCATAGCCAGCTCATTCAGTGGCGATTAACCCTCCACCCTAATCAGCAATCTCCCGAGGCACCTCGCCGTAGATAATGCAGTAATAAGGCTTACATTGCCCTTCTCTTCTCCCGCGTGCTTTGCCGACATTAACTAATTAACCCCACACCCTTGGGAGGTAGGGAGAGGCTGAGATCTAGGGCTAGCCTCGTGGCTGGTGGGAGCTGGCACAACTCTTTGAAGTTAGCAGCGATTCCCCTTGTTGCTGCAGGTCTGAATTTGTTCAGTAGAGACAAGTGGCCACTGAGGTCAGTAAAGCTGGGCTGATCCACACCACCCACGGGTCTGGCCCAAGACCACAGAGCAAAGAGGAGAGCCCAGAGCTAGAGCAGGGATTTGAACCCAGTTCTTCCCCAGGGTTGGGCTGTGCCCAACCTACCAGATGCCACCCAGCTCTGTCTTTCTGTCTTTCCCTCGTGGGGAGGAGGGACTTTGTTGAACACTCACAGATCCCCTGGGGCTGCTGCCTAGCAAATGTTCATTCCCCATCACGCATCAGAGAAATGGAGATCCCATTTGCCTCACCTTCAGCCTCGGGCAACTCCAACAGCCAGATTGGTACTTAGCCCAAAATTATACACCCCACATTAAGTGGAAGGGTCCAGCTGCGCTGGGACCAACCAAGGGGCCCGGGAAAGTGTCACGAGGAACATGAATGGGGGCATTTTCTGTGGCTTGGCTTCTAGGCCACTGCTGAGCATTGGGGCCGTGTCTGGCAGACAGTAAAAGTGCCTGCAGCTGGGTCAGCAATGAGCTACAGATCCTTTCTCCTCCACATCGCCAGCTGGGATCCAGCTTGGCGCTGAGTGACCAAAAGCTGTTGCCATCTGGTGGCCATTCAGCGGCCTGTGTTACGTGTCAGGTGGTTTCAGGCCAGCTCTCCGGGGATGGTCACCATGGCAAATTGTTAGCAATCCCCTGTTAAGACCAAACTAGCCTCCTGCCCTTAAAGGTGGCTCCTCTAGATCACGGTGGAGGACGTTGGCTGGGCAAGGGATGCTTATCCGACTGCTGCCTGTACCGTGCAGAGAACCAGGATGTCCTTCCCCCAGGCTCTCAGTCCAGCACCGTACACCAGCCCCTGGCCACCCCTGCAGGTCCCTGCACTGCGTGGAACTCACGCCACTAGCAAGCGTCCCGTTCCACTGCAGCTGGCCCCTTGGGAACGTCATCTAACCCTGGGCTCAGTGTCACGTTCTAGCCGTCCAAAGTGCCTGGCACCGACTTTCACCATTGTTCTGTCTGTGCAGCTGAAGTTCAAGTCACTGAAGCTCACGACGAATGCAGCTCTCCAGCGCCGGTTTCGCAGCCCCTTCATCTTTAGAGAAGAGGACCCCAGCCGCCAGGTGAGGTTCCTTAGGTCGTGAACGTTCTCCCGAATGACGGGAGGACGCCAAGGGAGCTCAGATGTTGGCATTAGAATGGAAGTGACTGAGGAAGCCCTCCGGGCGGGGTCTGGGCTGCATTGGGCTACGGAGGAGGAGGAGTCAGAGCAACTCCATCCGAGCCAGGTGGGCAGACTGGCAGGAGGGAGCTGGTGATTCGGAATCAAACAGATTCGGGTGCAACCTCTTCCTACCCTCCCACCTGCACAGTCACAGCTCGGGAACCGGTGAGGCTCTCTGCGAACGGTATGAAATCAGGAGACGCTGGCGCCAGAGTGGCCACAGTCCAGGAGCTGAGAATGGCCATTCACTCCCGGTGTCCAGGACAGGCAGCTGGAGATTTCCCATCCCACAGATCAGCAGAGGAAGACACTGGGGGAGAGAGAAATTACACACTCATACACGCACACGTGCACACTCACCCCCTTCCTACACTGGGCACTTGGAGAAAGGGGAGAATTCAGGTCTCTAGAAGACCATCTCTCAAGGGCCGTTATCCCATGAGGCGCTCAGACCCCACGGTGGCGAGTGCGGCACAAATCAGACTATTAAAGAAAACAGCATCGCATCCATATCTGAGTCCAATCTATCTGCTGGCATCCCTTGGTTTATTTAATTCAGGTACAGGCTGCAAGTGCACATGGGTTTTAGGTATTTTCTTTGCTTTTGTCGAGTTACACTGGAGCTGACATTGCTCAGGCGCTTGGAGCAAACTCTCCCCTGCTCTGCGCTGTGGACGGCATGTCAGACCTAGAGGCTGGGAAAGAGCAGAGCTCCCTCACATTGTTTCACCCTCGCAGTTGGTTTCTCGGCATTATTTGGGCATCTCCAAATCCCCCCGGAGTCCAAAGGCGCAGCTGTCCGTACAACACGGAGCGACAGTAACGCCCAGGGGCCAAAAGGCTGTTAAAAATAAACTCGAGACCAACTGGATCAAGTGCCCAGCCCCGGCAGACCAGGGGATCTGGCAGAGGGGAAAGCCAGCAACAGCCGCAGCGATGAGTTCGCCGTGTGGGTCTGTCAACGCTGCAGGTAGAGATGTGACACCCGTGCGCACGTCAGTCTAGCTAGCACGCTCAAAAGAGCCATGAAGACTCAGCAGACCCCAGGCTGCACCAGGCCGCCCAGATCCCTGGGCACCTACCCACAATGCTAGGCCGCACTGCCACGTCTTCACTGCTGGTTTAGCCAGGCTAGCTGGATGACAGCTACTGTGGGTAGGCCGACCGCAGCTGCAACGCCCCTTCATTTGCAGTGTAAACGTACCTGAACAGATGGGGGAGGTGCAAAAGAGGACTCCGCACTGTCCAGGCAAGGCCAGCTGACGCCGACGGGACTTGCAGTGTGTCCTCAAAGCAGCCCACCAAGGGCTCCGGCGAGTCTCTTCCAAGAGGGAGCTCCACAGATAAGCACCCTTGGTGGAGGAAGCCAAGCCCCAGCCTGGCGGGCAGTACCGAGGGTCCGGAATGGTAGGCGGAGGAAACAGTGATGAAGGGGCCTCCAGGGAGACTCTTGTTACCGAGGCTTTATCTGTCGTCAGGCGGCTGGTTCGTACTGGCTGAACTGCATCCCAGGGGCTGGAAGGAAGTGTGGGAATTCCCCAGTCACTAGCCTGAAGGCCTCATCCCACTGTGGTCTCCTAGTCAGGGAAGATCTGCCCGGAGCAGGGTCATTGCTGTGCAAACCGCCCGTGCCCCTGGCTCGCATCAGGACCAGAGCTGGGGCAGGGCTGGCTGGGGGGGGGCTCCGTGCCAGGCTCCCAGGAGATGGAGTTGTTCAGAAGAGACAGCCATTGGGGCTGGACAATCCTGCCGAAGGGGCATACACTCAGGAGCCTTGTCAGCCTTTAGAGCTGCCTTTGCCCCAGTAGATAGTGGCAGCCGCATTGCCGTGTGCTTGCCCACAGGGCTCCAGTGTGGCCAACTCTCATGATTTCATTGCAACTCTTGCAACATTTGGTGGCTTTTCTTAAACCTCCAGCTCCCAGAGTCCTGTGATTCACTGAGCCTCTAAGCTTAGGTTTAGCAGAAAAAAAAAAAGACATTTCAGACTCTCCTGGTTGCAAAGAAAAGCTTGCAAATGCGGCCTGCTGGGACCTGAAAGGCAATGGGAAAGAACACTGCTTGTCTGAAAACCAGTGTGATTTTCTGTGGCCTGACTCCTGAACCGCTGTCCCTCGGGGCTCAATAAGGCTTTGACTCTGCTCGTCCATGGGGGCGAGACACTAACCATCAGCCAAGAAACCGAACTCAGAAGGGACGTGTTAATCCCACACTGGAGCATTTTCAAATGCGACCCCTCTCCCCGGAGGGGGAGGGAAGAGGAGGGTCTGCCTGTGTGCAGATGTGAGGGAGGTGGAGCCATTCCTCTTGCTTCCACCAGGTCACTGCATTCCCAGCTGGGCTCAGAGAGAATGGAGCGTGGCTGCCCTCTTCTGGCTGCACTCTTTGTCTAGCCAGCGAAAAGCCCTGCAAGCCGCGCTGTCCTGCCACACGCCCTGCAAGGGGACTAGATTGATCTCTGTCCGTGTCTGACAGCCTATGGCTAACGTGAGCCTCACTGCCTACAGACACCCCCCTTCTAACACCAGCAGTCAAGCGCCAGCAAAAAACGTTTAGTCCCTCTTCAGCATCTACGGCAGGATAAAAAAGCTGCTTTATTGCGTTCAAGCCTCATTTGCAGGCCCCGGGTCACACTGTTACCATCAGCCCCTTGCAGTGGTTCCCTCAGTAGGGCAGGTCCCGCACATGTTCCCAGACCTGAGCCACTATGATCCTCGTAACAGTTGTCTTGAAAGTGGGGGGCGTGGTTGAATTGGCGATGGAGGCTTGTCTCCTCCTGGGATTCTGGCCCTCTGCCCCCAGGTGCACCAGTGCAAACGCCTGGGGTCCTCAGGCACAGCTGAAGTGTGCACCCCAGAGAGCTGGACCCCTGCGAGCTCTGGCGGGTCAGGGGCTGGTACCGGAGCAGCTCCCCTGCCAGCGGAAATCAGGGCACAGGCCCAGCACCGAGAAGGGCCCAAAGTGACACTCATGGGGGGCAGAATCGCAGTGGGGGGGGAAGCGCTCTGCAAACCCACGCCTGTTCGTCTTGCACATCTCCCCACTTGGCCCCCTCCGGAGGATTCCTCAGGGCAGCCTGTCGACGGCTGGCCGCAGGCAGGGCTCAGCGATCGGGTAACGGGGAGCGGCTGCTGACCCGGTTTCTCTTGCAGATCACGTTTGAAATCTCCAAGCCGGAGGAGTCCCAGGTCCCGATCTGGATCATCATTGGCAGCACGCTAGGAGGGCTCTTGCTTCTCGCGCTCCTTGTCCTGGCTCTGTGGAAGGTGAGGCCGGTCCCCGCAGCAGAGCTCGTTTCCCAGCCCGGCGTGTTTGGGGCAAGCTGACGCCCTGCGCAGGCATCGCCCCGCAGACAGTCACGCCGGTCGGGGCCATCGGGACCCTGTTCTCTGACTGCCTGCGTGACAGGCCGGAGAACCTCACCCAGCACCCTTCTTTCGCTTGACTCCCTTTCCTCTGGTGAAGCTGCTGTGCACCTTTGTAGCCTCTTCCTTCTCCCCAGAGCCAGAACCCTGCGCTCCCCTTACCCCCCCATACACCTCCACCCTTCCAGGCTCCGTGCATCCCCCAGCACAGCAGACGAGGCTTTGATAGCTCGGTGCCGTAAACTAAAATGCCGTCCCCTGGAAGTCGGGGGACTCCTCCAGGAGGGACAAGCCTCAGCTGCACCTTGAGTTCCCAATACGACCCCAAACCTTCAACCACCCAGTAGCCCACCCTGCTCTGATGGCTTGGACATGGTCCCGGTCAGGCTTGAGGCGCGGGAGCCTGGAAGGGAGAGGGGAACGCTCCCCGTGCCCTCTCCGCCATTCTCCTCATCCCTTTTCTCCCCTGTCTGTGGCGGAGGGGAAGAGAATGCCACCGCCCGCTCCCCATCCCAGTGCCCGTTCACTTTGGGGGACCGATGGGCTAACATGCCTCCCACTTGAGCTTCTGGGGTTTGGAGTCGGGCTAAGCGGCACCCCAGGGGAGCAGCCCTGCTAGAGGGACAGGATGGCCATGGGGTCACGCAGAAAGCCAATGCTGTGTAAAGAAAGCCAGAGCAGAGAGGATGTTTGGTCTGACAAAGATGGTCAAACCGTGGGGCCAAACTGCAAGAAACGCAATGGGCAGCTTCGTGGAGTTGGACTGAAACCCACTGGGAGTCTGTTCCAGCTTCAGGGGGTCTGTACTGGCTTTGCTCACAGCTGTGCAGGCCATTAAATACCCCCAGGCACAGTGAATTTTACAGGTAAATGCACTGGACATTGGCCATGGGGAAGATGGAGGTCCCCTCCCGTGGGATACTCCAGGGAAAGGTGACAGAGGCCCGAGGATCCTGACATTGTGCCCTGCAGAGGAAGTCCCTTATTTAGCAATGGATTTAACCTTGTCTTCTCAGAGCTTACACAGTACCTTGCAGTTGCTCTTACCAGCAAACCTTTGATAAACCTACACCAAATTTTGTCCACAACTAGGGCATGACTGAATAGATTGCACTTCCCAAGAGGGCCCCTTCTCAGGCAGGTAAGCTTGCTGCTTAAGCAGATGGGGAGGGGGCAGGCAGATTTTGCTGCTCATCGTGACGTGGGAGATTGGGGCAGACAGAGAACGTCCAGCCAACGCACAGCCTGCTGCCCTGTCTTTGCTCCAATTTTCTGAATATGTCAAAAATCCTTAGCCCCAAATCCTGCTCCCAGGAAGGTCTATGGCAAGCCTGCCATTCCTTTGTAATGGGACCAGGATTTGCCCCTTATGGAACAGGGGCCACTGACATTTACAGTTTACATATAAATATTTCTAATGAACAGTGATTTTGGCTTGTGGATGGAACCGGATGGCACAAAATGACACAACCCCCCGACACCACATGCTGGGAACGATTGCCCTGAGAGCACCGACACGGTGCTTTCCGGCTTTGTCTGAAAAACCTTGAACATTTGAGGTGCTTCTTTTCCACCCTGGAGTGAAAACCAAGGTTCGCAGCAGTAGTGTATAAAAGGAGAGTCTCGTTTTTCTGAGCTTCAGAGAAATCCTATGAGAATCTCTCACTGTAAAGCAGCGATACCCCGACTGATGCTTGGGAACCCCAAGTGGCTCTGTAATGTTCTCCTGAGGCTCTTTGCCACATTTTAACTCTGTGTGATTTAATTAACCATCAGGATGCTTTTACTGTGTTATTAACCGACTGTGGAATGCTGGGCCAGTAATTGTGCCGTGAGAACGTACCTGTTGATCAATAATTTGGCTCTTGTGCTACTGAGGGCTGAGTGTCGCTGCTCCAAAAGCACCGGAGTGCTCATGTGCAACACGCCGACTGATCTACTAACACCTGAAAACCTAATGGTGAAAAACTAAAACCGTACTCTTCACCACTGATGCTTTTGGCCCTTCAGTCACTGACGGACGAGTCGATGTCACGTCCTGCTTGTCACACCTGAGCAGGGTACTGGCACGTTTCAGGGAAGTTTACATGCAAGCCCTTTGAAAAGGTTTTCACTGGGTTTTTTCTTTCATGTCATAACTGCTTTTCTGTCAAAATTTACATTTCCAAGCCCTTTTTATTGTCATCAAATTTAAATATAGGGCCTTAACTACCTGAAGACACCTCAACATACGCATATGAAGTAACGGTGGGGTTTTCTTTTGTCTTTTCTTTAATTCCCGCAGCTTGGATTTTTTAAAAGTGCCAGTCGCAAGAGAGATACGGAACAGGACCAGAATGCCAAAGTGTTAGAATGAGGCTTCTCCAGCGAGGAAAGCTCGTCTATCTATTATCACGTTCATATTAATTTACAGATTGCGGAGTATATGTTTGTCTTGATGCTGAGAGATTGGAGCGTGGAACTCCGTTTGCGTCGAGATGAGAACGCACCCCTTTGTGTGAAATTATCTCAATAAAAACTATTTGGTGGCTTCATGCCGCAGGAGCACAAGCATCAAAAGGTACTTCAAACTGGTTTTAAATAGCTCTGTTCTGCCTAGTCACAGGCAGTTGTGCATATCTGAGAAAGAGAGTGATCTAAGGACAGTAACAGAGAAGGGGTGGTCATTGTGTTTTGGGTGGGCGGGTTATGCTGGGGATTGCAAGTTAAATGACATGCTATACAGCTCTAGGAGATGAGCAAGTGAGACCAATACTTGTCAGAGCTGTGAGATCAGGGTGAAATCTCAGGAGATTTACAGTAGCTAATTTCCATGCCTGAGTTGTGTAAAATCCCACTGATTAATTGCACCACCTGTTCTTTTAACTTCTTAATCTGTATTATGGATGGGATTTGAGAGAAGTTCTATCTGAAAGACTTAGAAAGTCTAGTTCCCAACTGTTAAACTGTAGCAATAATAAATCTGCATTTATTGTTTGTTTATTAATTTAAACAGCCGCACACGCTGTAGTCGTGTGTGTTCAAAAATAGTTTGAGGGGCTGGACATGGTGCAGAGGCCCATGTGCTGCTGCTACTGCTACTAAAAATATTTTTGAGATACCTCATATTAAAGGTTAACATTTGGATTATTCAAACTAAGTGGATTAGTCAGCAAAATGCCACATGTGAATTCTCCAGGTGCATGATTTGGCTGAGGAAATAAGATTTCTCAAATGAGGAAGAAAGAGATCAAAACTCCTGTACAAACAGATAAATGGCACAATTTACACATTCGTTATGTTCATGTTGTGCACCAAAATTTAATAATGCGGGGTTTGATGGAGCTCCCATTGAAGCACAGGGGAACTGATTCAGGCCAATGTAAAGCAACAGATCCCCACGTGTTTTACATTTTCTAAGTGGAGCAGTTTAATAGAGAGATTTTAATTTGCTTTTTTTAATGCACTGAATACAATTAATAGCAAATTAAAGCACCTTAATGCAAAAACTTCGGTGTCCAGCTGTATATACTTATTCTGAATATTTGCCTGTTTAAACACAAAAAACATCACACACAAAAAACCAGTTTGAAGTGTTTTCTACAAACTGCAATTTCAAAGAGTATACGTACAACAGGAACCAGAAAGTGTATTATAATTGTATATACTGTGTAATGCAGAGCGATGAGCAGTGCTGTTTGACAAAAATCTTTTCTTTTGCATAATATAATTATTTATGCTAATATTAACTTTATGATTGAAAAGAAAGAAAGCAGATGTCCACCCAATGTGTAATAAAGTCTGTTAAATACCGTTTTAGTAATTTTTGAAGGATTAAAAATACAGTGTTTTTAAAAATTCATAGTTTCAACTACCATTCTGTGCTAAACCCTTATTATCCACCAATTATCCTTATCGTCTATCAGTTGAGCTGTTCAAATGCCTTTAGAATAGAGTGAAAGAGGGACTATGATTATACAATTTCTGCCCTTATTTATTTTGACAATAAATGTATTTTCCAGAATGACTATATAGCAGCCTTCTTTTAAAGGGACACTGTCAGGTTAAAAAAACTAAATGCTATGCTTGCAACATGAATATCTCAGTGTGGGCCCATACACATCGATCCAATGGGCTTTCTCTTTGGGTTAATACTTTAGATTATTTCAACTGAAAAATAAAGATCATTGACTTTTCTTCATTTCTGCTCTTCTTACTTTTTGCTTTTCTCAGCTTGAGCAAGGGAAAGTCTAGTCAGTTTTATTGTTTCTAGTCAATTTTACTTTCATGTTCTCCTGCCCTACCCAAGTCTCCTACTTCAGGGAGTTGTTTATCTGTGGTTTTTTAAAACTGTTTTAATTGGCGATTCTAAACAAAGAATGGGGCTAACTGTACTAGTTTGAGGCTTTGTGACTGATTGGCATGGGGGTGCCTGTTTTACAAAACTGAATGGTGATTTCTGACAGTGTCCCTTTAATTCACTACTTTATTGGGCGTGGCAAATGTGTCCCATGGCAAGAGTGGCTTAACTAAAATATTGGCCATTGTAGATAGTTTCCTTTTTCTCCCTTTTACGAATAATCAGTTTTCAGAAATCTTGCAGAATAATTGCACTGAACGTATTTAAATGGAAGGCTACATAAAGAACATTGAAGTCATCAATTCATCCTCACAAAACCTCTCTCTTTGACCAACATGGAAAACAAAAAACCAAAACCCAGCAACAACCATCAACAAAGAGAGAAACAAAACACAACATATGGCTCAGTAGCTTGTTCACGGCGCACGTTGGTGATGAGAAAATCAATAGATGCCTTCCTTTTTTAAAATCTAATAACTTCAGCTTATCTTTAGCATTTCCCCCATATTTTAAATAACAGCAACACACGTGATATAGAGAATACCGCACTGTCAAAATTCATTGGGCCTGATTTTGTGGCATTGAACTCACCTGGCACTTTGCCACTTATTCTGAGCACAGAATAAGATCAATAGTGAATCAGCAGCACTGTAAATAGAGTGCCCAGTATTCTATAGAATACCCAGATCGATACAACGTGGCAACTTCATATTATTTCCGTTCCTTAAAAGAAAAATGATCATTAGATCAGTTCTTGATTATACTGGACAAATAATGGACAATAAAAGCTTTTATCATGTTTTCCAGCAGCCTCATAAAGCACAAAAACAGAGCTACCAGCTTCATCAGGCGTGCAAGGAAGTTGGCCAACGCCTCTTTCTAACGAGAGGCAGCTGAAGGCCACCTTGCTTGTGGATTACAGGAGAAGTTCAGCTGGAAGGTGCTAGTTAAATGGTTAGAAAGTTTCCACTGTGCCCTACCTGCTTTGACAAAACTTGCAGTTGCTGTATAATAGACAAACAATGTGCTTCTACACAGGGTATGTAAATATGCTTAGAAATGAGCCGTTTTACTTTGTAACACTGAAATGCTGGGGAATAGAATTTGAAGATGTGCGAGCATGGTCTTAATTTTCAGCTTTGACCATTTACATCGGAATGCTTTTTTTTTTTTTTTAACATTTTCTTGTAGTGTGATGATTCTAAAATCAACTCAGAAATTCCTTTCCCTGGAATGTCAGCAAAGGGCCTTTGCTTTCATACAGCACCTTTCATTCTCAAAGTGTCTCAGAAGCACCGTGTGATGAATTAGTTACTGTTCATGGCACAGTGGTGGAGACACATGTAGTGGCCATGATGAATGCGGGAACAGCTCATAACCTTTGCACCCCCTAGACCCCAATTCTCCGTTCAGTTGGAAGAGGAACTCAGAAGGGGAGTGTAAAAGCTGGGGGGGGGGTATTTGCATTGCCCTCTGAATACGTTAGAGCAGCCTTAATGCTACTCTGACCTATTTTTCATGGCAGAGTATCTAGCGCACAATGCCGGTCCAGCAGTGCCCCGTGCCACGAAAGCCCCTTTGCTAAAGGAGGAGATCTGCTGCTTTTATGGCCTCTTTAAGCCAAGCTCCTCTCTAAGGAGCAGCATAAATGGGCTATAGGGCAAGAGACTAGCCCCTTGGTGCCTGGTTTACAATGGGTTAGAAATGTTGGCCAAGATTAGAGGGACCCATGTGTAGCCCTTGCTCCCATGGAGTTTGCTTTGGGCCCAGCTCTGGCCATGACACAGAGTTCATCATTTACCTTTCCAGAAAACGCCACAAGCTCTTTAAAACTACCCCCTGCAGCTGGGAAGAAGGAGTTTTGGCTCAGCGACACCCCCTCATCACCAATCGGACTGAACTGAGCAGGCGACAGCAGACATAGCGTAAGGGCTGGCCCAGACTGAGTTGGTCCCTTTTGGATCTCTTTGATCTGAATTTATTCAGCCTAAGGCATCCTGGCACTGACTCCTTTGACGCCAGATTTCCAGCCCCAGATGTCGGAGATTTTACATTTGTCTGGGTATGAAACGCCTTTGTCCTTCATGCCGTCGCTGGTGAGTGACGAGCCAAAGGTACCAAACCTTTTCAGAGTGCATGGGCCCCTTTCACTTTGAAGCTGATTTTTATAGCACTTTTCTCCAGCCCCTCTTTACATTGTAATGTCCCGCAACTAGCAACTCGGGGAGCATTAGCCCTTCGTAAACACTAACAAACAATCACCTGGGAGGCAGATGCTACATTCCTAGAGGTATGTTCAGAGCCATAGCCGCCAAGGAGGCATGCACACAAAGGCCAAAAGACCCTCCACTCTGACCTGACATGAAATATACCATAGTCTGCTGCCTGCTTTAGCACCAGAGTCCATCATCTCCTTTGGGTGACTCCCTCTTTTCTGCTTAATTCTCTCTCTCTCTCTCTGTGCCTTTTTGTTTGGTTAAGAACATAAAAACAGCCATACTGGGTCAGACCAATGGGCCATCCAGCCCAGGATTCTGTCTGCCGACCATGGCCGATGCAAGGTGCTTCAGAGCGAATGAACAGAACAGGCGTCATTGAGTGGCTCATCCCCTGTTGTCCATGCCCAGCTTCTGGCAAAGGGAGGCTAGGGACACGCACATCATGGAGTTGCATCCCTGCCCTTTCTGGCTAATAGCCATTCATGGCCCTAGCCTCCAGGGACTTAGCTAGTGCTTTTTTGAACCCTGTTATGGTTTTGGCCTTCACAACATGCCCAGGCTATGAGTTCCACAGGTTGGCTGTGCGTTGTGTGGGGTCTAGGTTGGACATTAGGAAAAAGGTTTTCCCTAGGGGGGTGGTGAAGAACTGGAATGGGTTACCTAGGGAGGGGGTAGAATCTCCATCTTTAGCAGTTTTTAAGCTGTGGTTTGAGAAAGCCCTCGCTAGGATGATTTAGCTGAGGTTAGTCCTGCTTTGAAAGGGGGTTGGACTAGATACCTCCTGAGGGCCTTTCCAACTCTAATAGTCTATGATTCTAGTCTATGATTCTAAGACGTGTGTCTGGCTGTTTGTTTAAACCCTGCTCCCTATGAATTTCATTGGGCGACCCCTGCTGCTTGTGTTACACAAAGGAGTAAATAACACTTCCCTATTGATTTTCTCCCCCCAGCTGGATAGTTAAAGCGGCTGCACACACAGGGCACTGTTAGCTGTCAGACTAACAGGTTGCCTCTTAACATCCAAGCCAGCAGATGCTAATGCTTACTCCAAATCAAGTGCACAACCACACAGTGCACCCATGTGGCAGGCAGTAAGCGTCAAGCCATTGAAAAGGCAATGCCAGGATTTTCACGCACAGCTGGCCCTCCCCGCCCCAACACTCCCTGGTTATTGTGCCCACTTTACAACAGCCTTCAGCCCAGACGGCTGATCTCACTGGCATAGGCAGCCCTAAGGGTCCTTTCTGCCGTCAGCTGCACTGTGCTGTTGTGTCGGGAGCCGCATGAGGACTTAGCGAGCGGCCGTGTAGCTCCATTATCAGAGGGCTTTACGCGTACACGGCACGCCTTCGCTGCTGGCTCTCTGGCGGCAGGTGAGCACAGTGGCCAGGGACGGGAACAAACTGCTCCCTGCCACCACCAGCCCCCAGGGACACGAGATGATTCCTAGGGCGCGCCAGCCAGCAGCTGATGTGCAAGCTGCTTTTCCATCCCCCAAATACCAGTTAGGGCCCTCAGCGGGGTCAAGTCCCTGCTCTATAGCTGGCACAGGGCAGATCTGCCCCTGGGTCTGTCCCCTGCCGGGGGGGGGAGGTGTGCTAACCCCAGGGTGGGAGAGGGCACCACCGCTGACCCCTGCGTTAGGGTCCCAACGCCCATAGCACTGTCGGGCTTAGATGACACCCTGCCCAGGGCGCTGCGTTTTGTGATGCCTGCCTTGCCCCACGCGTTATACTGGGCGCCTGGGCACCCCACGTGGGGCTGGTCTCTAGGTGTCCAGCATTGCGCATGGCAGCTGCGGCCCCATTATCTGGCCCAGCAACTGCCCCCACCCTGCACTGGTACGTGGCTGTGCCCCACGCCCAGCTCCTGACTGCGTCTCAACCAGGGCTCGCAGCAGCGGGTCGCTGCACTGGGCTGACGTGTGTGGCGCAAGGCAAGCCCAGCTCCCTGGTGTCACTGGGGGGGGGAAATGAGGGGGGGGGCACCAGCTTGGCTGCTGTGCAGGCCCTAGATAAACACCCCATTAGCCCTACGTGAGCCAGTCCTAGGGGCTGCCAGCTGAGCTCTGCCTTGGCACGCGCGCCCAGCAGCGCGTGCAGGGCTAACGGCACAAACCCTCGGCTATGCCAGGCTCGGTGCGTCACACAAGCACTGGCGCACCTGGCGGCTTTTAGGTGGGCCCCTTGGCGCCACTGCTGCCAACGCGGTGATTGGGGCGCCACGCTTGGCTGGCCGGCGCCCCGGAGGGGGCGTCACGAGTGCGTTAATTACTGAGTACGCTTTAATGGCTGCGACGCCAGACCAAGCCTGGCGGGCGGCATACAAACAGAGACCTGGTGGGGAAACCCTGTTCACACCTTCATTTCAAAGCCATAATCAGAGGGTTTGTTGGCGGCCGGGGGGGGGGACGGGGGGGGCTTTGTGACTTGCACTCAGAGCGCCTTGACGTGCAAGATATTGGGGTTTTTTTTGTGCCCCCCCCCACTCGGGGGGGAGGGGGGGTAGTGTCCATGTGCACCCCTGAGCCCTGCGCTGGCTATCTAGGGGCTTCGCCCGGCCTGTTCACTGTAGTAGCTGAGCCGTGACTCACATGCACATACGTGACGGGTGCAGGGCGCGGGCTGGAGCTGCTGACATCGTGGCTGCTTTACATTTTAATAACAAGCAGCAAGAAAACACCCCACAGCGCACCCCAAGGTACCGCACAAGGACGGGCTGGCTGGAGCTAAATCCTACCTGGCACCCAAGAGCAGCAGTAACGACCCACACGATATTAACAGCAATGCCAGGCCCATCTGTCACCCACCACACGTGTGTGACCTGGGCCCACGCAGACACTGGCTGCAGCAAAACAGAGATTGGCTTGCCAGCACACCTGATGTCACGCCCCCCCCCCCC